>OX438871.1:16690817-17290817 GCA_949315895.1 Anania crocealis | reverse complement strand
TTGACAAATTTCTCGTATGGCGTGGTTGTAAAATCGTATATTTGTTTCAGAGGAGTTTTTATATAATATTGTTGGTGGACGAGGGATATGTTTCTGAAAGATGTGCTTTCTTCAGTAAACGTAAGTATTTCCTTAGAAAAGTGTGTTTCCATACCTCATGTTTTGTATCAAAAGATAGGTTACTAATTTGATAAATTTCTTTTCAGATGGGTTTAATCTTTATAAAATTTATAGTTTTATATTTACATTTTTATTGATATTTTCATATTTCGTAATCATATTCTTCTAATTCTATCTGGATTAGATTGTTATTCCTTATCAACATTTAACTTGAGGTTCTGTTCCTGATGATGAACCTAGTATTTTGTATGGAACGACTTGTGAAGTCGATATAGTTTTGGGTTTTCAACGTTGGGTTGTTCTTGGGAACTGACATGGACTTCCATCCGGGAGCTTAGTAGCCACAAGAAGGCTCAGGACCTAACCAGGGATTCCAAAAGATGTTCTGAAGCGAGGCACTGACCGATCCCGATGAGTATTCAACATCTAAAGGTACCATCTTCTTTCTTTTCCTGGGAGGGCAGCTACTTGAAACCATAGTTGTATTTTAATGTTAACATATTTTAAAGTCGAGTCTTTATATCTGAGCTATTTAGATTATGCAGAACGGATAGCACTATTTTCAATCCCGAACCATTACACACACCCTGAATTAATTATGTTGAGAGTCATATCTCTAGTACTAATTGGTTAAAATATTATATCTTTAGCTACGTGGATTGTCTAGTTAATAGTAGTATATCTATTCAGATTAAATTCCTGGAATGAAAAGACAGTTTTGTCACTTAATAAATGATACCTAATAAATCCTGACTGATTGATTTATCATCCTACATCGCGTAGCGTGCCACTTTGGTCTTATATAAACTACTGCAACTTTATAATATATAACAAAAACCTACTACTTGCAGTGGCGCCTACTTTGATTGAAATTAATGCTATTCGGTATTATTATAGAAAAGTTTAGGGGTGGAAGGTAAATAAAAGAAGCATTTTTATGTGCTGATCTTCTACTCTGTAGCTTTTATTTGTATTAATGTTGATAATATAATGATCCCTCTCATGTTGTTATTGTGTTTGTTGTGTTTATTTATTTTGAACAACGGTTATTAACCTTAACTGTATGCTAGTTATTTTGTGTTATAGTTGTATTTGACTAGGGTTTCATTAATAGGTAACTACCTAAATGTCAGAACATGATATAGTGAACTTTTTAAATAAATAACTAACTGGTAGGGTTGAAACTATGTTTTAAAGTTCAAAATAGTAAGTTAATTTTGTAAAGGTTATTAATTATAAATGTTATTGGTATACTGGATGACCAAAACAAATACCTTTCTTTTTTTTAATGTGACAAAATTTTTATAGTATTTAGGTACTTGTTATTATGTAAGACTATTACTCACCTTTTCATTGTTCAATGGGTCAGAATAGCAGATAACCTTATTTTGTGTCACACTTATTATTATTGTTCAAGGTCAAGTCAATATTAAGGGAAAGTATTATATACAATTTAGTTGTAATTTATAGTCTTGGAGACCACAATCCAAGTAACTTTGTTTTGAGTATAAAGTTAATTTTGACAAGAAAATTAAGATTCTTGCAATTGTTTATGGAAGTGTATGGTACGAGCAGTTATTGTAAAGGGTTATTTCTCTCAACATATACGGTTTTAACACTTTAAAAATAAATTTTAAGTTTTTCATACAAAAATATTTTTTCTGAAATAATTTAAAATGGATACTAGTAACGTTTATACGCATTCATTATTAAGAGATGAGCTTATTTATGAGGTCACTATACGCACTGAGGTACCTGAGGACACTGTGCCCAAATTGAAAAAACAATTAAAATCTTTGTGTAAGGAATTTGGTCCTGAAGACATCATAGATGAAGAGATTAAGCCGAGTACAGAATTGCCTATCATTAAGGAGAAGCTTAAGGAATTACATTCCAATTTAGACAATTTCAGGAAGAGCAGGGAACGTTATCAGCTTGGTCGTGCTAAAGCTTTGTACTGTCACTTGTATTACAGGTTGGATAGGTTAGTCTGTAAAGAACCTGCCGACTTGGAGTGCAAATCAACACTGAAGAACTACTTAGATTCTTGTCTTCCTATTTTAGAAAGCTGTTTACATAAAAAACCTGATGAGGCAAGTTCTTGTATTCCATCATCTGAGGATAATAGGGAACCTGTTAGGGAGTGCTCCTCTAAAGTCAATATTCTCAAATGGAATGTCAAATTTGATGGCCGTACTAGTGTTCAGTCATTTTTAGAAATGGTAAATGAACGCGCGATAGCTTTTAATGTTAGCGATTCGGTATTATTTAGATCCGCGTTTTGTTTTTTTGTAGACCAAACTCTGTTGTGGTATAGAGGTATTAAAGACCAAGTTTCGTCTTGGAAGGAATTGTGTGATTTATTGGTTGAAGAGTTCTCCCCTGCGAATTATGATTTTACTTTGAGGAATGAAATTCGTGCTCGTACCCAAGGTCAAGATGAACCTATACACATTTATTTTGCGATTATGTCAGGAATGTTTTCACGTTTGAAAAAGCCTTTTTCTGAGGAAGAAAAGCTTGAGATTTTGTCAAACAATATTAGGCCAGTATTTTCGGAGCCGCTTTCGTTACACACTTTTTCTACTGTAGCTGAACTAAAAGAGAAGTGTAGAAAAGTAGAACTACGACGTCAGCAAAACAGTAGATTCGTTGAGCCACCTAAACAGTCTTCTATGAATCCTGAATATGACTATAAAGGTAAACATAGCAAACCTGCGTCTGTAACTACGGTAACACAACCACGATCAAATGGGGATACCAAGCCATCATACCCAAATTGGAGGCATAATAATAAAGTTTCTCACTCCTCTAATAGTAGGCAAGGTACACCAAATATCAAGAGGTATTGTTTAAAGTGTAAGTCGGATACACACAGCACTAGGTTTTGCAAGGATAAAAGACAGTTATGTTTTAAGTGTGGTGAAGTAGGGTATACCATAAGGACATGCCCGAAGTGTACGAAAGCGCCAAATTCAAAAAAACTTGTAGGCTCAAACCGTCGTAAGTCGAAGGGCATGGTCGAACCTTCTAATGATAAATGGATGAAGTTAGTATCTGACTATTTTAAAACTAACACCGTTACTTCGGTTTTGTTCGAGCCAAATGTTAATGATGTTCGGCCTTATTTAAACGTGAACATTTTGGATTTGACAGTATGCGGATTACTAGATTCTGGTGCCGCAATTTCTATTATTGGAAACGGAGCTCACGAACGCTTCATTAAATTAGGATATTCGGTAGAAATTACGAATGAAACGACTGTTACTGTTGCTGATGGATCATTTTGTAATACTATAGGGACAATGTCATTGCCTATTACATTTAAAACGGAGACTAGGGTAATTAAATTTTACATCATACCTTCTATTGTATCCAATGTGATTTTCGGAGTAGACTTTTGGAAAGCTTTTAAATTAATGCCAGAAATTTTTCAAAATATTTCTTTTATTGAAGCCCCTCAGGATTTTATTAAACAAAGTAATGCTAATGAAAAACAAGTAAATTTTGTACAACCTTTTGAAAATTTAACGTCAGAACAACAGGAGTTAGCAGAGATGATAATAAGGCAGTTTCGAGATGTTTCTTTTGAGTGTAAAGGTTTAGGAAGAACGAATCTAATAAAACACACCGTAGACACAGGTGATCATTTGCCAATCAAGTGTAGACCTTACCCGTTATCACCAGAAAAGGCCAAGGAGCTACATAAGGAAGTGGATAGGATGCTGGAGCTTGATGTTATCACACCTAGCGAAAGCCCGTGGAATAATCCCGTAATTATGGTTCCAAAAGCTGATGGGACATGGCGATTTTGCCTTGATTGCCGCAAACTGAATTCGATCACAAAAGGTGATTCGTATGCAATTCCGTATATACCTCAAATACTGGATAGCCTTAGGAATGCTAAGTATGTCAGTTCTGTAGACTTCAAATCTAGTTTTTGGCAAATATTACTCGATGAGCAATCCCAAGATAAAACAAGTTTCACAGTTCCAGGTAGAGGAACATTTAAATTTAAGGGGATGCCATTCGGTTTGTGCGGAGCTCCTGCTCGGCAACAAAGATTAATGGACATGCTGTTCGGTACACCTTTCTGCAGTGATATAACGAAAGGAATGATCTTCTGTTACGTCGATGACGTCATAATTGTGGCAGAAGACTTTGAAACGCACCTTTTGTTGTTAAAACGCCTGTACCAACGCATAGAAAGTGCCAATCTTACCATTAATTTTGAAAAATGTAAATTCTTCCGGAAATCATTAAAATATTTGGGATACGTAGTTGATGAATGTGGTTTAAGGACAGACCCAGACAAAGTGCGTGCGATTTTAGATTTTCCTGTACCTAAGACCCAAAAAGACGTTAAAATGTTTCTAGGAACCTGTTCTTGGTACAGAAGGTTTATCAGAAATTTTTCGAGTATAGCCGCACCTTTGAATGCACTTACCAGTTCTAAAGTGAAATTTTGTTGGAATCCATCAGCTGAAGAAGCGTTCGAGACTTTGAAGACATGTTTAGTTTCCGCTCCGGTTTTGGCATGCCCGGATTTTGAGAAACCTTTTGCTGTTCATTGCGATGCGTCTGGTTATGGTATAGGGGCCATGCTCACACAGAAGGTGGATGACGTGGAACACCCTATCGCTTATATTAGTAGATCCCTGAATAAAAATGAACGTAACTACAGTGCTACCGAAAGGGAAGCACTTGCTGTTATCTTTGCAGTTGGAAAATTTGAACCATATCTAGGCACTAGGAAATTTACTGTTGTGACGGATCATGCTTCATTAAGATGGTTTATGAAACTGGAAAATCCTACTGGTCGTCTTGCGAGATGGGGATGTCGCTTATCTCAATTTAATTTTGAAATCGAACATCGCCGCGGTAAGGATAATGTTGTCCCTGACGCTCTCTCACGTCTGTTAATGGTAGAAGCTGTAGACAGCCCGATAGATATAGACGCTGATGATGAGTGGTACAACAGGACGGTCCAAGGTTGTAAAGCTAATCCACAGAATTTTTCAAATTATAGGATCGAACGCGGTAAACTGTACAGATTTTGTAAAGGCAAATATTCCCTAACTGATGAGTTTGACTGGAAGGAAGTTGTACCTAAATCAAGATGCAATGCGGTTATTTCGGAAAACCACGAACCTCCTACTGCTGGACACCTTGGTGTATTTAAAACACACCGCAGAATTAGCTTGAGGTATTATTGGCCAGGAATGTACCGAAACATCACTGACTTTATTAAGGATTGTGCAACTTGCTCTGCTTACAAACATAAAACCACTCTTACACCTGGACTCATGGGGAAGCCTAAGCAGTGTTATAGACCGTTTCAGGCCTTATCGGTGGATTTAGTCGGTCCATTGCCTAGATCTCGCGCTGGTTATATGCATCTTTTAGTAGTTACGTGCTGTTTTTCAAAGTATACCATGTTATTTCCCTTGAGGCGTGCTACTAGTGCCGCCGTGGCTAAAAATTTCGAAAATTTTGTCTTGCTGGCTCACGGTATTCCTGAAACCGTAATTACCGATAATGGGGTTCAATTTACGGGATCAGAATTCCGAAGTCTATTAGATAAATATAAGGTGCCACGAGTTCATTATGGACCTAGATATACGCCGCAGATTAATTTAGTGGAAAGGTATAACAAAACAGTTATGACCATGGTTTCTTCGTACGTCAAAGACGATCATCGTACTTGGGATCTACACTTGTTTAAAATACAATTTGCTTTGAACAGTGCTGTTAACGATACAACCGGCTTTACGCCATTCTTTTTAGTTCACGGCCGAGAACCCATTATAAATGGCACATTTTACAAAGATTCAGACTGTGATTATGAAGTATCTATTCCACGGGAAGAATATGCTGGGGAGTTTGGTGCGCTGAAAGGTATATTTGAGAAGGTTCGTGCAAGTATAGTAAAAGCGCATGCTGCTAATGCTAAGCATTATAATTTGAGAAGGCGGGATGTTAAATTACGAGAAGGCCAGGAAGTATGGCGCAAAACGTATATACAAAGTGATGCCGATAAATTTAAAGCAACCAAACTAGCTCCCAAGTATACTAAATGTATAGTCAAAAAAGTTTTGTCCCCATTAGTGTACGAATTGGTGGGATATGATGGTAAACATCTTGGTACATGGCACATCAAGGACATAAAGGTGTGACATGGATACAGTCTTGTGTCAGAATCCTCAGCCGTAGGACAAGTTTATCTTGTGTTGTTTGGGGAAAGATTCCCAACAATGACGCCAAGGCTACTCTTCTTATAACCTAGGTTATAAGAGAGTTTAGGTTAAGTTTTGCATGCTTAGTTATAGTTGATTATATCAAGGACAACCCTTGAATATATTTCTTAGCCTTGCTTTGCGCTATTTTGTTGAACTCAGTATTGTTGAGTTAGGTTGTTTGAAGATTTAGCATAACATTACATGCTCTCTTCTTTTTTGTGGGTTTGTTGCGATGACGTCTAATGTTAATTGTTATGACTAGCGACACTTGTTATATTTGGCAAATAGTCAAATTTGTTTTGTTTCCTTTGCATCTAGTATGCATATGGACTCGTGTGGACCCAGGCGTTGACGTCCTTTAGTGACCGAGCGACACACGAGATTTTTTGGACCAGGATTGCTCAGGGTAGCATCATTGTGTCATATGTGTTTGTAATGGCTAGTAACCTTACATCATTTTTTTTTCTTTTCCCTTAGAGTCGTTTTGTGGTACGACAAATAGTATATTAGAGTAGAATTGTATATCAATGGCTACTTAAAGGGGAACAGAGTTGCACTGGTACTACAGGAGCAACTTCAAAGGGGATTGTATGTCAGGAGGTGGCAGGCAGTGAATAGAAACTGATGCTTACATTTTGAAAGCTGAAGCATGATAGATGATTTGTATGATAGTGTGGGGGAAATTACACTTGCCCGGACAGTTTGAGATTTTGGTTAGTTTACATCAGTCCTGGTGGTTGGTTTTTTTTTAAGGTATTGAGTGACTTATGTTAGATTCTTTTCTTGTTTTCTTCGTTTCAGTATAGTTTCTGAACGTTATGTAATAGGTGGCCGAATTGTTGTTACATTGTTGGTTGTTTTTTTTTCCATTCTTTTGGCAGATGTTATTGTTTTCTATTGTCAAGTTGTGCTGAGGGCAGCACACCTTCTCTCTGCGCTCGAAGCTTTGGGGGGAGGGTATTGTAAGGACGCAAATTCTACGCAAGCTGTTTTTTTGCAGGTTTAATAACATTGTAATTGATTGGATTTTTCCGAACGCCTAGCGACATCTATTGATGATTCTTGGTTTCGTCGCTACGGCGCCGTATTGTGATTTAGTTCATATTGTTCTTTTTTTCCGAATTTCAAGTTTGGGATATCTATTTAATATAATAATTTTCTTTCTAGTTCGTTTCTAATAAAGGAAATAAGGGCTATTTCTTAATTTATTAAGATTCCTTCCATTTAGGTGTCATTTGTATGATCGATTACTTTGGTGAATCGAAACGCGTAACGGAACGTCATAACAGGAAGGATTAGGTTTTCTTTGGGACACTTGACCTAGGATCGCCGACCCAAATGGCGGATATATTTTTATAGTGGTTGTTAATAACAATCCAAAGATGTCAAGGGCATCTAATACAACTTATATTTGAAAGTGTAATAGCAAAGCAACATGAGGTAAAATATATTGAAATATTGATTTATTTTCACTGGTTGACAAATTTCTCGTATGGCGTGGTTGTAAAATCGTATATTTGTTTCAGAGGAGTTTTTATATAATATTGTTGGTGGACGAGGGATATGTTTCTGAAAGATGTGCTTTCTTCAGTAAACGTAAGTATTTCCTTAGAAAAGTGTGTTTCCATACCTCATGTTTTGTATCAAAAGATAGGTTACTAATTTGATAAATTTCTTTTCAGATGGGTTTAATCTTTATAAAATTTATAGTTTTATATTTACATTTTTATTGATATTTTCATATTTCGTAATCATATTCTTCTAATTCTATCTGGATTAGATTGTTATTCCTTATCAACATTTAACTTGAGGTTCTGTTCCTGATGATGAACCTAGTATTTTGTATGGAACGACTTGTGAAGTCGATATAGTTTTGGGTTTTCAACGTTGGGTTGTTCTTGGGAACTGACATGGACTTCCATCCGGGAGCTTAGTAGCCACAAGAAGGCTCAGGACCTAACCAGGGATTCCAAAAGATGTTCTGAAGCGAGGCACTGACCGATCCCGATGAGTATTCAACATCTAAAGGTACCATCTTCTTTCTTTTCCTGGGAGGGCAGCTACTTGAAACCATAGTTGTATTTTAATGTTAACATATTTTAAAGTCGAGTCTTTATATCTGAGCTATTTAGATTATGCAGAACGGATAGCACTATTTTCAATCCCGAACCATTACACACACCCTGAATTAATTATGTTGAGAGTCATATCTCTAGTACTAATTGGTTAAAATATTATATCTTTAGCTACGTGGATTGTCTAGTTAATAGTAGTATATCTATTCAGATTAAATTCCTGGAATGTAATGACAGTTGGCCATCAAATTAATAAATGATATTTAGTAAATACTACTGATTGTATTTATTCAACATCCCGTAGCCAGTCGACAAGGTTCTTTATAAATTTCTGCAAGCCGGGCATAGACTTAATCTACCTTTTAGTCTTGTACTATGTGTTCTACAACACCTAAAGAGCACCCACCAAAACAACTACTTGCAAAACGTAGTCCCCCGTTTCCTCCCTGGATAATGCCAGTAGAGCAATAATTTTATTACAAAAATCTAAGGCCACTATTGGCATGTTCATATGTTTTCCTTTTTTTCATAAATTAATTAATACAAGAGATATGAGCCCTTAAAAATTTTAAAAAATCCCCAGATTTTCCGCTATGTTCAAACATCCAGAAGACAAAATTGGATAAATTTTAGAAAAAAATCAAAACATACCAACACGGCCAAAGCCTTTCTTTGATTATTAATGAAAAAAGTATTTAAATCGGTCTAGTTTTGGAATAGGAATCGGGGGATTACAAAACGTTGATTTTGTGTGTTTTTAGTAGGTATTTTCGGTCCAAGATGCAGTTGTCTCTATCGCGCTCTGCGGGGGAGGCGTTCGGGACTGCGCGACAGCAATAGATTTTACAAATACCTATTTTTCAATTCTCTCGCCCGTAGTGTTTCCTTTTAAAGGGAGATGTAACTACTTATTTAGAACGTAATCAAAGACCTTTTTTTATGTGCCAAATGACAACTATGCATTTAAAGCCTCCTTAAATAATCGCTTCCTACATTCGTTAAAAAATAAATCTACAAGTCAAGTGACCTTCGAAAATTGAAGTGGTGGTTAGTTAAGATATTATTATGTGTGTGTGTTTTGTGGGACTACATGTTTTTGAAACATGTGGTCTCCCAGTCCAATTACACCTAGCATATTGTGACTTACACACAGCGCCTTCTAAGGCCTACTAGCAGACGCATAACTTGTTTAACTGCTTCGGCACTGGGTGGGTGCACGTGTGCGTTGCAGAAGGCGGAGGTGTACTGGGCGGACTCGTGGGAGGCGAGCGTGTGGCGCGCGCGCTACGACGGCTCGCGGGCCACGCGCGTGTCGCGCGCGCGCCTCGCCGCCGCCGCGCTGCACGTGCACCGCGGCCATCTGTACTGGCTCGACACGTGAGTGCACGCTGCTTACTTTAGCTTACTTATTTATTGACTTCTGAATTGATGTGTTTCCCCTTCTGTGAGTCCTCACTGCTAGCTAAAACTTAGTTACTTATTAATCGTGCGTTTTGACTCCATCAGATATGTCTGTTATGATTAACCCTTAGGGTTAGGGTTCTCTAATAAAGAAATTTACAGGCTGATTAACCACACTTCTAGGGATACTAATGGGACCATTAATTAAGAAACTCTAGACCTTAGGATTATACGGTTTTCACGATATCTTTTGAATCATAATTTTTATCAGTACCCAAAATCATTGAGAAGTTATATTTTTGAGAATATGTTGTAGTGTGTAGGTACGTCACACTTCCCCTTTTAGGATAGGTATAACATGACATATGTATATAACACAGTGTCATTAGTTGTAAAAGTCAGTAATAAATCAGACTTCCATCGGATAACACTGTCTTCATCGGTCGTCCCGGTTCCCTCATTGCATGTCATTTTAAGAAGTGTACTTTTTGAGAAGTCGTCATTATGAGCCAAAACGCCCTAAACCTCTGAATCTAACCTTTACAACTAATGAAATAATGTTTTATAAAGGCACCATTTTTTGCACTTGTATATGAACTAAACATCTGCTCGTATATTAGAAAGATTGAAAATCTCTTAAAAAAAAAAGTTGTGCGTGTACTAGTGTACACACGTAAGAAGTGAAACTTCTTTATGGCCTTATTTTTCGAAAAATGATCTACATGCAACTTTCCAGAAATTGGTTAAATTGGTTAAATTAGTTAAATTGGTTAAATTGGTTAAATTAGTTAAATTGGTTAAATTGGTTAAATTGGTTAAATTGGTTAAATTGGTTAAATATTATTTCACTTTACCTTTTTGCTATCGTCTGAACCAACCGTGGTAGGGGCAAGAAAACGATGGCGCGTAACCGAAAAATGTGACGAAAATGTGACGCAAAACGTGACGGTAAATTTTTTCCAACGCCGATAAAGAAGTTTCACTTCAAAAACTTGTCTTTTTTTTAAATTGCCTGTTGCTCTCAGGCTGACAATGATAAATAAGTCAAAATTCATTTAGGGGATAAACAAACATCAATAAGAACTGTTTATTTCGGAGTTACTACCATGTGATTTTTGAGAAAACAAGTCATGGAAGAAACCCTGAATTAATATATAATTACGAGTAATAATCGCCAGCCTGTATCAGTTCACTGCTAAACGCGGGTTTTCCAAACGAAATGTAAGTGATCGCAGTTTGACCAGTAGGTACTCGAGAAGAGACGCTCCTGCCCGTCTCTTTCTAGTATTTCTCCTTTAGTCGCTTCTTATAAAACCACAGCAAGAGAAAGTGTTGCATTGATGTGCCGACATTACTGGTCACTCGTACACTCGTGTAGTGAACTTTTAAATCAGTAGATAGACACACTTCTTAGCGTTTCATCGAATCACCGTGCGGGTGCCGAATCCATTCGTGTAGCAAAAAATAAACTCCGAGTAGCTCCCGGGACTTGTGACACGGGTGTTTGTTTAGTGGGCCCCTTTCCGACGTACATCAATACTCACCTTTACTACTCGTGTTTCTCTCCCTGCCCAGCCAAATCTGGTATGAACCTGCTAATGCAGCTTTAGACACTCGCTCTAGTGTAGAATTTACTGCAGTTCTGAAAAAGCCAAAGTCTTTCAACAGGCTTTAGATACATTTTGCTGGTATAGGTACCTTTCACTCCTTCTTCTACAGCATATAGACACATAACCGAAGAAATATAGAAAATATTCTTTAGAATCAGTTTCAGAAGTTTTAATCGTATTTCTGTTAATTTTGATAGTCTTTTCAGCCATAAATTATATGAAGTACCTGATAAGTAATAAGTATACGTACCTATGCGTGCTGCAGTGTACTGAACCAGGGCAGCGTGCTGGTGGCGCCGCTCAGCAACCTCTCCGACTATAAAGTGCTAGTGGAAAACGCTGGCAGCAGTCTCAAGGACATCATAGTAAGTAGACAGACTATCTGCATTATGTTATTTTATTTTAATAGAATTCTATAGTTGAGCAACTGGGCAATCATACGTATGACAAATTTTATGAATGATTTGTCAGTTTTCTAACCTATAACAATTGAAGCAAAGTAATTCTTTATAAAAATTTTTTGGAAAATAAAAAAATACTAGCGGTATTGTACCGCTGTGACCAGTGACTGAACCACCTAATTTGTAATAACCTCACCAAATAAGCACTTACTACAAATTAGGTGCTCGTTTACCTTACTTCATTCAGTTCAGTTACATTAATCTTGCATTACGGCAGGTATAATACATGATCATGACATTAGCTACATACATTTAAACTGGTATTGCATGGGACTGTGTTTGTAGTTCTTATTTGAGTTTTTTGCAAAAAACAAAATAGCTTGCAATATGTATTTTTTAATACCACAAGCTAAACAGAACACTTATAATAATTGTGTTCTAAATAGAACAAAAAAACTGTATTTTATTTACATGAAAATGAAATAAAGTTATTAAGAATATTAGAAAACATTAAAAATTCAGAATCTTACAAACCCATTTTTAAAAAAACATATTATTCTTACCTTACCTTGTATTTATACACCGTGAAATTTTAGTGGTTGTTTTCCCGCAGTAAAATGATTCTATCTTAGTAGTACAGTAGATTTGTGCAGTCTTTTTTATTCAAATAAAAAAATAGCAGTTTCATGATTGTGATAAACGAAACTCGAAAGCAACCTCGAACCAATGGTACCAGCCGCGCCGCAGCCGATCACCGGCCGGGGTCATTGCCCCTCGCGCGGTGCAGTTTATGCTGTATTACTAAGTGCGTAGAGCTTCTTTTAGTTCTTTTGCTTTGAACATTGATTTCGTGCGGCAAGCAGTACCCAAACACGTCACATTTTGTAAAGATACTATCGTATCTCACGCTTTAGAGTTGATGATTATTTTTTTGATTAGTTGAGGATAACGATATCTTTATTTTCAAAAAATAACTCGCACGATTCGATGGTGCTACTAAAGGTAAATCGTTCTGTTGCGGGAAAACAACCACTAAAATTTCACGGTGTATACTTGAAATATGCAAATTTGTCCGCCAATACCCTGAACTATATATCAAACGCATAGATGCACCAATAAAGTATTCCACACGCCACAAGAACAAATTAATTCTACCCACTTCACGATTACGCCAGCACTCATCCAGTACATACGTTATGTCAATAAAAATATACAATAGATTACCAGAACAACTTAAAAATGTAAATAATTTTAGTAAATTTAAAACCTTACTTAAAAAACTGTTATTAAATAAAGCCTATTATACTGTTTGCGAGTATTTGCATGATAAGGAACTGATTAACTATAAAATATAATTTATTTACCATAATAAATAAAAAAAAAAAAAAAAATGTGCTTTCTATTCTAATTCATTTAACAATGGAAATATATAAAAATGTCTAGATAGTTATTTATTAAAGACTAATCATCTCGTTTTATTGTTAATTAATTATTTATGTGCGTCGTCCTCTCTTCTAATTATTGCTGTGCCCACCAGGGTCCAAAGTTGTGTCTAATACAATATTTAATTGTACTTACCACCTTTGTTACATTTTGGAATGCAAATAAATTGAAATTGAAATTGAAATTGAAAATAAATACGCGATCTATCCTCTATCTCACAACCATAGGTGTGGTCTCGCGCCGCCCAAACCATGCCGCCCTTCAACGCCACCTCGCCGGGGCTGGGCAACGCGGTCGACGGGGCCGACGCGGGGGCGGACGGGGCCGACGGGGCCGACGGGGCCGTGTGGAACACTTGCGGCGACGCGGGCTGCGAGGCGTTGTGCTTATTTGCGGGTCGCGCGCGCTGCGTGTGCCCGCATGGAGAGCTACATGAAAATGGGAAGAATTGCACACGTATGTAAACCTTCTTCAGATTAGAATAGCCTGTTATTTATTCGTATGATAGTTTAATAATATTCATCAAAATAAGGTAAGAAATCTAATTTTAGGTACCCAGATATAAACTTGAGACAAGCTTCAGGATGTCACAACAAAAGTTTACGAAACTTTTATTATGATGTCCTTCCTATCTGAGTTCTGCTCCGATACTGTAATTTTAGATTTGGCAAGTCTGATTACAATATTGAAAAAAGTACTATTCTTAAAGAAAAAAGAAGGCACTAGCCCAGACTTGTCCCGAAGCAGTGGTAGGTTTAAATATTGGGACGTGTAAAAGCGCCTCCTGGGGCCTATTTGCAGAAATAAAACAGATTTTTAACTGATGATTTTTTAACTGATTTTAGCATATAGGTGATAATGTACCGCTCAGAAATGACGGCATAAAGCTCAGAGTTATTTTCTGGTATAGTAACAGCCTTCTTAGCGTTATTCACGTTGGTTCATTTCACAGGTAAAGGATTAAAATCTGAAACAAATCTCTGTTAACTTAAACGTTGACCTGCCTGATTATAATGTAATTTTTTAACCTATAACATGCATATTATGTTATACAAAGGAATCTAACAATCCGTACATTGTACATTAACACCCTGTATGTAGTTCTTTCATTGCGATGAATTTGAATAATGTCTGCAAATTGCTACATATTTTGTTTCCTCCCCGCAGCGTACAAATCGTTCATAATGTACTCGCGCGTGACGAAGATCGACAGCATCCACCTGACCGACGAGCGCGACCTCAACTCGCCCTACCCGCCCATACAGGACAAGTGAGTACACGCTGCGATCACCTGCGAGGTTACACCTTCCC
This sequence comes from Anania crocealis, assembly GCA_949315895.1. NCBI lineage: Eukaryota > Metazoa > Arthropoda > Insecta > Lepidoptera > Crambidae > Anania > Anania crocealis. The sequence continues at coordinate 17,276,217 of OX438871.1, read as the reverse complement.
CCTGCCTCTGCAAGAAAAGGCCTCCATCATTAAATTTAGGTTACCATAGCAATGATGGATACAGGCATAATCACCGCGCTTGCCTAATGCGAGTTGGTGATCACAAACCTGAACAATTTTCTAAAATTCGAAACTTTTGTTGGTTTGACCCAAGGATCGAACCCGGAACCCTGAGATCTTGGCCTGGTATTCAAACCACTAGATCAACGAGGGAAGTGACCACGTCTGATGCTGCGTAAGCAATTGTCCCCATGCCAACTCCAACCCCCGATTTTGAAGCATAGAACATCGTTTGGGGTGGTGTAATCTAGCAATGATGACGGCTAACAGATCCCTCTGCGGTGGTAGGCCTCTGCCGCCTGGATGCTACCACCCTCCTGTCGGAGTCTAGTGCCAAACAGTTTTTCTGTGTTCCGCTGGTGTGTAGGAGAACCAGTACCACTTTCTGGGTAAGCTCGCTTCATCTTAGGCTTCTTCTTAACCGTAGAGTTAAGTACGTAGTCTAGAGCAAGCCCATTGATATAAAATAATCAGACAAGAAAAAGAAGTAGTGACACACCTCTTGTTGCAGGGAGCTGATGCGCAACGCGATCGCGCTGACGTACTCGTACAACGCGTCGCTGGTGTTCTACTCCGACATCCAGCGCGGCTCCATCAACAGCGTCGGCTTCGGCGGGGACCACCACCGCGTGCTCATCGAGCGTGAGGACGATTTCTTTATGACTTACGAGTAGCACCCCCCCCCCCCTTCCATCCATTTGTAAAAATAAAACTGTTATTCAAGTTCTAAAACGCTGCACTTTAATTGCTATTAGTTGCGTTTTGTGGTTTTTTTTTTCGTGTTTATGTTACTTTGAAGTACTGCTCAAATAAGACTACAATTATTAAAAGTAGGTCTATTAACAACACTATAATCTATAAGACATCTTTTTTAATTTTCTCCTTTTTACAAAAAGTAAATGTCAGCTGATACAGGCCGATAGCATATTTGACAGGGTCTTGTATGTCTATCTCGTTCTTAAATATGCCAGTACTATATTTAATATCTTTTGCATAGCCTAGATATCAGCAGTATGAATATCTCTATGATTTTAGCACACCTTGTACTTAAGTAAAATATCGATAAGGATGAATTCATGGACTTATTACCTTTTTTAACAATGACAGAGATATGTAGTTTTGATGACGTGTTAGTATCAGCTGTCAGATTTTTTTTTAACACTGTAAATGTAACCGCGTATAATTTCCAACCTAAGGGTGACAGACCACTCCCTCAGCTGACCGTACTCATTTTGACAAGCAAGTAAGCTAGTAAATTCCCTCAGAGGTGGGCGCGGTGGAGGGGCTGGCCTTCGACTGGACCACGGACACGCTGTACTGGACGTGCGCGAGCGCGGCCGCCATCCGCGCGGCGCCCGTGCGGGGCCCGCACGAGCCCCGCACGCGCACCGTGCAGCGCCTGCAGCACGACGACCGCCCCAGGGGCATCGACATTGACCCATGCGAGAAGTTAGTGCCAACAATCTTTCAAAACTCAGCCTATTTCGGACACAGGCCTTTATATCGTCATATTAGCCACGCTTTGCATGCAGTAGTTTGGCCAATGAGAAATAGAAGACTCTGCTGCCTGTTTTCTTTGGGCAGGATCTATTAGTCGCCTTTCACGACAATTTGATAAGGGGTAGTGATATTCTTTTAATGTAGGTGCACGACACCTACCTCTTGCTTGGAGGGAATGCAATTGAAGATATATTCAATCCATGCCTAATTTAAATAGTTTTGCTTTTGATATTAACTGCCGTACAAAGTAATAAGTACACTCTAATTACAATCGTAATAATGTGTGATACACTTAACATTTCGTCTCTTATTTGAAGCAATCACACAATTTTTCAAGTTGTATGAACATACTAATGTTTGGATAGATTTTTGTTACTCAATCACTCTAGAACGATTGAATGAATCGAACGAACCTTAAAATCATCCTTAAAAAGGGGGAAAGGAGTTGGGACTTTATATGTCGTAAGTGAATGAAATATTTCTGAGATTCATTTAGAGGCGAACATTTAAAACGATTTTTAGCAAGATTAAAACAAAACATGTGATACTGATTACCAAATGTAATGTGGGCAAAATGGCTATTTCAACTATGATGCATAATGTGGACAGTAAATTGATAACTGTCCTTATAATGTAATAATGTTTACTGAACGGTGTGTAACATCGCCGTCCTGAGTTGTTCACGCGTTCAGACCATCGCTGCCAAAGTGCTTGCGGGCGCGTCATGCGTTAAGCTCCTATCCCTGCCTGTCTCTGTGTGTGTTTGTAATGCCGAGTTGTGTTAGACGCGTGTACTGGACGAACTGGCGCGCCAGCAAGCCGTGCGTGGAGCGCGGCTGGGCGGCGGGCGGCGGCCGGCGCTGCATCGTGGGCTCGGCGGTGCTCATGCCCAACGCCGTGGTCATCGACCACGCAGCCCGCCGGCTGTACTGGGCCGACGCGAGGCTGGACAAGATCGAGCGGGCGCACTTGGATGGGTCGCACAGGGAGGTTAGTGATACTTAGATGATACACAAGGCATTTGCACAGCGTCCAATCACAGAGTACAGATAGTTGTAGGAGTACCTGGAAGGATCGCACAGGGAGGTCAGCGATGTTAAGATGATACACAATTTATTTGCATAGCGTTTATTCACAGATAAGTACAAAGGTACCTGGACTGACGGACCGCACCGGAAGGTCAGGGTCAGCGTTGCTAAGATAACACACGAATCATTTGCACAGTGTTTAGTCACAGCACAAATAGGTAAACAACTAGCTAGAGAGGTGAGTGATGTCAAGATAGCATTATAGATTTTCAGCGGTGATAGACTCGGTAAGGGACCGTTTGGCTTGTGACCACCATCCTACCAGAGTCCTAAAAGTCATACAGATAAAACTCAGACCTCGAAGAATCCCGATGACGAAGTGGTTATTTATGAGGAGACATCTAAAGTTAAATGCATGGCCACAAAACCTACTGCACTGTTGTGATATAGAACTTCAATGCAAAGGTCCGTCGTTGTGCGGGATTTCCCGAGCGCTTCTAGAAAAATTCACCCCGTCGTAGGCTTTCGAGAGGTAGAATTAGAGATAGCAGTAATAAGAGGTAGAGTGAAGCAAAAAGGTAAAAGCTAAATCAGTTGTCATTTCTGCGAGTAGGAAGTTTAGGCTAACTTTGCTGTTTCGTCCCATCCTTGCACTTTTTATTGCTCTGGTAACTTGAACTAAATGCGGTTGGATGACTGAAGGCAGTTACTTTGCTTTGACTAGCTCGCGACTAGCTCTAGCTATCAGTGCTAAACCGTTTGAATAAAAATTTGGATGTGAAAAGCATGCTTTGATTAGTGACTTCTTTACAGAAATCGCATCGAAGTGTTCCCTAGTTTATTTATGTTTGTTTTCAACAGATCATAATGCAAGACAGTGCATCAGCGTCGCACCCGTTCGCCCTAGCGCTGGCGGGCGAGTGGGTGCTGTGGACGGACTGGGTGTCGCGGGGCGTGTACCGGGTGGCGGCGGGCGGGGGGGCGGCGGCCGCGCTGCGGCGGGACGTGCCGCGGCCCATGGGGCTGGTGGCCGTGGCGCCGCAGGTCCTCGTGTGTGAGTAGCCCACTATACTTCGTTGCATTGAGTTTCACTGAAGCCTAGAAATGCTCCAGCCAGTGTTAGTGCCACTACAAAAACAAATTATTGACAAAAACATAAACAGTAATGTGCGCACCACATTTATTGACATACATACATACATATTATCACGCCTCCTTCCCAACGGGGTAGGCAGAGACCAAGGCCTTCCACTTACTACGATCCTGGCATACAACTTTCGCTTCTTCCACATTCATCAATCTCTTCATGCATGCTCGTCGGTTTAGAGTACTCTAGACCTGACCTTTCTTCAGAATATCCCCGATTTGATCGTGGTAAGTTCGTCTAGGCCTTCCTCTTCCAACTTTTCCTTTCACACTCGTCTTATAGATCTGTCTAGTCATTCTTCTCTCATTCATCCTCTCTACATGCCCAAACCATCTAAGCATCCCTTTCTCAATCTGTGTGACAATATCTTCTTTCACACCACAACGTTCTCTTATCACACTATTTCTTATCCTGTCACTCAATTTCACTCCTAACATACTTCTTAGCGCTCTCATTTCTACTGCATTTATTCTACTTTCATGCTTTTTCTGCCATACCCAACTTTCACTTCCGTACATGAGTGTTGGAACCAACACCCCTCTATGCACAGCCAGACGAGCTTTCGTAGAAATCTTCTGGCTATTCATAAAGGCACGCATTTATTGACACCACAAATAATACAAAGGCAAGATCACCGTAGCACTATCCTAAAAAGTGCCCTGTATTTCATAAAAACAATTTACTTACAATCTGGAAATATGATTCCGGAATGTGTCTACAATGCATATTGACAGCTGTAGTGTATGTATCACCTCACCCCGCACTAGGCACTTATAATAATTAGTATATAAGCTTAGGAAAGCCATATTATTAAAACACAATAAACCTATACGTTGCGCCGAACACTACTTTTACGCTACCCGGTTGCCACATTACAAAACCTTAACTTTTCCATTTGAAATGTCACTATCTTTTCGCCCGCAGCTCTGCTGGCGTGAACTACACGTTATAACTGTGATTTAATTTTTATCAAAATCTGTTGCATAGTAAAGCGTGAAAGCGTAATGGACAGACAGACAAAGTTACCAATGTTAGTGAGGATTAGTTGTGTACTTTGTTTTCATTTACAATCATAGTAGGGATTGGTTTTGTCACCGCATCAGTTCGCGCGGTGAGAGAGGGAGGAACTTAACGCAATCCTCGATTTTTGTAGGAATCATTTCATTTGTAAGATTTACACCAGACACTGAGCTCTATTATAAATAACATTGTCGCGTCGCTAAAGATTTCTTTAGTGTGATATTTTACTCTCTTAATGCTTACCTCCCAAAAACTGCCAAATTTTGGTGCTTCAGGTAGAATCTGCCGCTAAACAGTTTCTTCGCAATACCTCAATACATAAAATATTGCATACTTTGAAAGATGCGATGCGAAGACTAACGCGTACTAAATCTGTAAATATATCTTTCACTTCAATGTATAGTGTTCGCGTAAACTCAAGAAAACAGTACGGTGGACTAAGTTTATTATTGTTAATAATATAACAGAAATCTAACAACTTTATATAATAATTCGGCTCAGAGGTCCATTCGTTAACACCAGCCTAGGTATATAGGGCAAGTAATAGTACATGCTTGTAATAGTATTTGAAAGGGACGACGTAACTTTACACCACCTTTACACAAGTGACTTACGTTTTCGTACGAAAAATTATTGATATATTATGTTTTTTGATTGAATGATTACTAATACTTGTTTACTAATGATTTCACCTACTTGTTCGGTATTAAGACCATTGTTAAACTTCCTGTACACAAACTTGAATCATTATGTCAGAGTAATTTTAATGAGAAAAGGCTATTATAATATGATCTATTAATGATAAGGTATTTAAATCGCCCTAACTCGCACTGGACTAACATACTTATTTCCAATGAGGCTGACAATAGGACTCTAGATTCTTGCACTGTTTCTTTTCGGCACTAGCCCAGACTTGTCCCGACACATTGGTAGGTTTAAATATTGGGACGCGTAAAAGCGGTTCCTGGGGCCTATTGGCCTGAGTTTCTGAGTATCGTATCCTCGTCCAGGCCCCTCAGACCCGTGCGCCGTGCTGAACGGCGGCTGCGCGGAACTGTGCATGGCCGTGAATGGGTCGGCGCGCTGCGCGTGCGGCGGCGGGCGCGCGCTGGCGGCGGACGGGCGCGCGTGCGGGGCCGCGGCGTGCGCTAGAGGCCGCTGGGCCTGCGCCGAGGGCCCGTGCGTGCCGCTGCGGCTCGTGTGCGACGCCGTGCCGCACTGCAGCGCCGCGCCCGACGCCAGCGACGAGAACCCGGCTTATTGCAGTGAGTTGAACGGTTTGACGACTGATGAGTTTGGTTCGGTGTGCTTGGCTTGGAGTTTGATTTTTATCGCAAAGTTGTCACTAGATAGTGCTACATCATTGCTATTTAAATTCAAGTTTACGCGTTCTGAAGCGTCTTTACTGTGCAGGTTGCGGAACAGCTCTAATTCCACTTTTAATATCGTAGTGGGAAGATATGCCTTAATTATAATTCACCATCTAGCTAGAACTTTAGTTAAAGGAACAAAGATTTGTTTCCGGCTTTCATCATGTTTTAAATTGTATGTGTTTTTTTTTTTGTTATGTAACTAATTTCATAGATCGTAAGGTAGTAGTAATAAGCGGGAAGTCTATTTAACTTTTTTATTACGTCATTTTATGAAATTAGGCGATTATCAGATTTGCGGTACAACACTACAACTTCCACGCTCCGACGCGTTGTCTGATCAGTGTTGTACCGCGTGTGTTTTCTATACAAATTGAAGTACTTGATATTCGATTTGATCTGTCACTCCGCGTACTGCGGTGGAGCGCGGTGCAGAGGGATGATCGCCTTGATATGCCAAGAAGCAGCCCGAGTCCCTACTGTATGTAGCCGGTTGCTAGAAGTGACCGCGGTGCGTGTGCGCAGTGTCCCGCGCGTGCGCCGCGGGCGGCTGGCGCTGCGCGGGCGGGCGCTGCGTGCCGCGGGGCGCGCTGTGCGACGGCCGCGCCGACTGCCCCGACGCCTCCGACGAGACCGACTGCGACTGCCCGCCGGAACACTACAAGTCAGTGCACGCTTTTGTAATGTCATAGTGTATGAAGTCAGGAAGATGCTATTGAGTATTGGAGTAAAAATATCTTATAAAATAATATCACAGGACCTACTTTTATGAAAAAGTATAAATTGATAATTATGTATAAATGGTTTTTTTAAGTAGAATTTTGTAATTGTTCTAATTTTACATTTTATTTTATTCGGAACACCAACAGCACTGATACATTACATAAGAATAAATTTTCTTATAAACTTAGCCATTTAAAGGTACTCGCAAAAAATGTGACATGATTTTACACTGACATTATGTAGCAACTACTAGCTGTGTGAGTAGAGTGGTTGAGGTTGTTTTTGTGATCGTGACCGTTTTAATATTCGTATAAATCGCGACATTAAATGTTACTGATTCATTTTTCTTTTTATTAATACGAGCAACTATACATGTCGGATTGGTAATGGCTAAACCAATTTGAATGTTTGTTAAATAAATATTCAAACGTTTGAGTATTAATAAATCTTAACATATTTAGTACATACAATTTGAAACTTAAAATCGATGAAATAGAAAAAATTACATAGTACTTGTATATCAAATTTCTGGGCGTAATCATCGATCAGGACTTAACTATCAATTTATGTTTACGTTTAGATGTTATGTTACAGCTTAGCTAGTATTTTATTGTGGGCCCTGCAAGGCATGGCAAGGTAACAGAATAACAGATAGTTTAAAGACCAATATGGGCCGACAGCAATATTGCTAGTTTACGCAAAGTGAAATTAATGAAAAAGTTTTGTGTACGGTGTTTTCGTCATTAGACAATATTAAGACACACCATAACTTTAGATGCACTGGCGGCGGCTGCGTGGACATATCGGCCCGCTGCGACGGCGCCGTGCAGTGCGCGGACGCGTCGGACGAGCGCGCCTGCCCCGCCGCCGCCTGCGCGCTGGGGCCCGCCGCGCTGCCCTGCGCCCCGCCCCGCCCCACCAGCGACAACAACCATACTGCGGGCGCCTGCTACCTGCCCGAGTGGGCGTGCGACGGGAACGAGGACTGCCCGAACGGCGCCGATGAGGTGGACTGCCCTACAGGTATTGTGTGTTCAAATAGTGTTACTTTAGCGCCTACCCCGCTGCGCTGCGCCCCGCCGTGCCCCGCCGGGGGCTATAGCAACGATACTGCGGGGGCCTGCTACCTGCCCGAATGGGCGTGCGACAGGAATAAGGACTGTCCGAATAGCACCGATGAATTGGACTGCCCTACAGGTTAGTAAAGTAACAACCCATTTACGATCACTGTTGAGCACAGGTATTTCGCCACGTTGGCCTTGTGCGGGTCGGTGGACGGTGAGGGCGACGCTGTGAGAGAAAATGAACGTCATTACATATTCCAAACTAAAATAAACCAGTAATACAAATCAGTGAAATATGAGAATATACCTACTTATCTCTTTGATATAACTGGTAACTTTAATGGAAACAATTTTGCACAATAAAATTCCCAGACATATCTCAAGCGGCTGACACCTACTTATATGGTTGATACTCACGCTCGTACTAATCCCAATCGATCCGAGATATCATGGCAGTGAGCGGTGTCTATGTATGCATTGATCGAGAGCACCTTGTAAGTAGGTAGATTGTTCTTCCTCTTAATCGTAGAGTTAAATATGTAGTCAAGAGCAAGTCGATTGATTATATTATAAAAAAAACAATTGATTTCTGTACCTATCTTATTTTGTGGCGGAAGTGAGCGACTTGAACCTGATTACCTTTTTTTACTGTACCTCTGTTAACATACATTAATAGGTACCTCGATGATTTCCGTAAAATTATGTTTGTTAATAATTAGTTTCACTTCTATGCAGACGTAGGTAATTCTTAAATAAGACATACATCAACCATCAACTCTCTAAAAATCATTTGTAGCAATCCAATAACGCTCTCAAAATCACTTCTAGTATTGTTATTAACATTTTTATTTCAACAGAATCGGCTATAACAGAATCATTCACGGAGTCTAACGACGCGTGCGGGCCGGATCAGTTCCGCTGCGGCGGGGGCGGGGCCGGACTAACGACTGCGGCCCCGGGGCTCGCGACCGGGGCCCCGGGGCACGCGGACGATGCTCGCTGGGGCCCCGAGTGCGTGCCGCTGGCGTGGCTCTGCGACGGCCGCTACGACTGCGCTGACGGATCTGACGAGACGCTGCATTGCCGTATGATGATTTTGATTTATTGATTTACTACTTTTATAGGAAACTAACGAGATAATAAACAAAATGATAGTTATTCATCCAAAATTGTATGTCCTTCAAAACATGCTTCTTAAGAAATATACTAACGCTTACGAACAATACAATCATCAAAATAGTTTTTCAGGTATTGAGTTCAACGCAAATTCTTCTTTGTCTTTTACCGAATAAAACCAGGAGGTAGCTTGAGATTAGAGAAAAAAAGAAGTCAGCTGTAGCAATATCAAATAAATAAGGTTGCTCGATAGTATTTTTTTAGTTTTTAGTCAATAATCATTCGCTAGAGTTATTTAATTCGGGGTTAATACCATGTACCTTATTTATTATGAGTTTCCGATATTTCGGCACTGTTGCAAGCGCCATGATCACGGGAGAACTGTTGTATCTGCGGGTGGGTAGCTGTTAAGAGCAGACAAATCGATCTACCCTCCGTCGTAGTCTTTTATTACACACGAAACTGGTACCACTGTTTGACAACTCACTATTTTTACACTTTTGTTCTCGACACACAACACTTACAGTATCCGATCGTGACACAGTATTTTTTGGTTTTCTTCGTATATAGTGCGTTGTCACTAAGTATATACCAAGAATGGTCAGAGAAGCGATTGAAATTACCAAATACAAAAATTTCAATCGCGAAGATGGCTTTAAACTATCTAGTGTATGAAATCCAGTGGTTCGAATTTGCGGTAACCGAAGAAAACCAAAAAATACTGTGTCACGATCGGATACGGTAAGTGTTGTGTGTCGAGAACAAAAGTGTAAAAATAGTGAGTTGTCAAACAGTGGTACCAGTGTCGTGTGTAATAAAAGACTACGACGGAGGGTAGATCGTTTGTCTTCTCTTAACAGCTACCTACCCGCAGATACAACAGTTCTCCCGTGATCATGGCGCTTGCAACAGTGCCGAAATATCGGAAACTCATAATAAATAAGGTACATGGTATTAACCCCGAATTAAATAACTCTAGTGATAGTGACCATAAAAGTTTAAATCAGAAAATAATCATTCGTTCACAATGAATGCCTTTTGGTAAAGTATACTGTCGTGATGCAGAAATATGGCCTTTTTGACGAAAACAGTCAACACGACTTTAATATTTGATCGAATTTAACATTGTTATTTCGGTTTCGGTTCAGTTGGAAGGCACCACTCCAACTAGCTTGTTGACTAGTTCGCATGTCAACTTCGTGAACCCAAGTGCGTTTAGTAAATATTGGGATAGAATTGACTCGTTCTAGTATGTCCACAATTAGTCTATGATAGTACAGGTATTCTGTTTCATGGAGCTTATATATTGTTTCGTATTATTCTTACTTGGACACCGCAATAGCTAAAAAGTGTCTCCGTGGTATATATATTAATAATTTTATAGTTTTAACTGAGCCAGGCCTTAGACAAGTTGCTTTCTAATAGAATAGAATGAAAATGACACTAGGTTTCGAAACAATCGATCGTTATCTAATGTCATTTTTAAAAGTCTCTTGGCTTTATTATTAGATCTACATATAAAGGAAATAGGAAGTTTTGGGCCTGACTGTTACAAGAACCAAATTGTAACTAAAATTCATAAAATATTTTTTTAAATATTGTCGTAAAATATCAATTACCTGTTCTATGGGACAAGAAATGTAACAAAAATAAAGCATTAATTGATATCTTCATATCCGTAATTCCGTACCAACCAACCATTGATTGAACAGGGCTGCCAACCACATAATACAATATTTTAATTCGATTCAGTTCGATTCTCACATTACCGATTTTTTTGTTTATTATATTAATACCTTGCAACAAACTATTTTAAGTAAACAGTTTAAGGCAAGTAGCCTTGCTAAAATCCTTCAATATTTTTGCGAAAAATATTGAAATATTTTGCTACTATTGGTCGTAAAAATGGATTTATTTTTTGTTATAATCGATTGCAATCAATTAATTGCATTGATTCGATTATTTATCGTTCTATTATCTGGCAACAATGAAATGTCACCGTGACGTAGCAGCCGGCATTCGTTCGCTCGAATTATTCTTTGTTTGTGTTGTAGGTGTTTGTGTTGAGTGCAAAGAGTAAAATATACTACGGAAATACTACGGTTGAGTGTTTTTGTATGATTTTATATTGTCTTCACGACCCTCGCTTCGATTACGGACTGCCAATTGCTACCATCACGAAAGACTTGCGCCTGCTCAACGGATACTGATTACCTGCTTTAGCGACAAACTACGGCTTTCTTCCTGGACTCTGAACTTTGCTTAAGATTGGATCATAGATTAATATGATTGGATTGTTGATTGCATTTGACAAGATGAGCACACAAAACTGTATTAACTGTGGCATCAGTTTTGCTCGTAGCAACGCTATAAGCATGCATTCGTTGGAAGATGAAGCCATACTAGCAATTGTTCAACAATGGACTGCTCCTCTTACGGTTAGTACCTTATCGGTAGGATTTCTTAAATATCCAAAAGGTGTTATTAGCCCTTAGGTTAGATACTATGACTTTTATTGGCATTGATTAGTTTTCATGATGTTGGTTGTGATGACTCTTGGTAGACTACTGTTTGATTATCATATTAGATTCAGCCTAAGATATATCAATAAAAGCTATTTCATATACCTATCTACAACTTACTTATTGTATATAATATGCATAGATTGCTGATAATAACATCAATGATTTAATTACAGGTCAATCATTCTAAATAACTGTTTGAAGCACGTTGGAATATTGCAAATGAATCCCTGGGATCTGAGAATCGTGGGGTGCCTGCTAATGTAGGCCATCAACGTGTATGTGTCCATTGTGGGCGTTCTGTGCTGTGTACTGAGAACTGGCTCAGAACATGAACAAAGAATTCATAATGTAATATCTGAGTGGATACTACCCCGTAGAGTAAGTTTTTTTCTAATTGATGCTTATTATCCAAGTGTATTTATCTAAGTATAACTTTATATGTATGTTGTTTTTGTATAAGCATAAGTAAGAAACTATGCTTTTTTTATCAATGAATGTATCTAAAAATATGAAAATGCTAGTTAATTTAAAAAAAATATATTTTTATTTTACTAGCTCATATAGTACTCACATTGATGACTCTTCACTATTCGGGCAACTGCTCTTCCACTAAACTACAGAGGCATTTGTTAGATCTGCGAATTTAATCAAGTAGTTTACACTAACTATTAGCTAGCCGGCACCGGCCGGCCAGCCAGAACGTCAGCATAATATAATAATATGTCTTTCATATAAAATGGATATATCAAACTTGATATATATCATATCCGATATTTTGATATTTATTATAAATATCGGATATTTTCGAGCCCTGCCGAAAATATTGTTTTTACAATTAATTTATTTCTTTTATTAAACTAGGTATGAAATTCATCATAGCATCATAGAATTTCATCATAGCTATGAAACATATCATATATATTATTAAATTCCATCTTAACCAAGAGTTAATTATTTCTTTCGAATGTTGTCAGTACTTAAAAACCAAACAACCTGGCTTGCTATGTAAACTGCTTGATTTAAATTCAGAAGCAGTAGCCTAGATAAGGAATGGTTGTTGGTTCGAGTTCCACCAGAGGTACTTGTAATTTTTTAAGTGATTTAGTTGTATTAACTATAATCTTTATTTACAGATGGGTGCTCAAATGGCATACTTATGGCATTCTTGCTGGGTGTGAGCTGATAGAGCTGCTCCACACTTTCAAACAAGACCATCAACATCTTCAGCACCATAGGTCCAAGATTTAGGTTGACTGAAAGAATTACACAGCCTAATTATATAAGGCCTGTACAAACGGAATCACACTGTTTTGTTCAAGGATGTGAGAGGCAAGAAAGAAATAGGGTTCCGATTAGTGTTAGGCAATATTTATTAGAAACATAATAATTACTATGTGCCAATAAATAATCTAGTATGTAATTATCACTTAAACGCAGAAACATGGGATTTCGTAAATAGAATATTAGATAATTATATGTATAAACGTATTTACTGCTGCTCATATTGAGAATATGATAAATCTTAAAGAAACCCACTCCAGTGATTTTACCAATTTATTTAACATGACTGAAGTGTCATTTCGGCATTGGTTCGGATTGACTAAAGAATATAATTACTGCAACTGTTTAGTCGGAAATAGAACTGCAGGTTGCTGTTGTCATACAATGTCCATAATATGGTACCTTAGTTGGGCAAGGTATCAACCAGATTTAGTACCACGTGCACAATTTTTGGACGACTAATATAATATGATGATGACGATGATGAATAAATATTTTAACAAAAACTTTTTTTTAATGTACCGCCCTAAATATATGTATACACAACCTACCTCCCTCCCTCGTTCCTCAACCACGTACAATGATGTTGCCCTTCGATAGATCTCGATAGAACATTATTGATCAAGAACAGATTTTACTGAGAAACATCATTTTCATACTGAATTGTTTTAAAGACCTCCGTGGCTACACCAGTTATGAAGGTGTCGCCTTCTCCGAGATATCGGGTTTAATTCCCCGACGAGTTAATGTACAAAACTCACTTTGGGATCACAACAATGTATGCGATGTTGTCCACATTCATTTATTTATGATTTAATTATGTCAGGAATTGAATCATTTTGATCTGATCTGTAAGGCAACCTAAAATCATTATAACACTTTTCAGGGGGATGTCATAACCTTCTGAACTCTTTATTGCTTTCGACGATTAGACGAATAAAAAAAAACTTAAATTCATAAAGTTATGTAACTAGGTTAAAAGTCACTAAGTATTGATGTACTTACGTATATCTAAATTGTAATATACCTAGCTGTAGAGTTACCTAAAATATTAATGAACATAACCTAACTTTCAACTAAATAACAATCAATATTTCTACTACCCCATTGAATAACCGTGTAATTTTAACACATATGAAACTCACATCCAAAAACCTATAAACTGCTCAAATATTATCCATGTAACAGTCAGGCCCAAGGTACTATGGAAGACTACCCATCTCCTTTAAGTCCATTAAACCAATAAAAGTGCTTTTCTGTGCCTTCGTGCGCAGTATCCTCGAGTATGCCTCGGTGGTCTGGAGTCCCCAGTATAATGTTTATATTTCCCGTATAGAATCCATACAAAAAAGATTTCTTAGATATTTACAATATAAAATTGATGTGAAGGATCATGGTTATGTCCCACAGAGGCTGCCTACACGTCGTAATTAACCTTTAGCACTACCCAGGGTCCACAATAAATATCGACGTAACTCTTTCCTCATCCGAGCGAGTAAACTTTTTAACGAGCTATCGAAAAATAATATTGAATTGGAATTATTCAGAACGAAACCGGCTAGCATTAACAAATTATTCACATTTGAGTTTTTTGGCTCCCATTCCAAAAGCGCTACAAATATTTAATTGCTTTCTTTTACTTTTACTATTAGTTTTTTAGGGGACTGACAGGTGGAGGTCGATAGTGTAAAAGTATGATCGACTTTCATTGGTCGGTACATTTCCATGGTTGGTGTTATGTATTGTGGTCTATTATCTTCTTAATTTTCATATGCGAATACTTATAAATAGCTAAGTAGATATAATTTATGTAATCTATTATTTATTTGATGTAGCTGTTTGTGTTCCGAATATAATAAAATAAATAAATCAAATAAAATTATTCATTCGTCGAGCGTTTACTCTATTAGAAAGCATCTTGTTTAGGACTGCAGTATTTTATATTTGCAAAACAGAAGAAAGCAACACCTTGCAACTGGTTTTCCTGATGACGTGCGAGTAGGTATTATAGTCGCGTACTCACCAGGGGACATTTGTCGGCCGTCATATGTATTTGGAGACATCGGGTGATATCGCGGATATGTTGTCACCGTCCACGTCCTTTTAGTTGATAGAGTGACTTTACTCATTCGATACAAGAAACGAGTTGCGCGATGTCGCGTTACGTCGGACGAAGTGTGGCAACGTCGCGTGAAGTCGCCCGACGTCTTCCGGGACACGAGTCGCGTGACGTTTATCTCCTAATGGGTACGCGGCTTAAAATTCTGAAATGAGCCAAATTCAGCTCAATGAAGATTATTTTGCTCAAAGCCTATGTCAAAGTCGCGTGACAAAGCTCGAAGTCGCGTGACATTTATCTCCTAATGGGTACGCGGCTTAAAATGCTGAAATGAGCCAAATTCAGCTCAATGAAGATTATTTTGCTCAAAGCCTATGCCATCGTATTGTTGCCAAATTCTATGTAGTTGTGATTGATCATATTTTTGATCTGGTGGTTGTTTCCAAAAACTGTTGTCGATAGAAAATAATCTGAGAGTAGCCTTTAAAAATACATAAATTACCATTTTTCTCAGCAGTCCGTATAACAATGATAGTAAAATTTTGTTAAATTGTGTATCATATGTTGGTTAAGCAAATGGCTAATTTAGATTTTTAATAAAATGGCAATTTTAAATTGCACATCGAATTTTGTCGTTTGGCACTTAGGTTCTTCTATTCTAAGCGCTTCTTCTCTGTCACTCCTACGGGAATCGACAGTGATAGCTGCTGCGCGTTGCGAAGAAATTCCAAGACGCATAAATTAGTGGGCGTATCCATCGCTCAAGGTCATCGGCTGCAGTCAGCGTCCTAATAACAGCCGGTGCTCCGCAGGCCACACGTCCAACACGACGTGCTCGGCGTCGCAGTTCCCGTGCGGCGCGGAGGCGGCGGCGGGCTGCGTGGCGCGCGCGCGGCGCTGCGACGGCGCGCGGGACTGCGCGTCGGGCGCGGACGAGGCGGGCTGCGCGTGCGCGCCGCGCTCCTTCCGCTGTCTGGACACCGACGTCTGCGTCAGCGCGGTCAGTAACAGCCGGCATGAAAGCTGTGTGTGCGATGTGAAAGCTTAATCTATACTTATTTTATAAAGCTGTTTGTTTGTTTGAACGCGCTAATCTCAGGAAGTACTGGTTCGAATTGAATTTTTTTTGTGTTGGATAGTCCTTTTATCGAGGAAAGCTTTGGGCTATATAACATCAAGCTGCGACCGATAGGAGTGAAGCATCAGTGAATAATGTTGCAAAAATAATCGCGATCATAATAACAGAAATTGACGCTGACGAAGTCGCAGACAGCAGCTGGTGATGACTAAAAAGCCGTTAAAATAGTTTAAAGAGAAGATATGGGATTGTCGTATGTGTTTAAATCTCTCGTAGTTGCAAGAATGAAATTTGACATTGTTAGTTAACATACTAAAAGTTAAAAATGAATTTATTGACAAGGCGGTCTAAGGGCTATTTAAATTTAACGTCGATTAAAATAATGCGATGTAGGCCACAGTGCAATATAACCGGGAGCGCTTTAAATTGGGGATAATATAACGCTGACAAAGTCACGGACAAATGCTAATTAAATAAGCCTGGAATACAGAGAAAGAGTAGTTTAAAATTCAATTGCAATGACTATTACACCAACAATTACCTTTTGAAGATAGTTCTATTAAAATACCATTCACCAAATCAAATCATCCATTACCACTATCTCATACAAATTATGTAGGGACTAAAAACTATAAGGAGTGGGATGTCAAACAAATAATAGTTGTGTCAAAATAGGATCAAATGTGATATGATAATCGTAGGATGTCGGGTGTAAGTCCAACAAACAAAATGATAAAATTTTGAGTGCACTAAGAATATAGTAAGCACCCAACACACTTAGTAAGCAATAAACATTTTGAATTTTAATTTTAAATTTGAATTGATAAATTGGTGGTAGGTCGAAATGGTGAGAACACACGCGACGTCGATCGTGAACTGTCGTATAACTAATCGCAATACTAAAACTAAATATTTGGGTAAACTGCAGGATGTGTTCTGCGATGGTGACTCGGACTGCGAGGACGGGTCGGACGAGCCGCCGGGCTGCTCGCGGGCTACAGATGCAGACGATGCGGATGATGCGGGCGATACGGGCAACCACACGCGGGTGCACCCGCTGTGCGCGGGCAGCGGTGCGGGCGCGCTGTACTGCGCGGGCCGCTGCGTGGCCGCGGCGCTGGTGTGCGACGGCCGCGACCACTGCGGCGACGGCGGCGGCGGCGGCGCAGGCAGCGATGAGGACCCGGCTATATGCAGTGAGTGCGTCAGTTCAGTAGCTATAGGCTGCGTGATTTAAAACTTTTGATAAATTGATCTTCGTCCTGCTAATTTATGATAATTACTAGGTATGAGTCTACTGCAGATCTCTCGTTTTTAAGGATAATTTAAGAATAGGTAGAAAATAAGAATTAACTGATTCTGCATTTTTAATCTTTGAATTTATTTTTTTACCCATTATTAGGGCTGTAACGTAATTGTTTAAACTAAAACTATTACTTTTCTTGTTCTACAACTATACGATTTCCAGTTACCTAATGCATGCAAAAGATCAATTATTTCTCAACGTGTAGTCCGCTCAAAAGTTATGGCTTTATTTTACAAGTTGTACATAGTCTCAGGTCTGGGGTTTTATGGTGTCTTCTTTGGTTTCCACAAAAACAAGTGATTTAAAACTACAAAAGTAGGTACGTATTTTTATTTATGTTACTAAAGCAATCCAAAAATCTTGTTACAGACAATAAACATTTTTATTTATTATTATTTATATTTTTATTCTTCTTTGCTAAAAAGCCAAAGTTATCAGTCGCATACTAAACACTTTATTTGCGCACATGTAAGATTCGTATCTTGTGCAGGTTCATTCGCGAACTCGTTCCCCTCGGATTACTCTGCGCATGCGGATGCGGATGCGGGCGTGGGCGCGAGTGCGGGCGGCGCGTGCGCACGCGGGCTGTGGCGCTGCGGGAACGACGCGTGCGTGCGGCCGAGCGCGCTGTGCGACGGGAACGACGACTGCGGCGACTACAGCGACGAGCAGGCCTGCAGTGAGTGTCGTTCTAATTTATAAGTAACGGAAGGAAACTACTCGGTATTGTTATGTCCTATCTTAAGTTATGTATCTCGTATAACAAAATTTTTTTTTATTTTTTTTACAAATTAAGAACACAGACTTATGACTTTTAGTCACAAACCAAATGTTGGACTGTTAATGTTTTTTTAGGAATTGTAATACCTATTTGGATTTTCGAAATTAGATTTCCTTTTTGGATTTCTTTTTTGAGATTTTTCGGCGCATTTGTGGGCGAGCAGTTGTTAAAATTAAGGTTTCAACGATATAAATACCCTTTTAAGTCCCTTCGTCATCTGTATTGTGTTGTGAGTGGGTGCATACGTGAGCGAGTACCTAATTGTTAAGGTGTCAGTGACCTTAAGGCTAAAGGTGGTTTCTTTATTAGCGACATGGACGATGACCTCATTACCTAACCTCAAGGGACCGTCCTTGATTAGTGATGTGTATGCCCGTGTGCGCACTGCGTAGACGTAGACGAGCAGCAGTTAAGGTCAATGACCTCAATGTCCTTAAGAAATACTTATTAATGAACTTCTCGATCAAGTCGCATAGTATGTAGGGGCGGTCCATTCACTAGCGGCGTAGATGAGTAGTTGCTATGGTGTCAATGACCTCAACGCCTCGAGTCCCTCCCCTAATCATTGCCACGCGCGTGCGCAGACGTGGACGAGTGCAGCGTGCTGCACGGCGGCTGCGCGCACTACTGCACGGACCTGCGCGTGGGGCGCGCGTGCCGCTGCCGGGGGGGCTGGCGCGCGGGGGGGGGCGCCTGCCGCGACGTCGACGAGTGCGAGGAGGACGCGCCCTGCGACCACCACTGCAGGTGGGTGTTACATTCAATATTTTTACAATTCAAAGTTCGAAGTAACGGGGATCAGCTACTTAATTGAATAGTGGGGGTTGACAAAACGTCAACGAGTGTGCCGAGGATGCGCCCTGCGACCACCACTGCAGGTGAGTGTCAAATTCAATGTTTTTACAGTTCAAAGTTCGAAGTCGCGGATAACAGCTAGTTGTACATATTGAATGGCGGGAGGGGTGTGGGTGGCCGCGACCACCACTGCAGGTCGGTGGCACTGGTCTGGTCGCTACTCGCTGCGGGTGCTGTGCTGCTAAAAGGACACAATGATTGTAAGTATGCCCTACTAAAATGGCACACCGCTACTACTAAGTACTACTGCAAAGACACAACAAATTTGGTATGTTCTGCTTTAACAAAAATATTCTAATAAGGCCACGTTGCTGCTAAAACTGTACTACAACGATCCTGTACAAAGGACACACCGGTACCGGTACTGTACTAGTGTAAGGACGATGCAGGTAGTGTACTACTGCAAGAACACAACGCGAAGTGTCTACTGCAGCGTCTGCCATGATTTGGGGAAAATATGCTCTGTTCACACGACTTTCATCCATCCCACACATGTTATAAATCTCAAAATAACTCTGTTTATCCTTTTAAGCTTTTCACGCTTAAACCGCTGAATCGTGTCGGATAAAGTTTGACATGACGATAATTGAAGACCTTAAGAAGGACGAGGAAAGTTTTTATCCAGGAAAGTATCACTTAAAAGGGTTAAAAGAGGAGATAGGAGTTAGTGTAGGAAGTCAATAATTTCTTAGTTTAAGGTAAACAGATAGGAGTAACCGGGAGCGTGAATAATTAAATTCCATAATGATAAGTCATAAGAAGAACGCTTGTATCTTGATGTCAAAACACCTATTCGATATTTCAGCTGCCAGAAGGTTGCCATCAAAGATGTTGGTGTCTCCTGAGGCTAGGTTATTATCAAAGATGGTGGTCTCTGCTGAGGATGTCAATGTGTTTATTTCTATTGCCAGGAACACCATGGGAAGCTTCGTGTGCTCGTGCGCGGAGGGCTACAAGCTGATGGCGGACCGCGCCAGCTGCACGCCCATATCTTGTAAGTATACTTTGATTGATAATAATAAAACTTCTTAGATATTCATGTAAGAAATTGACAAGCTGTTTATGTGCGATTTTAGGGTGATGAAATGAAAAGCATTTAAAGGCACATAAGCCTCATTAGTTGGGCTCTCCATATTTTAAAACTACTTACTTAGTACTTAATGGCGTGAATTAAAGGGCGAGGAGACGGTTTTTTAATAAAATACTGTTTTTAGTTAATTGACACTATATAATTGCTACGATTGACACTAATTTAACAATAAAATCACAGATGATCGGTAAGATACTCGTAATGCAAGATTAAAATTAAGATGTCCACCGAACACGTGAATGCGTACGTGCTCTTCAACTCCCGGTTACAGAACGACCTGTCAAACCGAAAGATGGCCGCCTCTCCAGTGATCGGTGTTACGTCGGAGTAAAAACTCTATTACGTTCGGAAACTACAAGAATCACAGTGACAGGTTACAGTGGTCAAAATTATTAGTCGTGACTCGTGAGTTTGACGAGCCGTTTCTTTCGATGCGCCTTCACATTTTTTTTTACTCGTAGTATATTTCGACGACTTCTGTGGACAAGTATTAACACTGTTTTTTAAGGTGCTAGTAGGTCCTTTGTTTGCGACGTTGTACAATGTTTGTCAGTAATGTTCCTCGTTTGTGGTCAGCCGTGAAAGCGTCCCTGATCTTCACGAACCGCTACTACATCCGCCTGCTGCCGCTGGAGGGGGGCGCTACCCGCCTATTGGCGCACAACCTGAGCAACGCGGTCGCGCTGGACGCGGAGTGGGGGGCGCGCTGCGTGTACTGGAGCGACGTGACGCGCCTGGGGTCCGCCCTGCGCCGCGCCTGCCCCGCCTGGCCCGCGCCCCCGCCGCAGGGAGACTACCGGGTGAGTGCCCCGGGGCTACCGGCCGCGTGTACTGGGGCGACGTGACGCGCCTGGGGTCCGCCCTGCGCCGCGCCTGCCCCGCCTGGCCCGCGCCCCCGCCGCAGGGAGACTACCGGGTGAGTGCCCCGGGGCTACCGGCCGCGTGTACTGGGGCGACGTGACGCGCCTGGGGTCCGCCCTGCGCCGCGCCTGCCCCGCCTGGCCCGCGCCCCCGCCGCAGGGAGACTACCGGGTGAGTGCCCCGGGGCTACCGGCCGCGTGTACTGGGGCGACGTGACGCGCCTGGGGTCCGCCCTGCGCCGCGCCTGCCCCGCCTGGCCCGCGCCCCCGCCGCAGAGAGACTACCGGGTGAGTGCCCCGGGGCTACCGGCCGCGTGTACTGGGGCGACGTGACGCGCCTGGGGTCCGCCCTGCGCCGCGCCTGCCCCGCCTGGCCCGCGCCCCCGCCGCAGGGAGACTACCGGGTGAGTGCCCCGGGGCTACCGGCCGCGTGTACTGGGGCGACGTGACGCGCCTGGGGTCCGCCCTGCGCCGCGCCTGCCCCGCCTGGCCCGCGCCCCCGCCGCAGAGAGACTACCGGGTGAGTGCCCCGGGGCTACCGGCCGCGTGTACTGGGGCGACGTGACGCGCCTGGGGTCCGCCCTGCGCCGCGCCTGCCCCGCCTGGCCCGCGCCCCCGCCGCAGGGAGACTACCGGGTGAGTGCCCCGGGGCTACCGGCCGCGTGTACTGGGGCGACGTGACGCGCCTGGGGTCCGCCCTGCGCCGCGCCTGCCCCGCCTGGCCCGCGCCCCCGCCGCAGGGAGACTACCGGGTGAGTGCCCCGGGGCTACTGGATGAGTGCCCTCCGGGACTCGCGAGTTTTTAGCCCCCGGGGCTACCAAGTAAATGGCCTCTAGGGCTATCGGGTGAGTGCCCCCAGGGGTACCGGGTGATGCCCCCGGACTGCCAGGTAAGTGACCTGTATGTGACTGAGGCCCGCTGACCTTTATAATAGAGCATTTGCTACACTGACCTAACCATGTTCCTTTTCCATAATATGAACACACATAATGTGGTGTGCCTAGGACGAGAATCGTATTATCTGTATGTGGTGATTTTTGGTGGTTATAATAATGAAAACGAATTGTTTTTTGATACAGCTTCTCCACGGAGCCACTCTACAGAACCCGGACGGGCTGGCCGTGGACTGGGTCGGACAAAACCTTTACTGGTGTGACAAGGTACCGTAAACTTTATCACAATTAATGCAATTAACAATTCAAAGTAAAAAATGTGACGAACATTATATGTTAACACATATTATTATCTTATCTTCTTACATTGTATTATATTCAAACACATTATGTTTTGAAACCGGTTTCGAAGCAATCAATTGCTGGTGTTAATTAAAAATAATTACCTACTTAAGTAAAAATTTCGTTTGCCTTAAGTTGGATTTGAACCTTTGTTCATTTTGCTGCCTAAAATTTGTCAATGGAAAAATGCTAAACGAAATTTTTAAAGCTTAATTTGGATGTAAAGAGACAACCGTCAACATCCCAGCTCTATAGCTTCATCAATAGCGTGGTGAACTGAATTAATTAGCTTAAATGCTGACTTTATTTTAACTATAAAAAATGGAAAAAGGGGAAGGAGATGTCCTAAATTGTATTGAGGCCAGGCCCAGAACCTGTACACACCACCAAAAGATAGACTAATACACCTACAATATTTTTTTATTATCCAATTCTTTTAAAATAGCCTCGTTAAGTGGTTCAAATAAAGAGATAAGTAAGAAAATAGCAATACAAAACAACAAAAACCATCATGGCATGACATTTTGATGACGACTGTCAGTTTTGTCAGTTTCATAATCACGCATTTAGGAATCGATGCGTGATTATTGTGACAAACATTGTGAAAGTAATGTGTCTATCAATACCAAATCCAGAAAACGAAAAAGAGGTCGTTATGAAGAACTCAAAATACATAAACGCGACAGGCAGAACAAAAACTTGAAGTGAATGATTATGCCAAAGTGACAAGGGGTATCTGACAGCTTCTGACATTTAAAGTTTTTTTAGATTGACGCCATCTTGGAATGCCTAATTGAGTTTGATAAATTATTCGATCTTATTTATTTTTGAACCACTTGATTATACATTAAATAAATTTACATGTATTTTTCCCAGAAACAGTAAATTTTTCTTGATTTTTGAAAATGGTATACTATGTCTGGGCCTATTATGGGACATCTCCTTTCCTTTTTCTATAGTAATCTGTCTCAACAATGGAGGGTTTCGCCCTGCAGTGGGATGATTATAGGCCGTTTCTTATAACTAAAAACTAGTTGTTTTTTATTTTGACGTCAATATACAGGATGACTTTTCCATCATCTTATTTTTTGACGTGACAACGTCTTAAATTAGGTTGCGGCTGGGAGTCACTTATGAAAAAGTGTAACGCTCGGTAACGTTACGATGAGTCACCGAACGAGAGAGAGGCCCGCCGAATGCCTTGCGTCTCTCTCCCACTCAACTATGATCGGTCTGCCGCGCGCGCAGCACTAGAGAATTAGGCGCATTTTAAAATTTGTGCAATTCTTATTTTCATTCAATTCCTTGTTCCTATTGTGCAATTTAATTATATTCATATCAATAAATATTCTACCGAGAAAAAGACGTTGTCACGTAAAATCTTCGCCCGTAAAACCGACTTTACAGGCAACCATTTTTTTTTTCACAGGCGTTCAGTATCGTATTTAGAGTCCATTAATTAAGTAAAAAATGTTAATAAAATTTTCACCCGAAAATATTTTGCGCAACAGTTTTCAATTTTTGCGGTCCCAAGCCTGTTAAGGTATGAAGGGAAAATTAAAAACTTATGAATAGTATCGTAATGATTGAAGGAGATGCGTATCGCGTAAAAAAGGAGGCCGCAACAAAAATTTTAGATTTTTGGCAGACATGTGATAGTGCTTTATCTTGACATTTTTGTACTGGGCTATACCAAAAGAAAAAACACGTCATTTGTTTTTTGTCTCGTAGATTACTTTATTAAAATTTAAAAGGTGGTTAAAATTTCATTCTGTATACGAGTATGTATGTGTTATGAAAACTAGACACTCAGTTCGCTACAAAAATGAAACCCGAAGCTGCCCTAATTGGAATGATTGATGATGATTTTATGTCAGTGTCAACTTTATAACTCGGCCATATTATGGCGGCACGCAACAATAGTTCATAGCACTGAACAAGTAATCAGTTTTGTCATAGCATTGAAAAAATATGTTAATTTATAATTACTGTACATAAACTTAAATCGTATGTTAAAGTTATTTTAATGAAAAAGGGCTATTACACTGTTAATGATTATTTAAATGATAGAAATGTATGGCATTAAGTTGTCCCAGCTCGTACTTGCTTAAACCTTGTAAAAATTACCTTACCTTGTAAAAATTTATTTAAAAAGAGGCTGACAATAGTGACCGAGTTTCTTGCGCTGCTTCTTCTCGGCACTAGCCCAGACTTGTCCCGAAGCAGTGGTAGGTTTAAATATTGGGACGTGTAAAAGCGCCTCCTGGGGCCTATTTGCAGAAATAAAACTGATTTTAACTGATTTTAACTGATTTTAATTATTCGATGTCAAATGTGTGCACTTTTAGTTAGGATTGTTTTCAGATGCTGATTGTGTATTTAGTTTTTTATATGACATCAATGTAATCACTAGCGAACATTAATAAAAGATACATCGCCCTACGTCGTTCGATATCTTGGCGCCGTTTACGTCAGATTAGTTGATAGAACGACTTTCCTCATTCGAATGGGCGACGAGATAATGCGCGATGTCGCGGTACATGCCGGGCGAAGTTTGGCAACGTCGCGTGAAGTCACCCGACATCTTCCGGGACACGAGTCGCGCGACATGTATCTCTTAATGGGTTCACAGCGTAACTAGTTTGTTTGTATTATCAGGGAACGGATACGATCGAGGTGTCTCGTCTGGACGGCGCGCACCGCCGCGTGCTGCTGCGCGGGGGACTCGCCGAGCCGCGGGCCCTCGCGCTCAACCCCGCCCGAGGGTGAGGCACTACCCCCCCCCCCCCACCCTCTCTACTCTCCCACACACACACACACCGCCGCGTGCTGCTGCGCGGGGGGCTCGCCGAGCCGCGGGACCTCGCGCTCAACCCGCCCGATAGTGAGGCACTACCCCCCCCCCCCCCACCCTCTCTACTCTCCCACACACACACACACCGCCGCGTGCTGCTGCGCGGGGGGCTCGCCGAGCCGCGGGACCTCGCGCTCAACCCGCCCGATAGTGAGGCACTACCCCCCCCCCCCACCCTCTCTACTCTCCCACACACACACACACACACACCGCCGCGTGCTGCTGCGCGGGGGGCTCGCCGAGCCGCGGGCCCTCGCGCTCAACCCCGCCCGAGGGTGAGGCACTACCCCCCCCCCCCACCCTCTCTACTCTCCCACACACACACACACCGCCGCGTGCTGCTGCGCGGGGGGCTCGCCGAGCCGCGGGCCCTCGCGCTCAACCCCGCCCGAGGGTGAGGCACTACCCCCCCCCCCCCCTACCCTCCCTACCTCCCACACACACACACACACACACACCGCTGCGCGCGGCTACTGCGCTGGCGCTCAGCCTCGCCAGAGGCCTTACATACGCAACCCCGGAAACATATACCACACGGACACCCTTCTGACATACGATTGACACCTGTTTCTTAACATTCTTTCACATACAAAACAACTTTCACCATAAACAATAACAACGATGGTTTCTTGACTAAATCTTTGTGTTTCGAATTTCCTAACATTTTGGATTTGTGATCACATTTGGCAAGTGTGGTGATTTTGCTTATACTAATCATTATTGCGGTAATTTTAATTCAAATATGGATTTTTTTTCCCTGCAGTGAGATTATTTGCGTTATTTTACATTTTAAATAATAAAGTACCTATATTTTTTTGTTGCTGTTATACTAAACGAACCTCTTCTAAAATACAGATTTGTTTTTTTATACTCAATACCTTTTTCTAAATCGCCCCACTGCTAAGAATCGTGACTCCGCTTATTAGCTTTCTTTATAGCAGCTCTCTACTTCTCCCTATCGGTTGCTTTATGGAAAGCGTTGCTAGTGTGATGTCCATTTGTTATTTGAATTTTAATCTATCATATCATATCATATCGACTTCAGTATCATTCCTCGTTGTAAATGAGCTCGCTGACCTACTTCCGTGTACAGACACTTGTACTGGTCGGACTGGGGCGCGGCGCCGCACATCGGGCGCGCGGGCATGGACGGCGCGTCCCGGCGCGTGCTGCTGGCCTCGCGGCTGGGCTGGCCCAACGCGCTCACCGTCGTGCCCGCCGCCAACGAGCTGTACTTCGCGGACGCCCGCGAGGACTACATAGCTGTGGCTGATCTGGACGGGAACAACCTGCGGGTGCTGTTCTCTAGAGGTACGCTTTTGCTAATGCCATCACTGATATTAGTCTGCTGCAGGAAACAGATCTATCGGCACGCAAATTCCCTAAGTGATTTCAACAATATATTAAAAAAAAAACTTTTTTTTCTAATTGAGTCAAGCGCCAAGCTACTTAGTAATAGCATAGGGAAAGGAATATTTTAGAGTTCCAATCTTCATAGTAAAGATCGTCCTCCGGAAAAAAAGCTAAAATTCATTACTGTGCGATCTTGTTAAATCGAAAGAGACAGAAAATCTTTCCCTGCTGCGGCTATTTGTGGACTGTTCTGATATTTCCGTCGCAAAGCATGCTTTTGCCCGTTAGTTGTTGTAAAAAATAAAGCACGTACTTCTATGTTTTACGTATTCTTCTTGACGTTCGCGCGATCCTATTGGTCGCGCTACGTCAAAAGAATTCGCTTGATTGGCGTTTTTAAACTCGTTTATGAGTGGGGCGCAAGCGACGACATCGGTGTGCGTTCTTTGAACTCGTGTACTAGTAATGGGGCGCAAGTGGTGACATCGGTGTGCGTTCTTTGAACTCGTTTATTAGTAACTAGCGACCCGCCCCGGCTTCGCACGGGTGCAATGCTGATATTAAATACACTACAAAAAAACTGTGAACGTTGTAAACGGCTTCGCACGGGTATGAAATATGTCACTGAAAAAATGATTAAAATCGATCCAGTAGTTTTGATTTATTCATTACTGCCCGTGGCCCGCACGTGTTAAATTTGGAGTAAAACAATTCCCCTTTCCCTAATACCATGAAGATTTCCTGCTGTCTTTGGAGTATCTAAATTCCGCGCCGCCGCCGCCCTGGCCGGCCTACCGCCGCAAACGCTACGTCCCGTAATTTTTAAATCTGTAATATCTTCGAAAATATTTATTTAAATCATATTCTATAAAGGGCCATATAGATCAATATTAAATCAACAATGTATTTAAAGTATTTTATTGGATAAGGATTAATGCTGTATTGGTTAAAATTGCTTCGAAAATTAGCCATTATTTGTCGTATAAAGTAAATGACAAAAAAATGTTATTGTGGGATATCCATAACAGATAGACATACACCATCGCGGAGTTTTCTGTAGACCTTTTCAATATTTACAATACTTAGTACATTATTTTGATAAATTTTGTAGGGTTTAGCCTGCGTTTGCAATGTAAGCGGAAAAAAATGTGAATATTTACGACATCATATTAGAAACCTCAAAAATAACAGTATTTCTCCACTATTTAATGGATGTTATTATACATATGAACCTTCCTCTTGAATCACTCTATCTATTAAAAAAAACTGCATCAAAATCCGTTGCGTAGTTTTAAAGATTTAAGCATACAAAGGGACATGGGGAAAGAAAAAGCAACTTTGTTTTATACTATGTAGTGATGGGGTGCAAGTGGTGACATCGGTTCTCACAAATGGCACATGAAAGCCTTTCCAACCATTTTCCATGTTCTGTGTATGTCAAACTTATACACTAACTAGCTGTTGCCCGCGACTTCGTCCTCCTCAAATCGCGACTATTTTTGCAACATTTAACACTGATGTTTCGCTCCTATTGGTCGCAGCGTGATGTTATATAGCCTAAAGCCTTCCTCCATAAATGGACTATCCAACACAAAAAGAATTTTTCAAATCGAACCAGTGCTTCCGGAGATTAGCGCGTTCAAACAAACAAACTCTTCAGCTTTATAATATTAGTATAGATATGCTACGTAATGAGGTGAGGTGCGTAGCTCACTACAAGTTGCTTATATTGAAACAGTTTGATGAGAGTTTTTGTATGGTATTGCAACTCAGAGCGCATGCCGTGGCTGCGGCTGCACCACGTGTTCGCGCTGGGCGCGTGGGCGGGCCGCGTGTACTGGAGCGACTGGGAGACGCGCTCCGTCGAGACCTGTCTGCGGCGCGCGCTGCCCGCCCACCGGTACACGGTCAGTACTAGTTCATTTCTATCTTATCTTATAGACAAATTCTTATTTCTTTATACTTCTGTAAACAGCCGGTACACGATCAATACATATTACTTTAGATCATCCTATCTGAAAGATAAGTTCTCTTTTCCTCACGCCTCTGCCAGAAAAGTGTAATAAATAAATATACCAAACGTTTGTGTAAACCCACTAGATTAGAATTTGGTGTTCCAACCACAAGATTGGCTCGACAGAAACTGTTGAATAACCAACACAATAATTACTTCAGTGGTAATTGTGATGTCTAAAGAGTGAATTCGCCAACAGCTGATCAAATCAAGACGATGATACTAGAAAACATCTGAAGCTTTATTCTGCAATAAGTTAGTACATATCGTGTATATCTTTCTTTTTTTTTTGGCTAATTGTAAAGAGAAAAAGTGTCTGTTCTAAACTTTTTATCAGAGAAGAAGAGTCCGTCCGCGTAAGATCTCTTAGTCAGTTTAAGGTCAATTAAATGTACAACATATTTTTAACTTTAAGAATGAGATAGGTAAGACTTCAATCTGGCAGGTTTAATACCCGCCCCCTCATTAGAAGAACAACGTAAAGCAAAATTATTCCTGCTTTGATTTCCATTGCCGATTTTTGATCGTGAAAGCAGCTCCTCGAGTCTTTGTGCGAAGTCTGCAGACACCCTCTAGTCTTTATACCTAAACGTAGCAGGCATTCTGACCGCTGTATGGTTACACGCGAAGATTGCATACACCGTTTAGTCTCTATACCGAATTTGTCAGTTTTTGCATGAATGATTAATCGCTAGGTACCTAGTGGCAGGATTGTCTGACCGCGTGGTTGCTTGTGATGTCGGAAACAATTTATCAGTTATTTTGGTGAGGTCTGCGAATACTCTAGATTCCTAATCATATCAGACCTTCTCCGTGCCCACAGGCATGCAGTGAGAGCTCGTAACTAGAGTGGCCCTAAATTAATATGCCTTCTGCGGACACCCTCGTCTCTATACCTAGTCATATCAGACCGTCTGTATGGTTGCGAGCGGTCAACAGTTCTATCCGCGAAGTCTACGGACACACTCTAGCCTCTATACCTAGTCATAGCAGACCTTCTGAGCTTATCTATGGCCACAGGCGGGCAACGAGAGCTCGGAGCTAGAACGCGGCGGCGCGTACGAGTGCCGCACGCTGGCGCGCACCGTGCACAAGCCCATGGACCTGCGCGTGCTGCACCCCGCCCGCCAGCCGCCCTACCCAGGTAAAATCAGTAAATCAGTTTTATTTCTGCAAATAGGCCCCAGGAGGCGCTTTTACACGTCACGTATTTAAACCTACCACTGCTTCGAGACAAATGTGGGCTAGTGCCGAGAAACTCTGTCACTGTTATCAGCCTCTTTGTAAATAAATATGTTTACATAAGATATATGCCAGTGCGAGCCAGGATAATTTAAAGCAACACGTTCCTATCATTTATATTATTATTATAATCATTAATAGAATAATAGCCCTTTTTCATTAAAATAACTTTAATATATGATTTGAGTTTATGTAAGTACTGGGAGTTCAGCAATTGACAGTGGTAATTTATTGAAAATACCAATACAATTTTCCATGTACGAATTACCGTAAGCTGAACTCACCCACGCAGCTCATGTAGGTCAAGTGAGAGCAAATCAGCCCTTGCATTCTCTTAAATGCGCTTCGTCGCTGCGCTTGTGGCTGTCATGACGGATGTCTCAGCCGTTGCATCGACTGTTGTTGTCACGGCTCTGTGTGGTTGTCATACGGCGCTAGTGTCGATCAGCGTTAGAAAATTCATTGATGTTCAGCAACTGTAGCCAAAGCTGTTACGACATTTGAACTAAGATAATCGCACTGCTATAAAATAGCAGCCTATAAAGTAAGACGTGACGGTGTGACACATACACCAGTTTTCAAGCCCGCTCCAACGTCCCGGGTTCGATTCCCGATTCGATATAGACTAAAAGTGATTTTTTTATTGGTCGAATCTGAGCGTTTATAATACCTACGTATCCCAATACCAGTGCTTTAAACAGATACACACATTGGTATCAAAACAATATAATTATGTGGTGTGGCCGAGATCAACCTACTGGAAGACAAATGCCTCCATCGTTAAATTAAAGTTACCACAGCAATAATAGGTGTACGAGCCAACTCGTACATTTGACTTGTATAGATAAATTGTTGGTTTAGCACTTTGGCCAGCTGTGTCTGACCTACATGTTAACTTCGATATAATAAGAAATCAGTGCAATTAAAGCATTCGGCAACTACACACATCTTGTCATTAAAATCCCATCAGAGGTTGATATAGCGCGGTTGTCTGACATCTCTTCATCATTACAAATCATCTGACATCTTTGACATTCAGTAACGAACGCTTCAATGGGTTCAAGCATAATTAGTGAAATCGGTTATGTTTCTGCAAATAGGTCCCAGATTTCGGTTCTACATAACCCAATATAGAGTAGAAACTGATTTTACTCAAATCAAAATGATTATTGCTTACTAAGTGTGTTATATTGGTGGTGTTACATATATAGTTGCAATGTGGGAACCGAGACGACCAATGAAAGAGAGGTGTTAACTGATGGAAGTCTGATTTATTACTAACTCTTACAACTAATGACACTATGTTATATACATAGATCATGTCATACATATCCTAATAAGGGGAAGTGTGACGTACACACTACACCTCCCCCGTTTTTTTGAGAAAAAAAAGTTTTACATTTTTTTTTAAAGTATCATAGTATTATTTTTCCTGGCAGGGTCGCCATGCAATGTGGGAACCGAGACGACCAATGAAAGAGAGGTGTTAACTGATGGAAGTCTGATTTATTACTAACTCTTACAACTAATGACACTATGTTATATACATAGATCATGTGGGGGCTAATCCCACACTTTAGGGATGATAATGATGAGAGGGCTTTAGGGATGATAAAACAAACCACTCTGATTGAATGCTGCTAGTGCACTGATTTATTGATCAAAGTTAAATATAAAAATTGATGAGTTCACATATTAAACTCAAGTGCGGTGTCGACATGTAAAGGCACCGCTACAGTACTAATGATATTGATTAGCGATAATATTTCTACATAAATGTGCGATGGCTCGTACATCTTGGCCCACAAAGAAAAAACAACAATACAAGATAAGTACCTACATAAAATTAATGATACAATAAAAACAATGAATCAGAACTACAAAATAAATTTAAAACGATATAATGAGTAGTGTAAAATTTATGTTTAATATTAAAGTATTCATAAAAAATATAGTTTGTGCATTTGTTATTAGTGTACTGTTCACTGCTCACTGTGTTGATTACGATACTGATTCACACGGAATATTAAACCGCACTGGTCGAGCTACCATTGGTGAGGTGCCCTGATTTACGCTTTGAATGCGTGGTATGTTTGTCACTTCACTGTCACTGACACTAGTTGTGTGGGGGCGGAGGGGCGCTCCCTCCTGCTCCCCTGGCTGCTGCTGGACGCGGACCTCAAAGGCCCGCTGTGCTGAACGCCTGCTCCTTATCTTTGCGCACACAAAGATGCTCCCGACGACTATGATAACGAAGATGATGACGTACGAAATAGTATAGTGGTGGACGTCATGTATGGTAAACTGTCCTGACTGTGACTTTTTCAGCGTGTCTATTTCATCTTTGATCTGTTCATAGTGATGATTACTTTTTTCTAGTGCCGGATAGTCGATTTGCATAGACGTATTGATTAGTTTATTTAATGCTGATATTTCTGGAATGCTTATCTCGTCATTGATACTTATTTTGTTAAGATATTTATTATGAGCGTATATTGTGAATGAATCACCTCTTAAAGTGCAACCTTGGCCGATGCTTATTATTCCGTTATCAATGAGCTTTCCTACTGTTATTCCAGTGGTTGTGCATAAAATACGTATTGTACATTCATTGCAGCAGGAAAATAACCATGAGTTCCGGTGATGTAATTTGACCCACTGATTGCGGCATGTAGTAAGCGATGATATACAGGGCGAGTCATTCATGATATCATTATCAATTAGATTTAGTTTACAGAATGATTGTTTTAGGGCTAGGTCGTAGACGGGTTTGTCGAGAGAGCATAATAGTCTTCCTGTAGAGGCTGTAACGCATGATCGGAGGTCATTTTCTGACAGTAAAATGACGACATCTTTTTTCATATTGTAAGCGATGTAAGGTAGCGTCGATATTATTTGCAGTGATAAATTATTCGATCTTCTAAGAGGAACGCTGATTATTTTGTTAAGTTCATAAATGTCACTGCTTACTAAGGGAATTTTTATTTCTATGATTAAATAATTATTGCTTACTCTTCCGAATACACTAAGCAATTTGTAAATATCCTTAATAGAGTTTATGCTAACGGGTAAACTTAGATCACCCTGTATATAACGTGATATTAGATTTATTTGTTCGTTTAATTGCTCAGGTGTGATCAAATGCGTATCAATGTGCCCGTGACTTATATCTGTCACGGTGTCTAGTAGGCTTTGCTGAATTCTCCTTAGGTTAGATAAAATGATGCTGGCCGTTAATGCCGATGATGTTATGTAGAAACCATTTTTGTTGTCGAGAGTTACTTGATCTAACTCCATAGTTATATTATTTAACCGCTGTTTTATAAACGTAAATTGCTTGTTCATATTGTTTTCGTTTCGTTTCAGGACATTGTACTCTGCTTCAAGGACTATTGTTTGATTGCGTATCAAGTCTTTTAAATAATTTACATTTTGTGCAATTTTAATGATGTCCTTTTCATACATTTCAGCAAATCTTTGATCCAAGACGCCGAATAACGAGTTCGCTACGTAGCCCACACCGTCAATTAAGCCTCTTTTCTGTCTGTTTAGCGATTTCTGCTGTAATAATCTATTAAAGTGTTCAAGTTCCTGAATTTCATTATTTAATTGGTATAGAATGCTTTTATATTGTAGATCCGATCCGACGA
Organism: Anania crocealis; assembly: GCA_949315895.1. Lineage (NCBI taxonomy): Eukaryota > Metazoa > Arthropoda > Insecta > Lepidoptera > Crambidae > Anania > Anania crocealis. The sequence goes on along the minus strand of OX438871.1, from coordinate 17,243,005 downwards.
CTTCTTCAAGGTGAGTGATGAAATGTTTCATGTTATCTAGGCCCTGCCAGTAAGTGGACATGTTATAGAAGACTATAAGTTTCCACTGATCTCTGATATGCTGAAGGTTGGTCACCTTGTCAAAATATAAGCTTTGATTGTCATTTTGTAGTTTTGACACATTAAACACTGATGGTGGTCATGCTACTTGCTCTTGCAAGCTCGGTGTAAATAATGAAAGTATTGAGAAAAGTAATGCCAGAGCCGAGAATTTGCCTTTTCGGGTGCGTGTGTGCCGCGTTGATGATGGTGAAGCGTCAGTCGTTGATAACTTATTATTAATTGGGCTAGATTGCTTGTCAGAGTTATGATTTTGATTTTGTACTTTTGACTCTTCATTATCATGTACCGGTAGTAGGGACAGTTTTGTTATAGGGCGCTTGATTACGCCACACTTCGTCTTCAATGTGACGACGCGCACGTGGCCGTCCTTCCCTGGATAAACGTCGACCACTCGTGCCATTCCCCACCTGCTTGCTGGTAGATTTTCATCTTGTACTAGTACGACATCATTGATTTTGATATCCGATTTAACAGTATGCCATTTACTACGGGTCTGAAGAGTTTGTAAATATTCGTGTGACCATTTCTTCCAAAAGCCTCTAGTCATGGCCTGTACTAGTTGCCATCTCATTGGAAGTGTGATGCTGCTTGATTCTGAGTCTGGACTTGATAATATAGGTCCGCCGATCAAAAAATGACCAGGAGTCAATACCTCAAGGTCTTCTACATTTTCAGTAAGGGCGTACAACGGTCTCGAGTTAAGGCAAGCCTCGATTTGCGTAAGAAGGGTTGTAAATTCTTCATATGTTAATTTTTGAGTGCCAATAACTCGACGTAAATGAAACTTCATACTGCGGACCCCTGATTCCCACAGTCCTCCAGCGCTGGGCCAGGCCGCTGCGTTGAAGTGCCAGTTAGTTCCAAACTCATTGATGGTATGTAAAAAATCTGTGTTGATACATTGAATTATTTGCTGATATTCTTTCTTGAGATGTTTAGCAGCTCCAATAAAGTTGGCACCATTGTCGCTGTACATCTCCTTCGGTGTTCCACGCCTGGCGCACATTCTTCTGAACGCCGCAAGAAATGATGCAGTGCTAAGATCAGATACTAGCTCTAAGTGTATTGCTTTGGTAGACAGGCACACGAAGACAGCAATGTATCCTTTTGTTGTTCTGATGCCACGACCTTTATTGGCCTTTAGTTCTACATGACCTGTAAAATCCACTCCACAATGAGTGAAAGGTCGTGATGGTGTGACTCGAGGAGTTGGCAGGTCAGCCATAATTTGATTAAGTTTTTGATGACTATAGCGACGACAGGTCACACACCTCCTCAGTTGCTTCTTGACAGTGCGCATGCCACTCAGTACCCAATAATTATCTCTGATGTAAGATAAAGTCAGTCTAGGACCTCCGTGTAGGGTAGCAGCGTGCGCTTGATTAATGATTAACTCTGTGAGGCGGCCTTGATTTGATATGATTATGGGATTTTTCCCGGACGCATTTGAGTTTGATAATCGCCCACCGACTCTTAGTAAGCCATCTTTACCCAAAAACGGATTTAATGTTAATATTTTGCTATTATTTTGCACCCTGTCCTTTGATTTTAAATTGTCTATGTCATACTTAAAATCATTTGATTGAACATGTTTAATTATCGTGTAAAGTGCATTCCTTACTTCCGATGACGACAGTGTATTTGTCGACTTAGCATTCTGCTGAGCACGAGCGCGCGGGTTGAAACGTGATATCCAAGCTATTATGTTCGCCACTCGAGTAATAGAATTATGTTTGTATAATAATTCTGATACGATTGATGTTTCTTTATCGTGTAGGACCGTGCACACATTAGGCTTTTTTGCTTCTAATATTGGTTGTACATATTTGACATTTGGTATATTTGTGGGTTCGAATGAGGTCAACCATTTAGGGCCTTCCCACCACAGAGAATGATGAAGTAACTGATTGCATGATAAACCGCGTGTTGCACAGTCAGCTGCATTTTCTTCTGACCGTACATGACGCCATAAAGTTATTGGCAAGACATTGATAATTTGTTGAACGCGGTTGCTAACAAATTGTTTCCATCTTGATATGTCTCCTTGAATCCATCCAAGGACGACCATTGAGTCTGACCACGCAAACAATTTGATATTTGTCTGTGAAAAACATTCCAAAATCTTTTTCATAAGTGTTGCCAACAACAAAGCACTACATAACTCCAATCTAGGAAGTGATATCTTTTTGTTTAACGGTGCTAGTTTTGTCTTGGCGGCAACCAGTCTTGATGTGCGCTCGCCCTTATCGTTGATGGTAACGATGTAAACAGAACAAGCGTATGTTTTTTCTGAGGCATCACAGAATCCATGCAATTCGAACATAAAATCGGTGTTGCCGAAATGTCGTGGTATGATAATTTTTTCTATATTTTGTAGATCAGACCTTAATTTTTGCCATTCTTCTTGAATTTCAGTCGGTAACTCTTCGTCCCATGATACTCCGGCGGCCCACGCGTTTTGAAATAATATCTTTGATCTGATTGTTAAGGGTGATAGCCAGCCAATGGGGTCAAAGATTTTTGAAATTTGTGAAAGTAGTTGACGTTTTGTTTTGCTCTTGTCGCCTTCGCAATGATGATATATATTATTAAAACTAAAAGTATCTGTTGATGAGTTCCAGCGTAAGCCTAACGCCTTGGTGGTTTCAGTGTCCTTAAAGTCGATTGCTGATGCACTGATTTGATCTGTCGAGAGTCCTTGTAACAGTTGTTTATCATTACTAGACCACTTACGCAGGTTAAACCCGGCACCTTTAAGGATAGCGATCAATTGATTTTGAACCATTTTGGCTTTTTCTATTGAGTTACTCCCATAGAATAAGCCATCCATATAAAAATTATGCTTAAGGATATCTGGAGTGAGCGGATATTTTTCGCCATCGTCGATAGCAAGCTGACGGAGAGTGCGCATGGCAAGGAACGGTGCTGCCTTTTCTCCAAAGGAAACCGTGGTCAGCTGATATTCTTGAAGGTCATCTTCTTGATATGCCCTCCAGATAATCCTCTGTAACTGTTGATCAGATTTTCTTACAAATATCATTCTAAACATCTTTTCTATGTCAGCATTTAACACGTACTTATACTGCCTCCAGCTTAGAATAAGCGTTAATAGATCCTGCTGTAGATTTGGACCACGCTCCATTAGATCGTTTAGACTGTTATTTGATGTTGTTTTTGAAGACGCATTGAATACGACTCTTAATTTTGTAGACTCAGAATCTAACTTCCAGACTCCATGATGTGGTAAGTAGCATGAAGGTCCAAATACAGTGTCAATCTTTCGCATGTGGCCTAAATGCTCGTATTCAAACATAAAGTCACGATATGGTTTGGCTAAGGTTTCATTTTTAATTAATTTTTGTTCAAGTTGCAGAAACTGTGCTACTGATTTTGATTTTGACAATCCTAGTTTTTTCTCAAACTCGGGTTTCATAGGTATGGCTACTTCATACTTTCCACACTCTAATCGCCTCGTGGTCTTTAAATAGAGGTCTTCGCAATATTGTTCTTCCCTGCTCAGAGTAGAATTGTCATATGTGGTGACGTCCTCCATCTCCCAGTACTTAGAAATGTCACTTAAATTATTGATTATTACGTGACAGTTAAATGCTTTCTTTACGTTCCCCGATAGAATCCACCCTAACTTTGTTTGTTGAGCTATGGGGGACTCTAGTGCACCTTTAATAAGACCACTCAGAATGATATTGGAGTAGACGTTGGCATCTAAGAGTAGGTCTACTGGGCGTGAGATGTTGTACTCCGGATCTGCTAGATTGATATTTCGAATGTGTGGCCATGCTTGCTTGTTGAATGAACTACTAGGTAAATTATTGATAACCTTCGTAATCACCAATGCTTGAGTTTCAAAGTTATAATCCTTATAGATTGATTGGCACTCTAATGTTACAATGCCCTTGCTCTGTTTGCAGCTGTTACCTATACCTGATATAGATGCTGAGTACTGATGGCGCTTAAGACCTAACATCTGCGCTGCACTCTCTGATATTAGGGAAATTTGCGACCCTTGGTCTAGAAGAGCGCGCAATGTGATGAAATTTCCCTCAGCAGTTTTTATATTAAGTAACAATGTTGTCAGCAAAATTTCCTCGTCATTCGTTGCGACATAATTCACATTGTGTGGCTTTTGATCGAAGTGTGATTTCGATGAATTATTATTATGAGATACTTGCGGCGATGATTGAAGCGGCGGCATGTTTATGTTAGTCGAATTGGACACCGGAGTGCTTGCATATGCATCATGTAACAATGTATTGTGATCACCGTTACACTCCTTGCACCTTTTCGACGAAAAACATTTGTTGCTAAAATGGTGGTATAAGCAATTTTGACATAATCGCAACCTTGATACTGTTTTTAGTTTTAAGTCTGATGTCATGCTTAAAAACTTCTTGCATTTGAATAAATCATGATCTTGAGTACACAATGGACACTTATTACGCGTTGTAGCAATAGCTTGATAAGGCGTCCTGTGCTGATATTTGCCTTGATAATAGTTAGGCTGAGGTTTTGTAAAAGTCTGTTTTGCTTGATTATAGGCAGGCTTTGATTGATAAGACGCTGATGATTCACGTTTATGTATTGGCTCTAGGGCTGTGAATTTATTTTCAAGAAACTGCATAAACTCATCTAACGCTGGCAAATCTCGCGGGTTCTTGCGGGATTCTTTATAATCACAGTAGGTTTCGTGATCCAACTTTTTTGATAAAATATGAACAAGTAGCGGATCCCATGTATTCGTATCCACACCCAGATTATGGATAGCGTGTAGGGTTTCCATGCTAGTATCATAAAGTCTTTTGATTTCAAATGATGTTTGTTTTTGAATGTTCGGCTGATTAAGAAAGGTCTCTACTTGCTTTGTAAATAGGACCTGGGGATTATTATAACGATGTGTCAATATCTCCCAGGCAGTGTCATAATTTTCGGCTGATATATTTAAATGTTGTATGAGGCGCTCAGCTTCTCCTTTGATTTTTCCTTTAAGGTGTTGCATTTTTTGAGCTTTGCTGAGCGCATTATTACTATGTATTGTTTCAGTAAAAAGGTCAAAAAACGTAGGCCAGGAAGTGTATTTACCAGTAAAAATCGGAATTTCAATTTGGGGGGTCACTAGATGAACGTGAGCTGAAGACACAATTTTTTGATTGATAGCTCTTTTTAAGCGCTTGTAAGAAGTCTCGTAAGTGATAAATTGATCTTCGTAATGTAGATCACCGCCTTGCAGTATGTTATCGATTTTAACATGTAAATAATCAATTGCATTCCAACGAGTTTGTAAACTTCGTAACTCGTCTTCTAACTCCCACTTTTCTGTCAAATCGTCGATGTGTATGCTGCTCATAAGTCGACGTAATGCTCTAAAGTTCGTCCTCTGCTCTACTAGAAACTCGTCTATTTGACCACTAGGGTCAGTGCCCATGTTCAACAGGGTCTTCTGATCTTCTTGCTTATTTTGTTTAGACCCACCTTGTTTAACTTCTTGATTCGACTGATTATATTCTGGTGAGTATGATACAATCATGTTCTGAGTAGCTTGATAAATGTTGACAGCTGATTGATATATATCTTTTGAAAAATAGGGTTCGGCACTTCTGGTAGATTTATACTCAGTGAGTGCCGAATGATTATGCTCAAACTCGGACCAAAGGTTGCCTAATCTGCTCAATCTCTCTTGGATATAGTCTGGCGTTTTACGGCTATCCGAATCCTTTTTAAAGTTGATTTGTATCTGCTTGAGGTTCTCATATAGTTCCGCTTGACGTGCAATGAGTTCCTCCATGATAAAAAATATATTGCTATGATAAAGACAAAAAGAACAGTCTTACTTGGTTTTTGTATAGTTGTTGTACACAGTCGGGATCAGTTACCCTTCGCTGCGACGCTGCGAGCTTGCCAACCCACAGGCCGTTGATGATGAAGACACGGTGCTGGTGATTGTAGAATGATGACAGTTCGCGTGGCAGTCAGTACCAACTAGCCACTATCGCACAAATATTCACTGATCACTACGAACTGACACAGTACATAAGTTCAGTTGTTTGATATAGTCAAGAATGTCTGATGATATTTGATATTGAAACCTCACGACGCGATTATTTTCGCCAAAATAATGATACGCGAGGTCCTGCTATGAACCAAAACCGCACGCTAGGTTCAAAGCTCGAAGGACCAAAAAAATGTGGGGGCTAATCCCACACTTTAGGGATGATAATGATGAGAGGGCTTTAGGGATGATAAAACAAACCACTCTGATTGAATGCTGCTAGTGCACTGATTTATTGATCAAAGTTAAATATAAAAATTGATGAGTTCACATATTAAACTCAAGTGCGGTGTCGACATGTAAAGGCACCGCTACAGTACTAATGATATTGATTAGCGATAATATTTCTACATAAATGTGCGATGGCTCGTACAGATCATGTCATACATATCCTAATAAGGGGAAGTGTGACGTACACACTACAGGTACTTACGACTTGGTCATCTGGCTGATGATGTAATATCAGTTGCTGATTTGCTCTCACTTTACCTTCTTCATTCTTTTACTTAAATCGTTAATTTTGAATGTTATGTGTTTTAAATTTTCTTAGTCAAAATATGTTTCAGCCCACAGATCTCATGCTCGTAACAGCTTAACCACAAAGTATCTGTCTATTTAAAATAAATTTAACTGTGTTGCCATAGGGAAAACTATGCGTTTTGAATTTATTATAAAATATAATTGGTGGTGAAGAGTGTCAACTGCACTATTTTTAATTTACACTAGAAGTTGAATTGCTTAATGAATAGTTTAACGATCAGCAAAAAGTTGATTCATTTTTATCGACTGTTATGTATTTTTTGAAAACAAATTTCTTTCGGATGTTGGTACCTTCACCGAAAACATTAATAACTATTCAGGTTTGTTCCAACAGAACTATCGGCGCTGTGCAAGTCCCTGAACTGCTCGGGGCTATGCCTCCTGTCGGCGGCGGAGGAGGGGGCCGGGGCGGGGGCAGGGGGGGGCGCGGGCGGCGGGGGCGGGGCGAGCGCTCACTGCGCGTGCCCTGAGCACTTCACGCTGGGCGCGGACGGGCGCTCGTGTTCCCCCAACTGTACCTCGGCCCACTTCGTGTGCGCCACCACGCTCAAGTGTATACCTTTCTGGTGGCGGTGCGACACCCAGGTCAGTGCCATTGGCCGATATCTTCATTGATCTGATTGAAAACCACCCAGTAGAAGAACCACTACATCAACCAGGATTGTAAACATACTAAAATAACTCCTTAAATTTATAGAAAACGATTTAAAACAGACTTTATAAATCAATTTTACAGTTCCTATTGCATTTGCAGACACTTCTTAGTTGAAAGATCAAGTAATCATAGGGAAATGACTACGTGCACTTTATATTTTTCTTACTTTGACGACCTTCGTGGGGGAGTGGCGTACAAATCGATTGATAAGGTATCGTCTGCTCCGTGGTTCCGGGTTTGATTTCCGGACAGGTCAATAAAAAATTGTTTATCTTCTTTTTCGGGTCTGGTTGTTTTTGATACCTTTGTTGTTTCTGATTTCCATAATACAAGTGCCTTAAATATGTAGTTACTCTTTTTGGGATCAGGACTGTACTGTATGTATCTAAGTACTAGATACAGTACTCTGTCTCACGCACACAAGCGGTAAGCCGTCAGCTGTCAATTGTTATCTGTGGTTGTCACCTGTGCGGATGGTAACACTGACACCGGTCATTTGTCATATAAGATGACGGCGGTTTGAAGAGCGGTCAGTTGGACGGTACATTAATTCAATTCATTTATTCAATAACAAATTCATTGTTCATTCATCTAGCCTAGAGCGGACTTGTCGGGTTATACGCTTAGTGTGTCGGTGAGCCAGTGTGTGTGTGGAACGTTACAGCAATTTAAGCAGCTTACAAGGACAATTAATGTGATTTTGTCCACATTTGTTTCCTCTTTCTAATTTCATCTCATACCCCAGGACGACTGCGGCGACGGGTCGGACGAGCCGCCGTCTTGCCCCACGTTCCGCTGCGCGCCCGGACAGTTCCAGTGCGGCGCCGCGCACGCGACCGACACTACCAACTCTACCAACACCACTAACACCACAAACGCCACCGACACTCCCCACAACATCACTGAGCCCACGTGCCTGCACCCTGCACACATCTGCGATGGTGTCTCGCACTGTGCCGACGGAAGCGACGAAAGAGATTGCGACACTGTACGTATTTCATCCCTTGTTCATGATTCTGCTGCCTCTTAAATTAATTTCAAATCAACCTCTCTCTATCAAGTCTTAGGATACCTACATAAAAGTTGTAAAATTATTGAATCTGTGAATCAGTTGTTTCTTCATTTCTTCCATGTACGTTGTTTTTTAGAAGGTCCAATATTTTGGCACTGGCACGCCACGATCACGGAAGAATTCAACCCAACAAAAAAGTCAGAAACTATTTTTGTGATAATGTTTAGGTAATATAAATTAAATCAGTACAAATTTATTGACAATAAACTTCATCGGATAAAGCGAAGAGTGTCTAATTTTAAACTTTAAAAAAAATACGTAGACAGTTAGTAGTACATTTTTTTAATCAATTGTCAATAGATGGCGTTGTCGGTAGTCTAAATCACGCAATATAGTTCTGCGCTTTTTGTTTTAAAGTGCATAAAATGAATTGTTCTGGTTTATTACATAGAGCCAATTGTGGTTTTATTTACAAGACCTATACATTATGTAATTAGATAATTAAGTGAATACATACATATCACATAGTGTTGTTATTAAACTATCTCAGGTCTTTTGCAATATTTGAGAGCTTGTTATTTTAATAGATAATAAATTTTACGATACTCCATACTAAAGCGAGTCTTCTGTCGTGCAGTTCACGTGCCTGGCTTCCCAAGTGAAGTGCCCGGGCGACCCCGCACGCGGGATTCCCGCGCGCTGCGTGCCCGCCGCGGGGGCGGGGCCAGGGGCGGGGGCGGGGCACTGCGAGGGCGGGGTCTGCGCCGCCGACGATGCCGCCTGTCCGCCGCGTAGCTGCCCGCCTGATCACGTTAGTGCCTAATCAGATTAAGTTATTTAGTCGCTTGATCGGTAAAAAAATATCATAAATATTTATTTAAGAATATTCTTACCTCTATCATGACATACATAATCTAATGCCATAAAGAAGGCAATAATAACAAAAGTTAAAAAATCAAAATTAATATTATGTATGACCGCGATTGTTTTTGCAACATTTTTCACTGATGCTTCGCGCCTATTAGTCGCAGCGTGATGTTAGATAGCCTAAAGCATTCCTCGATAAATGGACTATTCAACACAAAAATATTTTCCAATTAGAACTAGTACTTCCTGGGATTAGCGCTTTGATACAAACAAACAAACTTTTCAGCTTTATGATATTATTATAGATAAATAACAAACAAATATAAAGTATTTACTACATTTGTCTATGATCAACTGAAGGAAAGGAAAAAACAAATGTAATCGGGGTAGGAATGCTATAGATTGAAATGAAAGATATGTTTACGGATGTAGTACGCGTTTATTTTTGTTTCAACCCGACGTTTCGAACACTTTACAGCGTTCATGGTCACGGGTAACCGTGAGTGACCCATATCTTTCATTTCAAGGTACTTATTAATAGTGTTCGCGTAAACTCAAGAAAACAAAATGCTATAGATTTTTTTTTTGCATTTCAGGCAATCAATAAGTCTGAATTTAGTAGCTCGTTAAATAAGAAAAAATTCTTTCTATTTTTTCTCACCAACATTGTATTGTATTGTAAGAACTAACCCTACTAATATTGGCATTTATTTTTTGTCCCGTGGTAGATGTGTCATGAGTCATGAAATAATTTCATGCAATGATTCATAATGAGAAAATATCGAGTTTGGTGGTAAATCAAGTATTTAATATAAGTAATGTAAGAATTGGTAAAATCAGATTTGTTATGTAACCTAGCAACAACATATGACTTATGCACACAGTTGTAACTATCCATCTATTGAAAATGTTGACCAACAAAAGTACCTCGGCTTAGTCATAGACAGTAGGTTGAATTGGGGTCCGCATATAGAACAAAGGAGACAATTTTTTTTGGGCCCAGTAGCAACGGTACCGTATAAAGATGTCATTGTATCCTAAAATAATAACTTATTTTTTTAGACAAAAGATCGTGTTTAAATGAAACCGGAATCATAAAATCAATTTAAAAATGCGTTGTATTGACTTTTTTTATAACATTCCTCCATTTTAGAGTCAAGGCATAGAATAACTTATTGTGTCAAGGTCTTACAATTCGTGTAAAGGAACTTCAAGGTTGTTATAAAAACAAAATCAAACATTTTAATTAGGAGATAATCTTTAGACCACATTTTATTTACTTTTATTTATTCTAAATAATTGGAAACTCAGTAAAAAATGTTTTAATTCAACTTTTAACACTTTTGCTAAAATGTTCATTCAGTAAAGCCGTGTAATGGAACGCAATTCAGTTTTGACGTTTGATAGTTATCACTGGACATAATGACATTAGACCTTCCGTTTGTTTCGAACTGAGTGTTTATGTTCCACGATTTTTCCTTATTTTTAATGAAAAAAAGAAGAAAATGGTATCAAGTACAGCTCCTCTTCATTCCACTGAACCATTGTGTCAGTATGCAGTGGGATTTCAACGGAATATGCAAAGAAAATTACTTTCAGAAACGACTAAAAATATGCATAAACTTATGGTGATACTGTTGCAATGGGGACTACCGTTTCTTTGCTCACCAGTTGGCGCCACTGTAGACTGAGGTCCGGAGGTATAGCTGTCAAAGGCGATTGGCGCCGAAACAAAGTGTTATATCTTGAATCTAATTAAGGTTATATTGTTTATAAATAACTATCTTGATATCAACAAACTAACTTCTGAAATAGTTGCTCTTGAGGCCGCCTATTTTTGCGCTTTTTCTTAATTCCGCTTTTAAAGCGTTCACATTAATCACCATATAATCCATATTTGCGATATTTTACGAAGAAGATCACTTTCCAGCAGGTAAATTAAAGAAATTATAATTTATGCAACAAATTCCGCTAAAACCAGTACAAAGTGAATGATATTGGACCTCACGCGACACAAGCGCCTCTAGAGGCAAATTCACTAGCGATAGCCCCCATTGTCCGGTAGGCAGACGCACTATCGGTTGTTGTGCACATGTGATGTCCATTGTGTGGTTTTTATCTTAAGCACGCTACCAGGATCAGGTCAAAATACCTACATCTTTCTTATACGAGGAAGTACTGCTACTGAGAGACGATTCCGAAAAAGATGATTCTCAGGAATAAACGTATTTTGGTTTGATTTTTCGGTGGTTTTATTTTTATACTTCTCCTTATTCACGTTTAAGTGGTTAAACTGTAGGTAAATAATATTATTGTTTGTTATTGATCACAAATCACAATGAACCTTGTAAGGACGCAAATTCTACGCAAGCTGTTTTTTTGCAGGTTTAATAACATTGTAATTGATTGGATTTTTCCGAACGCCTAGCGACATCTATTGATGATTCTTGGTTTCGTCGCTACGGCGCCGTATTGTGATTTAGTTCATATTGTTCTTTTCTTCCGAATTTCAAGTTTGGGATATCTATTTAATATAATAATTTTCTTTCTAGTTCGTTTCTAATAAAGGAAATAAGGGCTATTTCTTAATTTATTAAGATTCCTTCCATTTAAGTGTCATTTGTATGATCGATTACTTTGGTGAATCGAAACGCGTAACGGAACGTCATAACAGGAAGGATTAGGTTTTCTTTGGGACACTTGACCTAGGATCGCCGACCCAAATGGCGGATATATTTTTATAGTGGTTGTTAATAACAATCCAAAGATGTCAAGGGCATCTAATACAACTTATATTTGAAAGTGTAATAGCAAAGCAACATGAGGTAAAATATATTGAAATATTGATTTATTTTCACTGGTTGACAAATTTCTCGTATGGCGTGGTTGTAAAATCGTATATTTGTTTCAGAGGAGTTTTTATATAATATTGTTGGTGGACGAGGGATATGTTTCTGAAAGATGTGCTTTCTTCAGTAAACGTAAGTATTTCCTTAGAAAAGTGTGTTTCCATACCTCATGTTTTGTATCAAAAGATAGGTTACTAATTTGATAAATTTCTTTTCAGATGGGTTTAATCTTTATAAAATTTATAGTTTTATATTTACATTTTTATTGATATTTTCATATTTCGTAATCATATTCTTCTAATTCTATCTGGATTAGATTGTTATTCCTTATCAACATTTAACTTGAGGTTCTGTTCCTGATGATGAACCTAGTATTTTGTATGGAACGACTTGTGAAGTCGATATAGTTTTGGGTTTTCAACGTTGGGTTGTTCTTGGGAACTGACATGGACTTCCATCCGGGAGCTTAGTAGCCACAAGAAGGCTCAGGACCTAACCAGGGATTCCAAAAGATGTTCTGAAGCGAGGCACTGACCGATCCCGATGAGTATTCAACATCTAAAGGTACCATCTTCTTTCTTTTCCTGGGAGGGCAGCTACTTGAAACCATAGTTGTATTTTAATGTTAACATATTTTAAAGTCGAGTCTTTATATCTGAGCTATTTAGATTATGCAGAACGGATAGCACTATTTTCAATCCCGAACCATTACACACACCCTGAATTAATTATGTTGAGAGTCATATCTCTAGTACTAATTGGTTAAAGTATTATATCTTTAGCTACGTGGATTGTCTAGTTAATAGTAGTATATCTATTCAGATTAAATTCCTGGAATGTAATGACAGTTGGCCATCAAATTAATAAATGATATTTAGTAAATACTACTGATTGTATTTATTCAACATCCCGTAGCCAGTCGACAAGGTTCTTTATAAATTTCTGCAAGCCGGGCATAGACTTAATCTACCTTTTAGTCTTGTACTATGTGTTCTACAACACCTAAAGAGCACCCACCAAAATCAACTACTTGCAGTGGCGCCTACTTTGATTGAAATTAATGCTATTCGGTATTATTATAGAAAAGTTTAGGGGTGGAAGGTAAATAAAAGAAGCATTTTTATGTGCTGATCTTCTACTCTGTAGCTTTTATTTGTATTAATGTTGATAATATAATGATCCCTCTCATGTTGTTATTGTGTTTGTTGTGTTTATTTATTTTGAACAACGGTTATTAACCTCAACTGTATGTTAGTTATTTTGTGTTATAGTTGCATTTGACTAGGGTTTCATTAATAGGTAACTACCTAAATGTCAGAACATGATATAGTGAACTTTTTAAATAAATAACTAACTGGTAGGGTTGAAACTATGTTTTAAAGTTCAAAATAATAAGTTTATTTTGTACTGGTATTATAAATGTTATTGGTATACTGGATGACCAAAACAAATACCTTTCTTATTTTTAGTGTGACAAAATTTTTATAGTATTTAGGTACTTGTTATTATGTAAGACTATTACTCACCTTTTCATTGTTCAATGGGTCAGAATAGCAGATAACCTTATTTTGTGTCACACTTATTATTATTGTTCAAGGTCAAGTCAATATTAAGGGAAAGTATTATATACAACTTAGTTGTAATTTATAGTCTTGGAGACCACAATCCAAGTAACTTTGTTTTGAGTATTGTTAGAAATGGCGCACTAAGTTGTTTTATTTAATCTATAAAATATGTATCTGGACAGATTAAAAAGAACTAATTGTTTTACATGTATTCTAAATGTTTAAAAGTACGTCAATTGATAGCTTTGAACTGCACGAATGTTAAAGTTATCTTCCGTCTCAGTAATTATATTATTTAAGATCGATTGTGTTTAAATAAGTATTGATGTTGTGAATAAAAGTTTAAATGTTATTAATTATTCTATTTAGAATAATAAACTACACATTGGCTGTGGAAAATACCAAATTAGTTTTAAAAGTTGTTTCATGTAAGAAGAGCAGTGCGCGCATAACGCATCATGGCGTCTTGTTATTTGTTTTGACATCCATTGTGCTCAAGGAATAAATATTGGATAATTGATTTAACAGTGGTTTTTATTAGTTCAGAAGTGGATCGAAGTTCTGTGAGCGCCCTAAACTAAGGTTGAGTATAGGATTAATTACGCTGGTATTGGTAAGTACAATTATTTCTCAAAAATATTATCGCAAAGTGCCGGTATCAACAATCTAGTTAATCCGTACGATTATACGAGATTAATAAAAATTGACAGTGCACCATTTATTTGGTAAAGCCTATGCTGCGATATTAATTACAGATTATGTATTAGTGTCTCAGTAGTATCACATAAATTTTCAAATGTGCGTAGTGTGAATATCATTTTACTATGGGAACTGTGAAAAGGAATAAGCAGTGTACTATTTCGTTCCATAGTTTAAAATGCGAAATAGCCGAGCGGTCAGCGGTTAAGGTGCTGTGCTAAGAATACAAGAATCGATCCTTATGTGACTCTACTCAGCATATTTTAAAATATATAAATATTTTTTTTATTTTATTTTCTGCTCTCTTATGAAAATATAAATATACTTTTTGTTTTAAATCAATCATTAAATTTTAAATAAAAAAAAACTTACTGTTTATTCGCTCTCTTTCTCCTGTTACTAAACTTTTATTAGCATGATTGAATTATTGAATACTAAGTAAAAATATCTCATCTTTACCATCTATCATTAACGAATTCAAATACAGGGTTAGCTTCCGAAATTGAGTTAACTGATTTTTGCTACAAAATCTTTTATTTAAGCGATATTTTTATATGTAACAGCAGATACCGCGACGATCTCCGTGGCGGAGTGGCGTACACACCAGTTTTCAAGGTGTCGCCTGCTCCGAGGTCCCGGGTTCGATTCCCGGACGGGTCAATGTAAAAAAAAAAAAAAAATGTGTTTTTCTACATTTTCTCGGGTCTGGGTGTTTGTGGAACCTTCGTTGTTTCTGGTTTCCAAAATACGAATGCTTTAAATAAGTAGTTATTCAAATTGGGATCGGAACAATGTGTGTGATGTTCTCTACATAAAAAAAAAAAAGATTAACCTACCATTTTCTACAATAAAACTGTGTAATAAAAATAAATGCTTTGTGTAAAATTTTAATATCGATCAAGGAAATAAACAATTTGTAATTGTGTCATTGTGCTGGCCACCGTACTTAGCTTATATGTTTTATAGTCTTATAAACTCGACTTCTATAATATATACATATTGTTTTTATACAGGGTAACTACTAAAAAGAAAAATTACTTTTAACTATTTATTCAATTCAATTTGTCACCTTACTCTATATTTATGTTTGTGACCTTGATCTATAAATCTGATTAGCATACTACAAAATGGTTTTAAGTTTTAAAAACAAAGTATGAGTATGAGTTTTCTTAAATGAAATTTTCATTTCAGAATACATTATATCACTCGGTTTCGGTCATATATATATATACATATTATATATATATATATATATATATATATATGATATTATGTATATCTCACATATGTGCTAAATGCCATAGCCTACCCTACTGTACTGTATTTGTCCTATGATTGTTGAAAACATTTATTTACATTAACTGCTGGCTAAGTAACTACTGTAACTACTACTTTAGTCGCACACGTTCTGGTCAAGATCTCATTCACTAACAAACTAGAGTACCTACCTACCTACCTCATTTGTAACACTTAAATTTGAAGTTAATTTTGTACCACAATGTCAGATCGAGCTTTTACCCCTACCGACCCTGTTCCGTCAACACGTAGAAAATCGAATGCATCAAATCGCGTAAAGCGTCGCAGTGGACGTCATCGTGATTTCTCGCGTTTAAGAGATTCGCGCTGTCGTATACGTGATCGTCGTCATCGCCGCCGGCGTCGATGCGACTCCTACTCGTCCCATTCCTCGTTTAGCAGCTCCTCATCGTATTCTAGTCGTTCGCGTTCTCAGCGGCGCGTACGGCGATCGCGCGACAATTCACATCCGCCGAGGAGAACTACTAGTCGTTCTACCTTGTTTCGAAGGCGTCCGGAGCGTAGGTCGCGTATCGATTCTCCGTCGCCTAGAAAGAGCCGTTCACGTTCTACTAGTTATCGTCGTCATAGACGTCGAAATACAAGCAGCGATAAGAGCAAAATTTCCGTTACAACCGGGTTACGCTCGTTCCCGCGTGAAGGATGCATTAAAGACTATCCTTTAAATAATCCCGAGGCTACGGATCAAAATAAAAACACTAATTCCAGTAATATGATGAGCGATTCCATATTTGAAAAATTAGTCAGCGCCTTGCAAACCGGGAATTCACGTGGAAATACGTCGCATGTTCAAGGATCTCAACACATCATTACCGAATATGATCCAAACTCGAAGTCTCAAACTATGAGGGATTGGATCACAAAGATAAATGAGTCCGCAGAAATATATGGATGGTCTGAGCAGCAAACCATATTTTATGCTCTACCCAAGCTCAAAGGATTGGCAAGAAAGTGGTACGATGGTCTGACTACGGTTAAATTTGGCTGGACTGAGTGGCAACTGAAATTATTAAAAGCTTTTCCAGATGACCAAAACTACGCGGACCAGTTAATGGAAATGTTAAATCGGAAGAGTAGGCGGAATGAAAGTCTAGTCGAATATTTTTATGATAAAATAATGCTAGTGAATCGCTGCCAAATTAAAGGTCGTCAAGCCGTAGATTGTATTAGTCATGGCATATTCGACAATAACATTAGAATGAACGTAGAGGGTGCGCACTATGATGACCCCGATCAAGTCCTCGAATATCTACGAAATATATCTCATAATAAAAACGAAACATTTACTTTCAAAAGGGTTAATACAGATCGATCTATAGAATCTTTTCGAAAGTACGCTGATCAAACTCAAGAACCTAAAAATAGAGTATTTCATGACATAACGTTAACCAATAAGAGACCTCTAGCTTCGATAACCTGCTATAACTGTAGAGAAGTCGGGCATACTGTCGTTAAATGTCCCAAAGAAATAATTAAATGCAACAAGTGCAAACGGCATGGACATTTAGAAACCGATTGCAAATCGCTAAAATCATACGGTCAGGCTGGTATTAACTCAAACTCCTTATTGACATCAAAAAAAATCCTAAATATAGCAGGGACCAATGATACTAATTCGAAATATTATAAACAAGTTTTTGTTAATGACAAAGTCATGGATGCATACATTGATTTCGGTAGTGAATGTACCCTAATTAGTGAAAATAGATGTCAAGAACTAAATTTAATTTTACAAAAAGATAACTTACCGACACTACGAGGGTTTGGTAATAGTTCGATCACTCCAAGCGCTAAAACTCAAATAAGAGTCGTAGTAGACCTAGTGGATGTACAGGTTATTGCTTATGTGGTACCCTCTTTACTACTACCTGCAAACATTTTAATTGGTCAATCTCTCACTGAACTCCCGTCTGTAAGAGTTTTTAAAACTGATAAGGAATTAATGTTGTATCAAATGACGGCAAACAAAACCAATTCTATAACATTAAAAACTACGAACGAAACAAAAATTAAAAGTGATACGATAGTAGAAGTAAACTGTCCTCAAAATTATAACGGATTCGTTAGCATTAAATCTGATTTAAGACTAATCGAAGGTTCGGAATACCTTGTACTGCCAGGACTCTATCCAGTTATTAATGGCGTAGGACGTTTGATCACCATCAGCTTAAATAACCAGGAAGTGATAATCCCAAAAAACAAAATATTGGCTAGGGGTATAACCGTGCCTAAGAGTGTTATCTCTTCTGATAATAATGAGGATGCCTATATTATTAACGTGAGACGTATTCAAAACGAAACCTTTGCTATAACAAATGACCACATTAATGTCGACGCTAACCTTAATCCTGATCTTAAGGCTGAACTACTTAGTTTGCTTAACGAACACAGGGATTGTTTTGCCTTCTCCACCAATGAATTAGGAAAAACGTCAGTTACAGAAATGCGTATACAACTCAACGATACGACTCCAGTAACTTATCGACCTTATAGGTTGTCCCTGTCTGAGAGAGAAAAAGTAAATACTATCATAAATGAACTGCTATCTAATGGAATCATACGTGAGTCAAGCTCGGAATACGCAAGTCCAATTATCTTAGTAGCTAAAAAGAACGGCGAACTACGCCTTTGCGTAGATTATCGAGCACTCAATCGAAAAACGGTCAAAGACAAATATCCTATGCCATTAATCGATGACCAGATAGATAACTTACATGGTCAACGTTATTTCAGCACATTAGATTTAACACAAGGATATCACCAAATCCCAGTATCTGAAGATTCCAAGCATTTAACAGCGTTCGTTACACCAGACGGACATTTTGAATACAATCGAATGCCATTTGGGTTGTCGAACGCTCCGGCGGTCTTTCAAAGGATGGTCCACTCATTGCTAAATAAATATAAACTGCCAGGTGTTTTGGCCTATATGGATGACATTATTATAGGGTCAAAAACACTTGAAGAAGGCATCGAAAAATTACGGAGCGTATTAAGTATAATAAGGGAAGCTAATCTGACTCTTAACTTGAAAAAGTGTAATTTCTTTAAAACAACAACTGAATATTTAGGGTTTGAAATCTCGGCTGAGGGAGTTAGACCTGGTTCACGAAAGACGGAAGCGGTTGCATCTTTTCCTGTACCTAAAAACTGTCATGAGGTTCGTCAATTTATTGGATTAGCTAGTTTTTTCCGAAGGTTTGTCTACAACTTTGCCACAATAGCGAAACCTTTGACCTCATTGACTAAGTCTGATACAGCGTGGAAATGGGGAGATAACCAAATGAAAGCGTTTGCTCAAATTAAAAAAGCTCTTACTACTAGACCGGTTTTAGCTATCTACAACCCTAACTGTCTGACCGAACTCCACACGGACGCAAGTCAATTGGGAATTGGTGGCGTCTTATTACAAAAAGAGGACGAAAAATCACCACTTAGGGCTGTAGCTTACTTTAGTCGACAAACGTCATCTGAAGAGCAACACTTCCATTCCTATGAGTTGGAAACTCTGGCGGTAGTGATGTCACTAAACCGTTTCCGTGTGTACTTATTAGGCATTCAGTTCAAAGTAGTCACGGATTGCAACGCTCTAAGGACAACTCTTACAAAACGAGATCTTATTCCTAGAATTGCTAGATGGTGGCTTCTCGTTCAAGACTACGACTTTATCGTTGAGTACCGTCCAGGTGCACAGATGCAACATGCAGATTGTTTGAGTCGCAATCCATTGCCTAATGAAAACAACGATGCATTGGAACTTCATGTGATGACAGTGGTAACCGAAGAACATTCGCTATTAGCTGCTCAATTGAGTGATCCGAGGCTAAAACTCATCAAGAGCGTCTTGGACAAAAATTGTACAGAAGCTCAAGATATTAGAAACAACTTTTCTTTAAAAGAGGGTAAAATATACAGAAAAGTTGGGTCTGAGTTGAAGTGGGCAGTACCTCGCGATGCTAGATGGAAAATTTGTTTGTTATGTCATGACGAAAGTGGCCATTTCTCATTTGAGAAAACTTTGGAAAAGATGCGAAGAGACTACTGGTTTCCAGCTATGACCCATTTTGTCCGGAAATATGTGCGTGCATGCATTCCGTGTGCCTATGCAAAAGAACCATCCGGTAAAAAGCAAGGTCATTTATTTCCAATTCCTAAACCGAGCACGCCGTTCGAATGTGTACATCTTGATCACGTAGGTCCTTTTATCAGGAGCAAAAACGGAAACACGTATATCCTAGGAATTATTGATTCTTTTACGAAATTTATTGTTTTGCGGGCTGTTAAGAACACTAAGAGTAGGACATCTATTCAAATAATGCGCGAGTTTATAGGATTATTTGGTTCCCCAAAAGTGGTCATATCAGACCGAGGAAGCAGTTTTACGTCGGTCGAATTTAAGCGCTTTATGGAATCAAATCAGATAAAACACGTCAAAAATGCGGTTGCAACTCCACGTGCAAACGGTCAAATTGAGCGCTATAATAGATCTATTCTAAGCTCTTTGACTGCCCTGAATATTGACAAAGATGACCGAAACTGGGACAGTGATCTAAACAAAGTGCAGTGGAGCTTAAATAACACACTTAACAAAGGGATAGGTAGAACTCCCGCCCAAGTCGTTTTCGGAAAAGACACAGTTAACTTATCTGAGAGTCATTTACATGAAATTTCGGAACAACTGACATTAAATCAAAACATAGATGCGACACGTGAGCAGGTGTCAACCCACATAGAAAAACAACAACGTGACATGAAAGCTCGATTTGACAAAAAGCGCTGTAAAGCTAAAAGATACAGATTGGGAGACTTGGTCATGGTTCTAAAAAGCGTTCGTAATGTGGGAAATAGCAACAAATTAATCCCACCCTACAGTGGTCCCTTTAAGATAACGGCAGTATTAGGTAATGACCGGTATGAGGTTAGTAGCGTGGACGGGTTCTCGACCAGAAAATATAAAAACGTGTACTCAGCAGACAAAATAAAGCCATGGATCAGATTTGGTCATCTTCCAGGTTCCGATTTTGAAAACAAATAGTGACTAACTATTTTTATAACAATTTTGTAATACAATTTTGCAACAAAATATAACTTAATAATAACCTCTCCAACAGACGCTTAACTTACATATAGTACACCCACAACATATATTTATTTACACATTCAGTTGTACCAGTTGTTAACATACCGAAACCGAGTACGTCCATCCGAGTGCTGGCGAGAGCTTGAGGACTGTGTGCAGCAGCAGTGAAATATTGTGAGTCATTGAATCTTCTCAAGCTTGATTGAGCCCGATACACCCTGTGTGTGTACGCGGTAACAAGCTCCACCAAATGTATCTGAGGCCGATACACCCTGTGTGTGTACGCGGTAACAAGCTCCACCAAATGTATCTGAGGCCGATACACCCTGTGTGTGTACGCGGTAACAAGCTCCACCAAATGTATCTGAGGCCGATACACCCTGTGTGTGTACGCGGTAACAAGCTCCACCAAACGTGTCTGAGGCCGATACACCCAGTGTGTGTACGCGGTAACAAGCTCCACCAAACGTGTCTGAGGCCGATACACCCTGTGTGTGTACGCGGTAACAAGCTCCACCAAACGTGTCTGAGGCCGATACACCCAGTGTGTGTACGCGGTAACAAGCTCCACCAAACGTGTCTGAGGCCGATACACCCTGTGTGTGTACGCGGTAACAAGCTCCATCAAACATATCTGAGGCCGAAACATCCAGTCCGTGTATGCGGTAACAAGCTTTTTCAAACGTACCTGAAGCCGATACATCGTATATAGATATGCGGTACCTAACTTTAGAAAACTTAAATGAGGCCGATAGACTCTGTGTCGTACACGGTAACAAGCACTCAACGAGGCACCACCTGATATGTACACCCTGAGTGTCTACGTGGCAACCAGATTGATCAAGCGTATCTGAGGCCAATACTTAATGTGTGTACGCGATAAAAATATTCCATCAGTCAACAATCTGGAATAGCTAGAAAACATTGAATAAAGAAAAGAGAAGAAGCCTTTTACATGCACTAAAAGCGTTTCATTTAGTTGTTGACAAGTGAAATTAATAATTAATTGAATGAGGACATCCAACACCTAACGGATGGCCGAACATGAGAGCTAAGACTATAATTAATTATAACGGTACACAGTATATAAGTACAAATGTTTTGTTTGTTGTTATTATTTTGAATTATTTTATTATCACAATCGAACTGATAGTTAACATGATGTAACGTGGCACTAAATTTTCGTTGTTTAAAGTGTTATCGATACTGATTAACTTCCTTTTCTCCTTGTTGAAAGGGAGATTCCTGTTAAACTGTATTGTATTGTTCGGTTTATTCGTGTTCATTAAACTCATTTTCTAGTTTTGTTAAGTAAAATTTTATTATTCAAATTAAATTGTTGAAAGTACGTACATACTAGCGTAAGTTTTATAATTATATGTATACATAATATATTCTTTTGTACCCGTCTCACCATAATTGCCTAGGGACAGACAATTTTTCAGGATGGCCGATTGTTAGAAATGGCGCACTAAGTTGTTTTATTTAATCTATAAAATATGTATCTGGACAGATTAAAAAGAACTAATTGTTTTACATGTATTCTAAATGTTTAAAAGTACGTCAATTGATAGCTTTGAACTGCACGAATGTTAAAGTTATCTTCCGTCTCAGTAATTATATTATTTAAGATCGATTGTGTTTAAATAAGTATTGATGTTGTGAATAAAAGTTTAAATGTTATTAATTATTCTATTTAGAATAATAAACTACACATTGGCTGTGGAAAATACCAAATTAGTTTTAAAAGTTGTTTCATGTAAGAAGAGCAGTGCGCGCATAACGCATCATGGCGTCTTGTTATTTGTTTTGACATCCATTGTGCTCAAGGAATAAATATTGGATAATTGATTTAACAGTGGTTTTTATTAGTATAAAGTTAATTTTGACAAGAAAATTAAGATTCTTGCAATTGTTTATGGAAGTGTATGGTACGAGCAGTTATTGTAAAGGGTTATTTCTCTCAACATATACGGTTTTAACACTTTAAAAATAAATTTTAAGTTTTTCATACAAAATATTTTTTCTGAAATAATTTAAAATGGATACTAGTAACGTTTATACGCATTCATTATTAAGAGATGAGCTTATTTATGAGGTCACTATTCGCACTGAGGTACCTGAGGACACTGTGCCCAAATTGAAAAAACAATTAAAATCTTTGTGTAAGGAATTTGGTCCTGAAGACATCATAGATGAAGAGATTAAGCCGAGTACAGAATTGCCTATCATTAAGGAGAAGCTTAAGGAATTACATTCCAATTTAGACAATTTCAGGAAGAGCAGGGAACGTAAATAAAAAAAAAAAAAAAAAAAAAAAAAAAAAGAAAAAGAAAAAAAAAGCCGTAGGACAAGTTTATCTTGTGTTGTTTGGGGAAAGATTCCCAACAATGACGCCAAGGCTACTCTTCTTATAACCTAGGTTATAAGAGAGTTTAGGTTAAGTTTTGCATGCTTAGTTATAGTTGATTATATCAAGGACAACCCTTGAATATATTTCTTAGCCTTGCTTTGCGCTATTTTGTTGAACTCAGTATTGTTGAGTTAGGTTGTTTGAAGATTTAGCATAACATTACATGCTCTCTTCTTTTTTGTGGGTTTGTTGCGATGACGTCTAATGTTAATTGTTATGACTAGCGACACTTGTTATATTTGGCAAATAGTCAAATTTGTTTTGTTTCCTTTGCATCTAGTATGCATATGGACTCGTGTGGACCCAGGCGTTGACGTCCTTTAGTGACCGAGCGACACACGAGATTTTTTGGACCAGGATTGCTCAGGGTAGCATCATTGTGTCATATGTGTTTGTAATGGCTAGTAACCTTACATCATTTTTTTTTCTTTTCCCTTAGAGTCGTTTTGTGGTACGACAAATAGTATATTAGAGTAGAATTGTATATCAATGGCTACTTAAAGGGGAACAGAGTTGCACTGGTACTACAGGAGCAACTTCAAAGGGGATTGTATGTCAGGAGGTGGCAGGCAGTGAATAGAAACTGATGCTTACATTTTGAAAGCTGAAGCATGATAGATGATTTGTATGATAGTGTGGGGGAAATTACACTTGCCCGGACAGTTTGAGATTTTGGTTAGTTTACATCAGTCCTGGTGGTTGGTTTTTTTTTAAGGTATTGAGTGACTTATGTTAGATTCTTTTCTTGTTTTCTTCGTTTCAGTATAGTTTCTGAACGTTATGTAATAGGTGGCCGAATTGTTGTTACATTGTTGGTTGTTTTTTTTTTTCCATTCTTTTGGCAGATGTTATTGTTTTCTATTGTCAAGTTGTGCTGAGGGCAGCACACCTTCTCTCTGCGCTCGAAGCTTTGGGGGGAGGGTATTGTAAGGACGCAAATTCTACGCAAGCTGTTTTTTTGCAGGTTTAATAACATTGTAATTGATTGGATTTTTCCGAACGCCTAGCGACATCTATTGATGATTCTTGGTTTCGTCGCTACGGCGCCGTATTGTGATTTAGTTCATATTGTTCTTTTCTTCCGAATTTCAAGTTTGGGATATCTATTTAATATAATAATTTTCTTTCTAGTTCGTTTCTAATAAAGGAAATAAGGGCTATTTCTTAATTTATTAAGATTCCTTCCATTTAAGTGTCATTTGTATGATCGATTACTTTGGTGAATCGAAACGCGTAACGGAACGTCATAACAGGAAGGATTAGGTTTTCTTTGGGACACTTGACCTAGGATCGCCGACCCAAATGGCGGATATATTTTTATAGTGGTTGTTAATAACAATCCAAAGATGTCAAGGGCATCTAATACAACTTATATTTGAAAGTGTAATAGCAAAGCAACATGAGGTAAAATATATTGAAATATTGATTTATTTTCACTGGTTGACAAATTTCTCGTATGGCGTGGTTGTAAAATCGTATATTTGTTTCAGAGGAGTTTTTATATAATATTGTTGGTGGACGAGGGATATGTTTCTGAAAGATGTGCTTTCTTCAGTAAACGTAAGTATTTCCTTAGAAAAGTGTGTTTCCATACCTCATGTTTTGTATCAAAAGATAGGTTACTAATTTGATAAATTTCTTTTCAGATGGGTTTAATCTTTATAAAATTTATAGTTTTATATTTACATTTTTATTGATATTTTCATATTTCGTAATCATATTCTTCTAATTCTATCTGGATTAGATTGTTATTCCTTATCAACATTTAACTTGAGGTTCTGTTCCTGATGATGAACCTAGTATTTTGTATGGAACGACTTGTGAAGTCGATATAGTTTTGGGTTTTCAACGTTGGGTTGTTCTTGGGAACTGACATGGACTTCCATCCGGGAGCTTAGTAGCCACAAGAAGGCTCAGGACCTAACCAGGGATTCCAAAAGATGTTCTGAAGCGAGGCACTGACCGATCCCGATGAGTATTCAACATCTAAAGGTACCATCTTCTTTCTTTTCCTGGGAGGGCAGCTACTTGAAACCATAGTTGTATTTTAATGTTAACATATTTTAAAGTCGAGTCTTTATATCTGAGCTATTTAGATTATGCAGAACGGATAGCACTATTTTCAATCCCGAACCATTACACACACCCTGAATTAATTATGTTGAGAGTCATATCTCTAGTACTAATTGGTTAA
Source organism: Anania crocealis (assembly GCA_949315895.1). Classification (NCBI taxonomy): domain Eukaryota; kingdom Metazoa; phylum Arthropoda; class Insecta; order Lepidoptera; family Crambidae; genus Anania; species Anania crocealis. Next base: position 17,217,648 of record OX438871.1, on the reverse strand, counting down.
AGTATTATATCTTTAGCTACGTGGATTGTCTAGTTAATAGTAGTATATCTATTCAGATTAAATTCCTGGAATGTAATGACAGTTGGCCATCAAATTAATAAATGATATTTAGTAAATACTACTGATTGTATTTATTCAACATCCCGTAGCCAGTCGACAAGGTTCTTTATAAATTTCTGCAAGCCGGGCATAGACTTAATCTACCTTTTAGTCTTGTACTATGTGTTCTACAACACCTAAAGAGCACCCACCAAAATCAACTACTTGCAACCTTCTGACCTCTATTTAGAATATGGCTATATTTTTTTAAACTAGAAAAAATATGATTAACCTTAGTCAGCTAAGGCCTGTGGGTTTAATTCCTAGCTGAGACATGTATATCTTTGATATAAATAGCATTGTGTATGCAAATAATCAAATAAAACTTGTAAGAAGTTTTTAGGTTATGTCATTTAGTTAGGATTATTTTCTGAATATTCCCGTTAGATAAAGAAATACTAATATTGCTAATGTTTTCTAGACATTATATAACAATCACATAAGGAACAATTAGATATATGTTTCATTACTATACGTCACAATTTTTTAGTGGGCCCATTCGCCATACTAAAAAAAATTTTCTCCTTTGTTGCAAACTTCTTCAATTTTTAGCGTAGGTAACTCTTTTAAAAAATCGCATACCATATAAGGTTAGGATATTGTTATACAATTCTCTGGCTGAATCTTATATTCAATACGGATTGAGTAGTTATGACCGCACTTATAGTACCTTTTTTTTTTTTTTTTTTTTTAACCTGTGGAAAATGCGTTACGCATACGACCGCCACTGAAGGGAGTGTGGCGGAAGTTATGTGGAACTCTCCCCTGCACATCAATCCGCCGGTAGAAGTTCCATTAGATTGATGTACAGGAGCCTACCCACTAAAAACCACACGACATCTATCGATCACCTTGGTGCCACTGAGTCATCGAACCACTCATCATTCTCGGACGATGAGTCGCTCGACGGCGCAGTGACACCAGGCAGGGTTGCGGGAAGGCTTACGCATGCTACCGCGTCCCCACCAGTGGCTGTTCGCCCTCGGCGAACCGAAACGTCTTCCCCGGGGAACCGGAGAACCAGGGAACGTCCTGGGATGCGAGGGACGCTCCGAGTCTGCAGAGACCTCTGCATCGCAGGGGCCGGGCCTCCCAAACCCGTTCCCTGCTGGTCTCTTCGGGATGAGGTGGGACTATACCTTCCTCCTAAACCAATCACACCTCCTCCACTATCAAGAGGTAGAAGGCGGTCATACTCCCGCTGCCTCCTTCCTCTCCTGCGTCGGCGACAAGGGTCTGCGAGAGGGTCATCCTCTCTCGCTCTTTCCGCCGCCTCTTTCATCACCATGACTGCCTCGCAGTATTGAGCGACAGCCTCCCATCCATCGACACTCTCAAGCATCCTAACAATGACGCTAGGAAGAGAGAGGTCTCGTCCTATGACAGCTGTGAGGGCACGGCGTTGCGACGCCCATGCAGGGCACACTTCTAAAGTATGCTGCGCTGTGTCCTCATCCGCTCCGCACTCCAAGCATGTAGGCGCTACCTCCCGTCTTGCAATCTGAAACAGGTACTTCTGAAAACAACCGTGTCCAGATAGTACCTGTGTCAGACGAAAGTTCAGCTTACCATGTTTACGTCCGCGCCACTGTTCCAAAACCGGAACTAGTGCTTCAATGGTGCGTCTAGCGAGGCTTCCGGCTGCAGGCCTTTCTAGCATGCCGCTCCACAGTTCCATCACCACTTCCTCAGCCATGCGCCTAGTGGCGACCAGTTCCTCAGCCAGAGGGTTCTCCCCATTTGCTCTGGCATCCGTGCGACTTCGGTACACTTCCGCAAGTACTGACGCCTCCAGTTCCCAAGGACGCATACCAGCGAGCGCATTTGCAGCTGCTCCCGATACCGTTTTGTAGGCTCGGATTGCCCTCGTTGCCACAATACGTTGTGGTCGTCTTAAGAGCCTTCTGCTCTCAGGAGTGAGCCGGTCTGCCCATATGGGAGCACCATACAGTGCAATGCTACGTACGATGCCAGCATATAGTTTCCTACAGGCTGCACTTGGCCCACCAATATTTGGCAGGAGCTTGCTGAGTGCCGCTGCGGCCCCGTTAAGCTTGGGAGCAAGACGCTTAAAGTGTTCCTCAAAGCACCACTTCCTGTCCAGTGTTAGGCCAAGGTATTTAATGTATGGCCCGACGGGGATTGCTTGTCTGTTCACTACTATGTTGGCGCCAGCTGGAGGTCTGCCACCAGGGCCATAAAATAACATAGCCTCGGTTTTGCCTATTGCCACTTTCAGCCCTAGTAGCTCGATACGGGTTATGGTTAAGGCGGTGGCAACTGCAGCACGTCTGGCAACATCGTTGTAGTTGTCGCCCCTAGTGACGATCAACGTATCGTCTGCATAGCAGAGGATCGAAGTCCTAGGTAGGGAAACGCATCGTAGGACCCAATCATATCCGAGGTTCCACAGGAGCGGACCGAGGACTGATCCCTGTGGAACCCCGCATTCCATGGTTCTCATATGCAGCTGCCCCTCTTCGCCCTGGTATAGAATCTCTCTGCTATGTGGTGATATTAACATAAATATTATTTCTGGGCAATACAATAATCTTTGTGATGTATATCTTAACATGCTAGCAGCACATGGTTTGGAACCTGGACATAGATTTAACACTAGGATCAATAGCTCATTGGATCATATGTTTATAAATTTAGATATGTCAAAATTTTCATCCACAGTGGCCGTCCTAGATACCACTATTACAGACCACAAAATGGTCCTATCTTACTTTTACTATAAAACAAAGATAGCCCATATTCCCCCCCCTAGTCAAAAAACTATTGTGAACTACTTCGCCGCATTTAAAACTCTACAATCTAGAGACCTATCTGAGTTTAATGCAGTCAAGGATCCAAGTGTGTTTACCAATAAATTAATTGCATTAATTACCGACTGCTTAAATGAAAATACAAAAACTATAAGCGTACCGAGATCGAAAAGAATTTTGAAACCATGGATTACTGAGGGTGTTTTGAAATGTATTAAAAATAGAAATAACTTGCAAAAAAAATCGCAAATGGATCCAACAAACGATATATTAAAAATTTCTTACAGAAGATATCGCAATTTCTGCAACAATCTCATAAAAAAGTTAAAAAAACAGTACGAACGCGACCTTCTTAGTAAAGCAAAAGGAAATAATAAAAACTTATGGAGTTGTATAAAAAGTATTACTAATTACAAAAATAAACAAAAAAACACTAATATTGAACTTCTTAATTTAAAAAATACACCTACAGAATCCGCTAATCACATCAACAATTACTTTAATAACGTCGGAAAAACACTGGCTGAGCAAATAAAAACACACCGTCCACAGATATCTCACGATTACGGTTATATCCCCTCTCAGGTTAACTCTATTGGTATTATTGAAATAGAACCCTTTGAAATTGACGCCATTTTAAGTGGCCTGAAGTCGGAGTCAGCCGCAGGTTGGGACAAAATTCCAACTAGGTTTTTTAAAATAGCCAAGCCGGTGCTTATTCCCTTATTGACATATCTTGGCAACTTAATATTTGAGCAGGGTATTTTTCCGCAAGATTTAAAACGCTCAATTATACACCCAATTTATAAGAGTGGAGACAGAGGCGATATCAACAATTATAGACCCATTTCGGTACTCCCTGTGATTTCTAAAATCATGGAAAAACTGATAAACAGTCGCCTCTTGGGTTTTCTCAATACTTTCGGCTTACTATCAAAAAACCAATATGGATTTCGCACAGGTATTAGTACAGAAAGTGCTATTTCAGACCTTACCAGACATATAACATCACACCTCGACAGCAAGAAAAAAGCTTTATGCATATTTCTTGATCTTCAAAAAGCATTCGATACCGTCTCTGTCCCCACTCTTCTCTATAAACTCAATAGGATCGGAATACGGGGCAAATTCCTTACATTGCTTACTGATTATCTCCAGAACCGTTCACAAATAGTCAAATTAGATAATTGTACATATAGCAATGTCGAAATTTCAGATAGTTACGGCGTCCCACAAGGTAGTGTCCTTGGACCTACCTTGTTCTTAATATATATCAATGATTTGACTAATATAAATCTACATTGTGGATGCGTGTTCTCGTATGCGGATGATACCGCTTTACTCTTCCATGGAGACAGCTGGCCAAAAGTTTTTGATGTAGCAGAGACTGGACTGGCTAAGGTTATGAAGTGGTTGAACTTGAATTTGTTATCCCTAAATATGTCTAAAACTAATTATATTACCTTTTCGATTCGTGATTCCATGCAACCAGACAACAGTCTCACTATATCTGCTCACACATGCAAAGAAAATGTTTTTGTCCCAAATTGTTGCAACTGTTATAAAATAGAACGTGTCAATTGCACAAAATATCTAGGTGTCATATTGGAAAGGAACTTATCATGGTACCCTCAGCTTGACGTAGTAGCAAATCGAGCACGTAAATTCATTTGGCTTTTTAGACACTTACGTGAAATAGCTGACAAAAATCTTATTATTTATATCTACATGAGCCTTGTTCAGTCATTATTGTTATATTGTATAACAATATGGGGTGGTACCTACAAGACAGCATTTATAAATGTTGAACGGGCTCAAAGACTAATTTTAAAAGTAATGTTGCGTAAAAAGAGACTATTCAGTACTAATTTATTATACAAAGAAGCTAACGTGCTCTCAGTGAGACAATTATATATACAACAATGTATTCTAAGCGTGCATAGAAATCATTCATTCAACCTAAATTTACTAAATAAACGCAAAGTTAACACAGTAGTCCGCAATAAAGCCACCAAAACAGTATTTGCTCGAAAACAATTCTCAGCTCAATCTGTATTAATATACAACAAAATAAACAGAATTTTAAACCTTTTTCCAATGACTTACTTCGCATGTAAGAAAAAAGTAACAACATGGTTGAAATTGCAAAGTTACGAAAATATAGAAAACCTACTAGCTAGACATTAATATAAAATAAACTTTAATATACATAATTATATATAAACAGTACCAACTGAAATCAGGCAATACACATAATTTAATATAACATAATAAATAAATACTAAATTAATGGTAAATGTAGAAAAATATGCAACATTAGAAAAGGAAATAATAATAATAATAAGTTTTTATACGTTTTTACACAATTTTACTAATTATAAGATATTATTGCAAAATTTGTTGGAATGTTAAATTACTACATAGAAATACTTACAAATATCATGTACTTTTGTTACTAATTTATATATTATTAATCTCTAAGTACCTACCATAGACATAGTATATATTTATGTTTCTACCTATGTAACTACAACTATTTTAATGTACAGTGAAGAGAGGGGTCTCTTCTAATACAGGTTTTACTTTTAAAAACTTAAAAGAAGTGACCCACAAATTGTAAAAACTACCTGTAGTTATGAATAAAGATTTTTTTTTTTTTTTTTTATTTTGAATGTAAGTAGTCTTCAATGACTCCGGTCAGGTATTCAGGCACTCTGTGATGTCGCCGGGCTTCCTTAATTCGACCAAACGGAAGGCTATTAAAGGCGTTAGCGATGTCTAAGGACACCGCTATTACACTTTCACCACGTTGTACCGCCTGTTCCGTTATTCGTCGCAGTTCCATGATAGCGTCGACTGTGCCGCGTTTTTTACGAAAGCCATATTGGTTGGCGGACAAATCTGGACCTTCAGACTGGAGGTGTTGGAGTATTCTCTCAGCCAGGATATACTCAAAGAGTTTCGCCAATTCATCTAACAGGACAATTGGGCGAAAAGCCGAGGGAGAGTCCGCAGGACGTCCTTCTTTGCGGAGAAGACAAAGTTTTCCCTGCTTCCATATTTGTGGAAATCTTCCAGATGCCAGACATTCGTTTAGTAGGTCTAGCAGGGATTCCCAGAGATGTTTTATGGCCAGAGGAATAACCTTTGCGGGGACGCCGTCTAGCCCTGGAGCCTTTTTTTTGCCATGGAGGCGATCAGTAGCATCCTTTAACTCCTCCAAAGTTATCGGAGGATGACCGTGTTCAGTGTTGGCTAGCTGTGCTTGGATGGACATAATAGGAGGGCCCTCTCCAGTTTGGCTTGGGAAGAGACCGGATACAACATCGGAAAGAAGTTGTGGGTCAAGGGACTCGGTGGAAGGGGCTGGTTTACACATCTTTTTCCGTACCATACGGTACGGTCTCCCCCACGGATCCCTGTCCAGGTCTCCGATAAACTCCTCCCACTTATCATTTTTAGCCTTGTATATAGCTATCCTAAAGGCATCCGACGCTTCTTTTTGTGCGCTGTAGAGAAGCTCCTCTTCTTCAGAGGTGTGCCTTCGTCGGCGACAACGAGTATAAGCACGGCGAGTCCTTATACAAGCAGCGCGGAGATCTGCCAGTTCTTGCGACCACCAGTATACAGATCGTTTGCCTGGACGATCTTTAACTCGTGGCATTGCTGTATCGCATATTCTTTGAAGCGACGAGCGAAGCCGCGTAGCTTTTCCGTCAACATCAAGCACTCCTCCTCGTGGCCAGCACCAGCCTTCCAAAATAGCAGCCTCCTCAGCTAGGTCTGGTCGCAGCTTGGCAGCGGACCATCGAGGGAACGCCTGTGTGTTCCGACGGGCAGGTGCATTACGGGGATTAGATGACACTGTCTTAAACCGTATATATCGGTGATCAGACAGTGTCACCGCGTCAACCAAAACACGCCAGTCAACCACTCGCGAAGCGACGACAGGGGTAGCAAACGTTATGTCCACTAATGACCCCCCCTGCGGTCGAACGCATGTAAAGACTGAGCCCCTATTACAAACACAGAGGCCAGCCGCCACTGCCCATTCCTCCAGCACCGTGCCCTTTGGATTAGTGATAGGGGAACCCCATGCTGCGGATTTGCAGTTAAAGTCTCCCAACACCATTACGTGTGCTGAACCCAGACGGCCTATCACACCTCTTATATTGAAGAGCAAGGTTTCCAATTCGTGAAGTGGTCTGTTGGGAGAAAAATAAACACCAATTATGTTAAGGTGGCCATAGCACACCGCAACATAACCGGAACCCCGTTCCTTCATTGAAATTGGCAAAGAGTGGGCATGGCGTCGGGCAGTTATAGCCACTGTACCACTAATGTCACCCATCCACGAAGGATCAAGAGGCACTCGATAGGGCTCGCTTACCACTGTGACGTCAATCTCCATTTCTGCTATGGTCTGTAGCAGGAGATCTTGGGCGGCGGCGCAGTGATTGATATTCGCCTGAAGAAATTCTATTGGCTGCCTATCCATCAACCATTTCCACCTCCTCTATAGGAGAGTCACGCGTTATCGCGGAGGGAGCTTGGGTCATAATTGCCCCTTTTCCTTTCATAGCGGGAGGATTGCATTTTTTGCCGCCCATTACGTGCCCTGAAGGGCGTCCTGCGTCAGCACAGATCGCACATTTCAAAGCGGTAGCCTTGCAGTTTGCCGACCTATGACCATCTTCGCCACAGCGGAAACAAAGACCGCTGCGATCCTTTAGTGCCGGGCAGCGTTGGCTTGTATGCCCCATACCCATACAACGGAAGCATCGCATGGGTAGGGGTTCCAGCAGTCTGACTTGTGCTGCGCTCCACCCTACTGTGATCCGTTTAGCTTCGGCCAGTAATTTGGCGGTTGCAATAGGACACCTCACAAGCGCAGCACCCATTCCACCTGGACCCACCTTTATGGAGCCAAGTTTGATTAGCTCGGCTGAGCAACCTCCCTTCTCCGCAATAGCCGATTTTAACTCCATTTCATCAACGGAGTCGTCAAGTCCAGTTATTCGGAGACTTGCACATTTTGTTGGTTTCACTACTGTGGCTATGTCAGCGAGAGCAGGCCTTAGGCGAGCCACGATTATATCCGCCTTATCAGAGCTGCTCTCCGGAAGTTCTAAAACTCGACCACCGGTCACTGCCACCTTCATACGCAGGTTTTCAATGCCCAGTTCAGAGAGATTCAGTTCACGTTTGGCAGCTGCGAACACCTCAGAGTATGTCGTACCCTTTTCATTGGCCTCCGGCAGTAGAGTTATGACGATTGCTGAGGTTTTAGGGGGCACAAGTATCTTCTTCGTCTTCTTTTTTCCTTTTTTTGCAACCTTCGGAGATTTTGGTGAAGGCTGGGTCGTCCTTGTCCCTTTTTGAGGGTTAAGGTCCCTTTTTGTCGCTGATGAGATGTTCTGCGACGCCGAGGTGCTAGGTTTTTCCGCCATGGCGGCTTTAGCCGCTTTTGCCTGTTTCATTTTCTTCTTCCTGCCTACTGCCTCTGACCACGGTGTCTCAAAGGGGGGGCTTGCGGCTAGCTGGCTGGCCGGTGGGACCGGTCTTGGCATTGGAGCACTAACTGGAGGAGCAGCAACTGTTATGGCAGTTGAGGCTTCTTCTCTCCTATCTGATGCCAGCGGAGGTCTTATTGGTTTAGCCGGTAGCAGTCTGGGTTGGAGCCCCTCGATGCGGGCATTAATCATCGTGCCTACAGAGAGCATAATGGAGCGTTTGAGTTCCTCGATCTCATCGTTTCCCATCGCAAGACGTCGCTGATGGGAGAGCGATTGGTCCACATGTGAACAGGAGCAGCTTTCAGAGTAGGACTTGCGTAGGGCCGCCATTTCCTTTCTCATCAGCTCTACTTGATGGCTGAGGCGCTCGTTGTTCGCCTGAAGCTGACGAACCTGTTCTGAAGTGGTTCGTGCAGATAAGGTCTCTATGGTTTTCCTTAAAGAATCCGCCGCGTCAACTAGAGTTCTTTGACTTGTTCCTTTCAGGTTTTTGCTGGACTTGGCTACCTTAAGGACCGCATCGATTAAGTCGTAGGCCTTGGCACAGGCAGGATCAGACGTCTCTAAGGGTTCTTCACTTCCCTCTTGCTCCATATTTTTAACTTGCGCCTGCTGTAAAAGACGCGATGATCTGCGTAAGACAGGGTTGCCGTCGGCCGACAGGCAATGACGGTCGTTCAGCGCTCGATCGACTACGGCCAGGTAGTCTTGTTCTTCCATGTCTTTCAGCAACTGTTTGGCTTTCGCCAGCCCACAATGCTCGCCTGTAGTAAGCGAACGTCCTCCACGACCGCGGCGAGCCTTGGCAATTTTAGGATTAGCCGCAGAAGTTGGCGTATCAGTTTCAGGGTCAGAGGAAGACCCTTCAGTCTCAAGGGGTCTCTTCCGTCTAGCATCCTCCGTCAGATTAAGGCTTTGCAGAGAAGGAGAGGCAGAAATGCCCCTGTTATCTTCTTCTGCAGACATAATTTCCTCACCGCCCGAAAGGGCACGCTCTCTTCCGCCCGAGCTAGGCCCACCTTTAACGTCTAAGGTTTTTTGAGTTTTAGGTTTAGAATTATTATACATAGCTTATCCCACGAGTCAGGTTGCAATATATGGTCCACCCGGGCAGAGGCACCATACCCGGGTAAGCGTAAGGTTGTGAAGCAGGGAGGCCGCCGGTTCCCTGCTCCAGAGGCTACCTTGTGACTGAGCTCCCAACAGCCATTCATCCCATAGCCGAGTAGTTTGCGAGGGATTGGGGTTTTTTATAGAGGTTTTCTCCTCATGGAATCACCCAATTAAGGGCAGCCCCCCCAGCCCTGCTCATCGTGGGGTTACGGGTTGACCGACGGTTGGCAAAATTGCCTGTCCGTTGTTTGTGACAACCACAAGCAACAGGACCCGCCGCTCTTGCTCGCACCGCCGCTTCCCAGGTTCCCCGGGGTGCCGGCCGAGCCCGAACCGCGCCACCGCTACTCAGAATAAGTCTGAGACGCCGACCCGGAGCCGTTGTCATTCGCAGGGCGGACCAAACCTGAAGGTCCACGACTGTTTTTTAGAGAGGTTTTCTTCCTCGCAGCCCCCATCCGAAGATGGCGGTCCTCGGCCCTACACCACGTACAGGGTTACGAGCTCCTGCGGCTTTGCAGCTGCCCGCCGCAACTGGTTTTGGTTCGCGCCGGCCCAATAGTGGGCCGGTAGCTCCCATATCTGGGAGCCGTTCCCCAATCCACCACCCGGGGACGCGCCTGATGGCAGGTCCAGTAACTGCGCACAGGGCACTTATAGTACCTGCCTAAACAGTATTTTTAATCTTCAACGTAGAATCCTTCGTCTATTAGTATCCACGAACATCAAGAAACAGTTTTATGATAACGATAGCGGTCTTTTCAATTATTGTCAAGTTCTGCCAGTAGAAACAAATTTCCAATAATCCATACTCAAAGAAAACTTTTATAACAAACAATACAGAAACGAAATAAAACACCGACACCCTGTATGCACGCGGGCGTCGGCTAGAAACCAGTTGGAGCTACGCACGATGACTGGCGCGAACAATACATACGGCAAGCGAACGACTGCTTACCTGGTTCCTCGTTAATAAACAAATTACCGCCTGATTTGCGTAGTGTACATAACGTAAGACCTACTAATATTAAAATTAAGTTGAAAACTCACTTGTTAAATAACTTAACGATGTTGTAGACTGACATGATATTCGATACAAATCTCATTGGTTTTAATGAATATCATATGAAAGAACAATTTCTCTGTAAACTTTTTATTTGTTAAATAAATAAATAAATAAAAAATTATAACTTAAGATGAAAAGAGTACAACAGTTCTGTATGAACCTGGACTCATTTCATATATGTATGTAGTTGAGTCCGGTGTGGTATATCAGTGGTATGTATGTCCTCTGCCCTCAGTTCACGTGCGTGGGCGGCGGCTGCGTGCCGCTGGTGTGGGTGTGCGACGCGGACGCGGACTGCGCGGACGGCTCGGACGAGGGCGCCCTGTGCGCCGCCCGCGCCTGTCCGCCCGGACACTTCCGCTGCGCGTCCGGGCGCTGCATCCCCGCCGAGTGGCTGTGCGACGCCGAGGCCGACTGCCCGCGTAGAGAGGACGAGGTGAGTGCTGCCGGACGAGGGCGCCCTGTGCGCCGCCCGCGCCTGTCCGCCCGGACACTTCCGCTGCGCGTCCGGGCGCTGCATCCCCGCCGAGTGGCTGTGCGACGCCGAGGCCGACTGCCCGCGTAGAGAGGACGAGGTGAGTGCTGCCGGACGAGGGCGCCCTGTGCGCCGCCCGCGCCTGTCCGCCCGGACACTTCCGCTGCGCGTCCGGGCGCTGCATCCCCGCCGAGTGGCTGTGCGACGCCGAGGCCGACTGCCCGCGTAGAGAGGACGAGGTGAGTGCTGCCGGACGAGGGCGCCCTGTGCGCCGCCCGCGCCTGTCCGCCCGGACACTTCCGCTGCGCGTCCGGGCGCTGCATCCCCGCCGAGTGGCTGTGCGACGCCGAGGCCGACTGCCCGCGTAGAGAGGACGAGGTGAGTGCTGCCGGACGAGGGCGCCCTGTGCGCCGCCCGCGCCTGTCCGCCCGGACACTTCCGCTGCGCGTCCGGGCGCTGCATCCCCGCCGAGTGGCTGTGCGACGCCGAGGCCGACTGCCCGCGTAGAGAGGACGAGGTGAGTGCTGCCGGACGAGGGCGCCCTGTGCGCCGCCCGCGCCTGTCCGCCCGGACACTTCCGCTGCGCGTCCGGGCGCTGCATCCCCGCCGAGTGGCTGTGCGACGCCGAGGCCGACTGCCCGCGTAGAGAGGACGAGGTGAGTGCTGCCGGACGAGGGCGCCCTGTGCGCCGCCCGCGCCTGTCCGCCCGGACACTTCCGCTGCGCGTCCGGGCGCTGCATCCCCGCCGAGTGGCTGTGCGACGCCGAGGCCGACTGCCCGCGTAGAGAGGACGAGGTGAGTGCTGCCGGACGAGGGCGCCCTGTGCGCCGCCCGCGCCTGTCCGCCCGGACACTTCCGCTGCGCGTCCGGGCGCTGCATCCCCGCCGAGTGGCTGTGCGACGCCGAGGCCGACTGCCCGCGTAGAGAGGACGAGGTGAGTGCTGCCGGACGAGGGCGCCCTGTGCGCCGCCCGCGCCTGTCCGCCCGGACACTTCCGCTGCGCGTCCGGGCGCTGCATCCCCGCCGAGTGGCTGTGCGACGCCGAGGCCGACTGCCCGCGTAGAGAGGACGAGGTGAGTGCTGCCGGACGAGGGCGCCCTGTGCGCCGCCCGCGCCTGTCCGCCCGGACACTTCCGCTGCGCGTCCGGGCGCTGCATCCCCGCCGAGTGGCTGTGCGACGCCGAGGCCGACTGCCCGCGTAGAGAGGACGAGGTGAGTGCTGCCGGACGAGGGCGCCCTGTGCGCCGCCCGCGCCTGTCCGCCCGGACACTTCCGCTGCGCGTCCGGGCGCTGCATCCCCGCCGAGTGGCTGTGCGACGCCGAGGCCGACTGCCCGCGTAGAGAGGACGAGGTGAATGCTGCCGGACGAGTGCATACACGGAACAGAGTCCAAATATAAAGCAAAAGGAGGAAAAATCATAATGTAGAGACTGTTGAGATCTGAACAAAACTCTCTCATACATTGTACCAGCATTTGTCATCATCATATCTTTCTATAGCCACAAAATTTATTCTGTTCCACGACGTTCGGTGTTTAGTTTAATAAACTTGTAAAATAAAACAAATAAATAAATGTGGACAACATCACATACATTGTTCTGATGCCAATTTGAATAACTATTTAAAGCATTCGTATTTTGGAAACCAGAAATAATAAAAGTACCACAAACACCCAGACCCGAGAAAATGTAGAAAAACACATTTTTTCTATATTGACCCGTCCGGGAATCGAACCCGGGACCTCGGAGCAGGCGACACCTTGAAAACCGGCGTGTACGCCACTCCGCCACGGAGGTCGTCAAAAATATTTAAAAATTCACAGGCAACAGTTAGTACTGTTGCCTGTGAATTTTGCAATTTTGAATTTCCTTATAGTATATTGATTCCACGGGAACTTTTCCCGGGATGAAAAATATCCTATTATATGTTCTTCAGCTAATGAACTAACACCGTGCCTAATTTAATTCAGATCATTTTGTCGTGTAAGAGTAACGAACACCCATACATTCGTACATACAAGTGTTGCGCGCGCAGGAGTCGTGCTCGGGCCGCGCGGCGCCCACGTGCGCGCCCACGTACTTCCGCTGCGGCGACGGGCGCTGCGTGCCGGGCCGCTGGCGCTGCGACTTCGAGGACGACTGCGGCGACGCGGCCGACGAGCTGCACTGCGAGCCCCGGAACTGCTCCGAGTCCGAGTTCAGGTGAACATACTGTACTTTGCAGTTACAGCCTTTGAGAGAAAACACTGCGGGCGAGAGAATTGAAAAATAGGTATTCGTAAAATCTATTGCTGTCGCGCAGTGCCAAACGCATTCACCGCAGAGTGTGATAGAGATGACTGCTTCTTGGACCGAAAATACCTACTAAAAGCACACCGAATCAACGTTTCGTAGTCCCCCGATTACTTTTCCACACTAAACCGATTTAATTACTTTTTTCATTAAAAATTAAAGGAAAGATTTGGCCGTGTTCATATGTTTCTGTTTTTTTCTAAAATTTAGCCAAATTTGTTTTTTGGATGTTTGAAAACAGCGAAAAATCTAGAGAATATTTCGATTTTTGAGGGCTCATATCTTTTTTATTAATTAAATTATGAAAAAACAGAAAACATATGAACATGCTAACAGTGGCCATAGATTTTTATAATAAAAATTATTGCTCTACTGACATTATCCAGGGAGGAAACAGGGGACTACGTTTGTATGGTAAAACGGCCCTTGTATTTCCTCTTAAATACGATTCATCGCAACGCTTGTAGCTGTGGTCTCGGATGTCTCAGCCGTCACATCCACCGCTGTCACGGCTTTTTGTTTGGTTTCTCGGTCAGCGTTAAAAAGTATCAAGAAAAACCTGTTATTAGAAATCCAAAAATCCGAATAACTCCAAAAAAAAAAGTCGGAATAACGATGCTTGCTTAATAATATTTAAGACATGCCTCACTGGGCCACACAAAGCCAAAAGTCCCAAATTAAGCTGCTATTAAGTACCCTGTCGTATGGGGTACTAGACAACCGATAAACTTACTTATATACTTTTTTTTTGTAAATACATACTTATAACACATAGAAAACACCCAGACCAGTACAAACAGACATGTTCATGCACACAAATATTTGTACTGTGCGGGGATCAAACCCGCGACCCATGGCTCAGAAGCAGCGTCTGCTACCGCTGATCCAAATGGTCGTCATTGCTTGCTATTTAACATGTTCGTAGCAACTAAATGCAAACAGCTCAAACACAATTCGCTTGGAGTTCGAGTGCCATCCACTGTGGACGCAAAATCACACGTAATCTTACATTACACGTTAGACTTGTCTGGACCTGGCTTGATACAGAAGCTGTAACCGAAGCTGTTATTAAGAGAATCGCAGTGCGGACGCGGCAGACGAGCTGCACTGCGCGCCCAAGAATGGCTCTAAGTCCCGAGTTTAGGTAAGCTGCCGAGAAACAATCGACGTTCTTGCTTTTTTGCGTTTCGAATAGTTCACAGCGTTCTTGGTCAAGGGCAGACTATAAACGCGAATTTAAAATCCCTAAACTTAATGTGTCATTTCAATAAAAAAAAAACGTAAATTCAAGAAAACAGTAATTATGGAATGTTTATGCGTAATATGACATTCGCAGATGCGGTAGCGGCGAGTGCATCCGCGGGTCGCTGCGATGCAACGGCGTGGCGGATTGCGCCGACGCAGCCGACGAGGCCGCGTGCGCCCCGCCCTGCCCGCCCCCCGCCCGCCCCTGTGCCGCCGAGCCCCGCTGCCTGCCCGCGTAAGTGTAGCTGTGTGTAGCTGGGTGTAGCTGTGTGTGTAGCAGCAACGAGGTCGCGTGCGCCCCGCCCTGCCCGACCCCGCCCGCCCCTGTGCCGCCGAGCCCCGCTGCCTGCCCGCGTAAGTGTAGCTGTGTGTAGCTGGGTGTAGCTGTGTGTGTAGCAGCAACGATGCCGCGTGCGCCCCGCCCTGCCCGCCCCCCGCCCGCCCCTGTGCCGCCGAGCCCCGCTGCCTGCCCGCGTGAGTGTAGCTGTGTGTAGCTGTGTGTAGCAGCGACGAGGCCGCGTGCGCCCCGCCCTGCCCGCCCCCCGCCCGCCCCTGTGCCGCCGAGCCCCGCTGCCTGCCCGCGTAAGTGTAGCTGTGTGTAGCTGGGTGTAGCTGTGTGTGTAGCAGCAACGAGGTCGCGTGCGCCCCGCCCTGCCCAACCCCGCCCGCCCCTGTGCCGCCGAGCCCCGCTGCCTGCCCGCGTGAGTGTAGCTGTGTGTAGCTGGGTGTAGCTGTGTGTAGCAGCAACGAGGTCGCGTGCGCCCCGCCCTGCCCAACCCCGCCCGCCCCTGTGCCGCCGAGCCCCGCTGCCTGCCCGCGTGAGTGTAGCTGTGTGTAGCTGGGTGTAGCTGTGTGTGTAGCAGCAACGAGGTCGCGTGCGCCCCGCCCTGCCCAACCCCGCCCGCCCCTGTGCCGCCGAGCCCCGCTGCCTGCCCGCGTGAGTGTAGTTGTGTGTAGCTGTGTGTAGCAGCGACGAGGCCGCGTGCGCCCCGCCCTGCCCAACCCCGCCCGCCCCTGTGCCGCCGAGCCCCGCTGCCTGCCCGCGTGAGTGTAGTTGTGTGTAGCTGTGTGTAGCAGCGACGAGGCCGCGGGCGCCCTGCCCTGCCCGCCCTGACTTCGATAAATCGGATAGTATGACCTCTTTGTGATGACGTCACGTTTGTCTGTAGTAGTGACGATGGTTTTTGTTTGAATTACGAAATTGTCGGTGTGTGGATTCCAAGTTATTCCTAAAGTTTTGTTACTTTGTGCACATTTGAGATCCAACATGTTCTGGTTTATTTGATCTTGTGACAAATGTTGTAACAGTCTGTCATCATTGCTGGCCCATTTTCTAAGGTTAAAACCAGCGCCTTGTAACATATCAATCAGCTGTTTTTGTGCTTCAATTGCTTGTAATAGGTTGTTATGTCCACCCAATAAGTCATCCACGTACAATTGACGGTCTAAAATATCTGCAGCTAGTGGATATTGAGGGCCATCGTCTGATATAAGCTGTTTAACCGTACGCATCGCTACGTAGGGAGCCGCCTTTGTGCCGTAGGTTACTGTACACAGCTGGTATTCTTGTATCGGTTGTTTGATGTCATCTCGTTATACAATTTTTTGAAGGTGTTGGTCTTCCTCTTGAATGGGTATTTGTCGGTAAAACTTTTCTATATCTGCTGTATAGACATATTGAAAGCTTCTCCAACGTATGATCAGGGTGAGCAGATCTTGTTGTAGATTCGGTCCGCTTAACATTAGTTCATTAAGACTGTAACCGGACCTTGTCTTTTGTGAGCCATTAAACACTGCTCGTAATTTTGTTGTTGTCGAGTCAGGTTTTATTTCACCGTGATGTGGTAGAAAGAAGCTGGGGTCACGAGATGTTGTACATTTCTTCATATGTTGGAGTTGTATATTGTATTCTTGAATAAAGTTTTTGTAGGCTTCACTTAAAGTGTCATCTTTCTCTAAGCGTTTTTCAAGCTGTCGAAACTGTGCTATTGCTTGTGGTTTTGAGGAACCGAGGAGCGTTTCGAATTCCGGTTTCATAGGAATTTTCACCTCATATCGGCCATCTGAACCTCTGCTTGTTGAATTTTTGTATAAAGTTTCGCAGTATTCTTCTTCAGGAACCAATGTGTCACTGTGGTCATTAATTTCTTCAGCTTCCCAGAATTGCGAAATTTCATCTATGTTGTTTAACACAGCGTGGCAATGGAAGGTTTTCACGTTTGGTTTTTGTTGAGCTATTGGAGCGGTACTGTTAGGGCTGCGTAGTATTCCATCCATAACTATATCTGTGTATACACCGGCGTCTAAAAGTATGTCTACCGGTCTTGATATATTATAGCTAGGATCCGCCAAATGTATGTTTTGCAAGTGTGGCCAGTCTTGTCTGTCAAACGTATAATTTGGTAAGTTGTTTAACATTTTTGTCATCACCTTAGCTTCGGCTGTAAATTTGTAATCGCTATATAAGGACTGGCATACTAATTGTATAGTTCCTTTGCATTTGTTTGATGTGATTCCGATGCCTGATATTGTTGCATCTTGTTTACGTCTTTGAAGACCAAGGCGTTGCGCAGCAGATTCCGTGATCAAATTGACTTGTGATCCTTGATCGAGAAGGCATCTGAGTTGAATGAAGGATCCATCTGCAGCTTTAACTTTTAGCTCAACTGTAAATAAAAGTATCTCGTCAAAGTTACCCGACACGTGAATTGCTGTAGGTTGCGAAATATTCGAAACGGACTTTGATTGTTTAAATTGTTGATTAGCCAATAACTTGTGCAATGTCGTATGGTGTAACTTATTGCACAATTTACATGTTTTCTTCGAATTGCATTTCTGTGCATTGTGGCAATAGAGGCAATTTTTGCAAATGTTTAACTGGTTGATTGACCGAATTCTTTCTTCCGGTGACAACTTCTGATATTCTGGACAGTAAATCAATATGTGATTTGATTTACACAAAGGACAAGTTCTTTCCGTATTTTTGAATGTATGGTATGTTCTCAAGGATGACTTGTTGATTGTAGACGTTAGGTTTGAGTTGTTTAGTCGCATCCCTGTTATGTCCAGACTCCTGTTTTGTCGTCACTGACTTGTTTTTCCGGTTGACTGGTTCCAAAGTAGTGAATTTACTTTCCAAGTAACCAATCAGTAGAGTTATTTAATTCGGGGTTTATACCATGTACCTTATTTATTATGAGTTTCCGATATTTCGGCACTGTTGCAAGCGCCATGATCATGGGAGAACTGTTGTATCTGCGGGTGGGTAGCTGTTAAGAGCAGACAAACGATCTACCCTCCGTCGTAGTCTTTTATTACACACGACACTGGTACCACTGTTTGACAACTCACTATTTTTACACTTTTGTTCTCGGTTACCGCAAATTCGAACCACTGGATTCCATACACTAGATAATTTAAAGCCATCTTCGCGATTGAAATTTTTATATTTGGTAATTTCAATCGCTTCTCTGACCATTCTTGGTATATAGTGCTGTTCTGAAGAAATTATCTGTGCGTTGTGAAACTCAATCCAGTGGTTAGGACCCGAGTGTATAAGGTGTTCAGCGATGGCTGACCTTTGTGTGTCGTTTTTCTTGACCGCTTTAATATGTTCCTTCATCCGGCAAGCCACTGTGCGTTTAGTTTGGCCGATGTATGAACTTCCGCAACTGCAGTCAATCTTATAGACACCTGGTTTTTCTAGTGGGAGATTGTCTTTAGGCGATCGTAAACACTGTGATACCTTTCTTAAGGGAGTTGTTTCTTCTATTCTATTTGTTTGTAGGTTTATAGAAAAACTAATTAATTTTGGGGAGCCGCTTTATTGGAGCCGTCACAGTAGTCGGAAAAAGTGATTGTTGCGCCCTCTGGCGGATTATTACACATTCATAAGTTAGTACACATAAACTAAACTAGATGGCGTCCTGTCCTTGACATGCTGCCACTAGAGGGCGGTATCTATTACATTATTAAATTTATGCATCTACATTTATTAATATTCTAGATTATATTTCTAAGTACCTACCAAGGTACATAATCAAGCCTAAATTAGTTACCTAGATCCCTGGTACAGTAGCAAACTTAAGTGATAGGTATGTTATGTTTTATAAAATATACTACATTAATAAATTGAATTATAATATAATTTAATGAAAATAGGTACCAGACATCTAGCTCCTAGCCATTATTCTTATGCTGGTAATTGATACAAAAGAGGAAGTAAAAGTTTATTAAATGAGTACAAACGAGTTATACATTAAACAAGTTATACATTAAACAAGTTATACATTAACTTAAGTAAACTTATATATAAATTAGTCTATTCCGTTTATAGGTAGAGGACAGATGTTATTGAATGCGCGTTTGATGACTCCTGTTGATGTGTGGATCTCCGCAACCCTCGTGGTTCCATCCTTTCCCTTGCAGCAGTTGATGATGCGTCCTAGTTTCCATTGGTTTGGTGGTAGTCTCTCTGAACGATGGTGCCTTCACGTAGACTCTCGCCTTTAGAACTTCTCCACTTGGTACGGGTCTGTAGAAGGCCGATATAGTCCCTTGACCAGCGCTGCCAGAAGCTTTGGTATAATTGCTGTAACTGCTGGTAGTGAGTTAATCTGCACATTGGTACATCTGTATAGTCATAATCAGGTATCGAAATAGGTGTCCTGCCTATCAAGAAGTGGGCTGGTGTTAAACAAAATATTTCATCATTAGTTGAATTAGACAATGGACATAGAGGGCGAGAGTTAAGAACGGATTCTATTTGAGTGAGAACGGTTGCGAACTCCTCGAAAGTCAACAACGAATTACCTAATACTCTTTTCAAATGAAATTTACAAGACCTAATAGCTGATTCGTGCAACCCCCCCATGTGTGGCGTGTAAACAGGTAAATATTTCCAGATAATGCCCTCACTAGCGCATAAGGTTGTGAACTCATCCAAGTTATCCCTTAGAAAATTATACAATTCCTTTAATTCATTGTTAGCCCCGTGAAATGTTGTGCCATTGTCACTCAACATTTCTTTTGGTTTTCCCCTCCGGGATATAAAACGTTTAAAGGCTGCGAGAAAGTTATTAGTTTCCAAGCTAGATACCAGCTCCACGTGAACAGCTTTGGTTGCTGAGCATACAAAGACTGCAATATAACATTTACTTGCCTTGAATCCTCGTCCTCTCCTGTCTCTTATATTAAATGGACCCGCGTAATCAACGCTCGTCGATACAAAAGGAAGTGCGGGGTTCACCCTCGATGGTGGTAAGTTGCCCATAATTGGTATATTTATTTTAGGTTTGGCTCTGAAGCATGTCACACATTTATGCACAACTTTATTTACTAGTTGCTTCCCTTGCACTGGCCAGTACTGTTCACGTAGCAACGATAGCAATAATTGTGGGCCTGCATGCAACGATCGCTTATGAAAGTCAGTAACTATTAATTCGGTAAGTGGGTGGTTACGTGGTAAGATTATGGGGTGTCTTTTAGCATAGTTATAGTTAGATTGGCTTAAACGACCACCCACCCGCACAATACCATTGTCAATGTAAGGATTCAAGCATAATAGGGTCGATGACCTCGGTAACTGTTTATTATTGCTAAGTAAATTATATTCGGTAGGATACGACTGTTTCTGTGCAAATATTATTAATTTATTTATGGATTCATTTAATTCTTGTGCTGACAATGAGTTTACTAATCTATTTCCCGGGTTTTTACAGTTGTGAATAAATCTTGATACAAATGCAAAGCAACGATTTAATTTTTTTATATTTGACCAACGTTCAAACAACTTATTAAACACATTATCAATTGTTTCATTTGAATTGGTAGAAACGTTACAATTAGTTGCGTTAAGAGTTTCATCATATGAATAAGGTTGTGATAGTATGTTATCTGGAATCGTAGGCCGGGACAGCCATATAGGGCCCTGCCACCAAAGGGTGCAATTAGACAACTTATCAGCCTCTAATCCCCTTGATAGCAGGTCCGCAGGGTTGTCACTTGAGCATACCCAGTACCAATCCTTCGTATTGGTTAATTTCTTTATTTCAGTTACTCTGTGTTTGACGAATGTTGTCAATTTATCTGATTTAGAGTTTATCCAAGCCAGTGCCACCCTAGAATCTGACCACAAAAAAATATTAGGTATTTCACCCCTTAGGGCCTCATTTACATTGTTGTATAATGTAGCTAACAATAAACAAGCGCGTAATTCTAACCTTGGTATTGATTCGTTTCGTGCAACCCTAGATTTTGCGCAGAGCAATCGTACAATCACATTACCGTTAATATCTATAGATCGCACATATATAGCCGCACCATAGGCGGTCAATGAACTGTCACAGAATCCATGCAGTTCTGCAGTGACGTAATCACTGATAAGGACATTTCGCGGGATAGCCAATGAATTGATTGAATTTAAGTTATTATAAAATGTTTTCCATTCATAACATAGTTGGTAAGGAAGATTTTCGTCCCAGTTAATTTTAATTTTCCATAAGCGTTGTATGAAACAATTCGCAATAATGAATATGGGGCCTAACAGTCCTAAAGGGTCAAAAATGGCAGAGGCTGTGGATAGAACTTTCCTTTTGGTTAGGTCGTTTGGTACTGGTTCTATCAGTAACTTATATCGTATGGTATCGTTATTGCTTGACCATGCAAGTCCTAATACTTTATGTGTGCCTGACCCTAACATGATCAATTCGTTATTGTTGGTAGGTGTATGTGTAGATTTTTTAATATAATTTAATACTAACTTTGAATTGGATTTCCATTTTCTCAAATGAAAATTCGCGCTTCTTAAAATTTTATCAATTTGAACAGCTGTTTTTGACAATTCAAGTTCATCATCGAAACCGTGAATCAAATCGTCTATATAGAAATCGGAGGCTATAGCCTTAGAAGCAATTGGGAATGATTGTTCGTTCTCGATTGCGAGTTGTTTTAAACATCGAGTGGCAAGGTATGGGGCACACCTTAAGCCAAAACTAAGTGTAGTTAATTGGTATGTAAGAAGTGGCTTTTCAGGACTATCGCGCCAAAAGATACATTGCAAATGTTGTTGTGTTGGGTCAATAAATATTTTTCTATACATTTTTTCTATATCGGCACTAATCACATACTTATGTTTTCGAAATCGTATCAAAATATTATCCAAATTATCTTGGTTTATTGTTCCCTTGTGTTGTATGTCATTAAGGGACAATCCGGTACTAGTTTTACAGGACGCGTCAATAACTACTCTCAGGGGTGTCGTGGTTTTTTGAGAGTTTAGAACTGCGTGGTGTGGCAAATAATTACAAGGCTCAGAGCTTTTTTTCTCAATCATATGCCCTGCATTTTTAAAGTCGTTCATAAATTCTACATATTTATTTTTAAATTCGGGTTCTTTTTGAAATTTTGATTCTAGTGATTGAAATCGTTTGTATGCAATTGGTCGAGATGATCCTAAAACTGTGACTGGCTCCTTTAGAGGAACTTTGACAACGAAATTACCATCAGACGTTCTTGTGTGTATGGAAAATACATTTTCACATTGTGTTATATCATCATTTGGAAATTTCTTTATTAGGTTACAGTCACAGTCATAAAAAAAATTGTTTGAATTTAAAATAAAATTGCATCTTACTTGAAAAGGTTTATTTACCACAGGAACGCAACCCGAAACCACCCAACCTAATCGAGTTCTTTGTAAGACTGGCAACCCGTCCCCTAGACGGTGTTGGCCAATGCAAAGCAGTTGGTAGAACAGTTCAGCACAAATGATAATATCAATTTCGCCCCCCTTATAGAAAGAAACATCTGCAAGGTTATATCGTTTAGGTATATTTAGATGTTGTGCATTTGGTAAATATGAAGGCAAACAACAAATGTTAGGTACAACAAAACAAGATAAATTGGTAGAAAAGTTATTATCCATTGAATGTATAGTTAGGTTGCATAATTGATTAATTTTAGTAATATTTTGATTAAACCCAATGACCTCCATATCTAATTTTTGTGTTGGTAATTTTAATTTACTGAATGCACCCTTTGTGATATAGTTAGATTGCGACCCAGAGTCTAACAAGGCTCGCATTGTGTGTAATTGGTTATTGTTATCTAGCACTGTGATTTGTGCTGTAGATAGTACAACAGTTTTATGCTGAATCAATACATTATTATCAACACTGCCTAAAGTTGTATTTGCTATTTGTTGGTTAGTGAATAAATTGACAGATTGTGATTCTACCTGCGTTTGAATAGGTTCTGGGGTGTGCATAGTAGATAAATGTGGTACCGTGTTCGACTGTGGCACCGTGTTCGACTGTGGCATATCATTTTGAGTGATATGTAATAAGGTGTGATGCTTTCGCTTACAGGTTCGACAATTTGAAGCTTTGCAATTTGGTAAGATATGGTTAGTTCCTAGACAGTTTAGACAAAGACCTAGTTTTTTAATTACTTGAATGCGTGACGGTATTTTCAGAGCCAAGAACCTTGGGCATTGGTTAATATTGGACGACCATTTGGATCAGCGGTAGTTAACGCTGCTTCTGAGCCATGGGTCGCGGGTTCGATCCCCGCACAGTACAAATATTTGTGTGCATGAACATGTCTGTTTGTACTGGTCTGGGTGTTTTCTATGTATTATAAGTATGTATTTACAAAAAAAAAAAAAAAGTATATAAGTAAGTTTATCGGTTGTCTAGTACCCCATACGACAGGGTACTTAATAGTACCTTAATTTGGGACTAGATGGCTCAGTGTGGCCCAGTGAGGCATGTCTAAAATATTTTAATATAGTGACCTTCTTTGCAATTTGGGCATTGACTACGACGGGTATTACTAAATAGAACCTTACTATGGGAGCCAGGAGAGGACGTGGCCAGCATGATCTTCCGCGACGAAGCCGAAAACTGCTCACTAGAGCTAGTACCTGCCTGGCCCAGCGTCTCCTGAAGGTCTGCTTGAGTCCGCAGAAAGGACTTAAATTCCTGTAAATTAGGGAGATTACGTGAATTACTTTTTTCTTCCCATTTCCGTTGCAAATGTGCATCAAGCTTAGAGGACAAGAGAAAAATTACTAATATATCCCAGCCTTCTGTAGAAATGTTGAGTGAATTAGGCGTTCGCATGTGCTTCGATATGTTGTCGGCTAAATTTCTTAAGGAATTGGCATTAGTGGGAACATTGCTGATATTAATAAGCGCTCTTAGGTGATTATATACTAACACTCTAGGATTATTGTAGCGCTCACACAAGAGCTGCCAAGCTATAGCATAGCTCTCCTCGGAATACTTCAATGAGCTTACAACCTCCAGCGCACTATCCTTCAAGCAACCGCGTAGGTATTTAAATTTTTGGATTGATTTCAAATTAGTCTGGTTCACAAGCGCATCAAACGTGTCTCTGAATTCTATCCATTGTGTAATGTTGCCAGTAAAGCATGGCAGGGATATATCTGGATATTTAATGGAATCTGATTCTGGAATGAAAAGTTGAGAAGTATTATTATCTTGGTTTAAATTAGATGAAATACAATTTTCTTGGTTTAGATAATTTTTCGCCTTGGCAATGGACTCATAATAGGCGTTCTCAAAACATTCCCTCTCTTCTAACTCTTTATCTATGTTAGTACTAAGTGTTTCAATTTTATCTTGGATTTTTTCAAACTCATTAAATACTGTGCTAATTTTGGTAGTCCGTAGCTCAAGTTCTAGGGACTGTTCGGCTGATATTGCCTTGGGATCTAGTTTAAATAGGTACTTTTTGAACAAGGTTAATTTGCCCTTTTCTACACCTCTTTTCTTAATTAATTCTTTTAATAAATCGTATTCTATGACTGTAGAACAGCTGTCACTGTCTGAAGCCATGATTTAATTGAAATTAACACTGAAATCTAGAAATTGGTAATAGTTGGGTTATGATGACACACCTATATAAAATGATGCCAGCCACTTACTTGAAAGCAGTAACCTATCGAATACCTGGCGACTTTCCTTACTGTTCCTTTTCCAACCAGCAAACAACCCAAACATAGGTTTTTATCAGGATATTCATGGAATTCCAGTTGGTAGGTAGCACGTGGCCACGTGTCCACTCCGGTATTTTTCGAGAATCTTTAAAAAATCCAGATTCCAGTTGGACTTCGGCCTGTAAATACTCCGTGCGCGTTCCGGGGTCACCAATGTTTCTTCTATTCTATTTGTTTGTAGGTTTATAGAAAAACTAATTAATTTTGGGGAGCCGCTTTATTGGAGCCGTCACAGTAGTCGGAAAAAGTGATTGTTGCGCCCTCTGGCGGATTATTACACATTCATAAGTTAGTACACATAAACTAAACTAGATGGCGTCCTGTCCTTGACAGGAGTGAAGACAGTATTTAAAGAGAACTTCTTAAGGATATTTGAGATCTTGTCTGTCACTCCTTTTATATACGGCAAATATACAGGTTGTCTGTCAACCTTATATCTCTGATGTTTTGACTGTTTCCTACTAGGAAGTCTACCGGTGTATCCATTTCTCCGTAGTACATATCGTACATGATCTAGCTCTTCCTGCAAGTGATCTTCGTCGCATAGATCATATGCACGGTTAGTCAATGATGCTACTACGGAGTTAAGGTGTCTAGGGTGGTGGTGTGAATCGGCATGAAGGTAGCGGTCAGTGTGTGTAGGTTTTCTGTGAACTGAGTGACTAAGTGACCCGTCTTTCTGCACTCTAATCTTAACGTCTAAGAATGCCAGCTGTCTGTCATCTTCAATCTCACAGGTGAAGTTAAGCTTGGGGTGGATACTGTTGATGCTTGCCAGGTGAGTTTCAACATCGTCTTTATCACATTTCAATATACAAAACACGTCGTCGACATACCTCTTCCATAGTTGGATCACTGTGGGTGCAGTGGCAATGGCTTTCTCTTCCACATGCTCCATCCAGATGTTGGCAACTACTGGAGCTACAGGGCTACCCATAGCGACCCCCTCTATTTGCAGGTAGTACTGACCCCTATACAGAAAGTAGTTCGTCGACAGACAATGTTGCACCAACTTCGCATACTCCATAGGAATGTCGTTGTTTTGTAGTAGTGATAGTGACCATGAAAGTTTAAATCAGTAAACCAATCAGTTCATCAAAGGAAGGCAGATTGCCTGGTTCCTTTCTTGACTCCATGTAAGATGCATATGTGTCAGGATCCATCTTCTCAGTCAGGATGTGTACCAAGATCGGATCCCATGTTGATGTGTCTACACCCAGATTGTGGATGGCGTGAATTGTTTCCACACTGGTATCGTGCAAACGTTTCAGTTCGTATGACGTCACTTTCATTATCGATGGTTGTCCCATAAAAACTTGGATTTGTTTGGTAAATAAAAGTTGTAGATTGTTATAGCGATGTGTCAGGAGCTCCCAGCAGGTGTCATAATTATCAGCTGACACATGGAGGTGTTGTACCAGGCGCTCCGCTTCTCCTCGAAGCTTTCCCTTCAAATGTTGCATTTTCTGGGCTTTATTTATCATGTTATTTTTGTGGATTGCTTGAGTGTACAAGTCCATGAATGTAGGCCACTGTGTATAGCTCCCAGAAAACGTCGGAATCTCGATAGAAAGAGTAGCTTGATGTTGGCTTGTTGTGGTGTTTAATTTTCGATTCAGGTCACGTTTACAGTCTTCGTAGATCTGTTCGTACTTCGTGAAATCTTGTTCGTAGTTTAAATCAGACCCGATCAGCAAATTATCAATCTCCCAATGTACCTGGTCAATCACATTCCAACGTGATCGCAAGGCTTGTAGTTTGTCCAATATTTCCCATTTCTCGGTAATATTGTCAATGTCGATGTTGCGGATGACTCTCAAAAACGCACGAAAATTAGTTTGTTGCCGTTTAATTAATTCGTCACTTTTTGATAATCCTCCCCTCTCTTCTGTTTTTCCTGACGTTATATCGGCTGAATACGGCACAATATTACGTAACAATGTAAGTATCTTCTCATACAAGTTTTTTATCATACTGTATGCATCAGTTGTAAAATAATCAGCTGTTTTGTCTTCGAATTTCAGAAGTGGTTGGTGATTGTCCTCAAATTCCTTTATGTAAACTTCAATCAGCTCCATCCTCTTTTCTACATACTCAGAAGTTTTACGAGAAGCTGAATCCTTTTTGATGTTGGTTTCCATCTTGCGCATACAATCGGCAATCAGTTTTTGACGATGTAATAGGGTTGCGGTTGTAGATGTTGAAGCCATTATGTTATAGGTATTGTAATATAACACAAATTGTTAATAAACACTCGAAAGTCAACTGTGTTTCGTAGGTTGTGGTTCAGTGCAACTGTTTACGTACTCCACGATATATGCGCCTCCTCAATCTACCTGGTGAGACCCGCTTGTGGGAGGCCAGGAGACCGGTTCGCTACCGTAGAATATTTATCGCAATCACACTTTACTTTACTGTTCCTCGAAGGACCAATGTGCGGGCTCGATCCCACAAATGAATGTTGTATATGTAATATTGTAGGGATTTGTATGTTTCCCGGAATGCAACAGTTCGGAGGTAGGTCAGCTTAGGTCAAAAAACCTAATGTACTACTCGTACAAAGACAAAGTACTGAACTTGCGATTGCGGGTTGAAAAAGATTGGGAAGCTGTAGACATATTTGCGATGTACCTAATCCATTCATCCCTCAGATCATGGTGGTGCGACGGCGAGCTGGACTGCGCGGACGGGTCCGACGAGGCGGAGTGCCCAGAGGCGGGAGCGGGGGCGGGGGCGGGCGCGGGGGCGTGCGCGCCGTGGCGGCTGGGCTGCGCGCGCTGCGGGCCCGCTGCGATGCGCTGCGACGCGCGCCGCGACTGCGGGAACAGCAGCCTGGAGATCTGTACTGAGTGCCCCGATACGCAGATGCGGTGAGACGAACATCTTAGTTTTTAAATTTATATTCATACTCATAGTCTTTTATTTTTACAAATATTGCATGAAAATTATACATATAGAGAAGGAGTGCAGAATGCAGAGTGTGAATTTCAGGTAGGAAGGAACCCCAAAAATGAAGATTTTTCAATGATCACAGAATTCACAGGCATTCGAATTTCGGAAAGGCTCGTGTCTTTGGGCTGATGATGACGAGTTTGCCCGGCACTACTCCAAAATAACATGAGTAGTCAAATGATACACCCAACAGAATTTACACAAATATTTTACACAATAGAAAAAAAACAATTTAACATAAATTTTAAATAGCAATAACATTATTGCATAATTAATAGCATTACGAGTTACTTTACTCAGTTAGTTAAAGTTACCAATTAAAACAGATTTTCATAAAGTAGAATTAAGTCGTCGCTATCGTATACTACACATATATTTTATATAATATTAGAATGCTATTTAAAATTTAATAAATATAACTGTGTAATTTATGTACTATTATAATGGATAATGTATTAATCTATACTAATATTATAAAGCTGAAGAGTTTGTTTGTTTGAACGCGCTAATCTTAGGAAGTACTGGTTCGAATTGAAAAAAATTTTTTTGAGTGGGATAGTCCATTTATAAAGAAAGGCTTTAGGCTATATAACATTACGCTTCGACTAATAGCAGCAAAGCATCAGTGAAAAATGTTGCAAAAATAATCGCGATCACAATAATAGAAATTGACGCGGACGAAGTCGCGGGCAACAGCTAGTGTATTATTATAAAGAAAGTAGGTAATTACAATCTATCACTGATGCCTTGAAAAGGTAAATTTGCTACAAGCACTACCAACTGCTTCTACAAAGGTATCAACCTGTTCTGTATCACAAATTTAAAGTGAGTAAATGAATTATGAATTATAGCTGTTCCCCGCGACTTCGTCCGCGTCAATTTCTGTTATTATGAACGCGATTATTTTTGCAACATTTTTCACTGATGCTTCGCTCCCATTGGTCGCAGCGTGATGTTATATAGCCTAAAGCCTTCCTGAATAAATGGACTATCCAACACAAAAAGAATTTTTCAAATCGAACCAGTACTTCTGGAGATTAGCGCGTTCAAACAAACAAACAAACAAACAAACTCTTCCGCTTTATAATATTAAGTATAGATTATGGCACCAGGACTTTTTTTATAAGATATTATCAGAAACAAATACGAATGATCATGATAATGCTATCTGTGTACTCTCCTACTGATTGTACCTGTTCTGTCCAGCTGCGGCGACGGCACGTGCGTGCCCGAGGCGCTGGTGTGCGACGGCTTCCAGGACTGCGGCGCCGGCCTCCGCGACAGCGACGAGCGGCCGGAGCTCTGTGAGTTACTATGCGACCCATACATGACCCATGTTTGGGGCACCCATTTTACCACTTTTCAAGCGTCTATCTTCCAAATGATAGATCTTTTTAAAAAATTGGTTCCTTCTTCATGTCATTTTAAAAGACCTATCCATAGATACCCTATACACATAAGTTTAAGTAATTTTTTTTTAATTAATTCTATGTATGGGAAGCCCCCCTTAAATGTCATTATTTTTTATGTTTTGTATGAGAATCGTAAAGCGGTCAACAGGATACACCTACCTACCAAGTTTCAACTGTGTAATGCTAATACTTTCAGAATAAAATGGCTGTGTCATACGGACGGACAGACTGACAGACTTGACGAAACTATAAGGGTTTCGTGTTTTGCCATTCGGCTACGGAACCCTAACTAGGTACAAAATTAACGACAGAATTATGTACCCACCAAATTAAAGCGATTAGATGCTCTATTATTTTGGTAGCATTCGACCTAATGTCATGTTGGCACGTAATATTGTACCCATCTACGATGATTCAGTCGCGAACATTTAAAACCTCAAAACCGAACGCTGTTTTTACTCCAGGCCTTGTCTGTTGGATTCCTCGTTATACTTTTTTGGTTCAATCTCTTGTTAACACTCCTACCATGTTGAATAACTATGTTCCTAGTATATTAATGATGTGCGTTGCGCGTGCGCAGGCCGCACGTGGCGCGGCGCGGCGGCGGGCGCGTGCGAGGCGTGCGGCCGCTGCGACGCGTGCGGCCGCTGCGACGACGCCTCCTGCGAGCCAGGTACACCTTGATAAACTATTGCTTGCTTTATTCAAAGCCCCATTAAAAGGATTTAATACAACTCAGACGTCATGTGAATGTCTGACAAACTTTCCAAACTGCTTCGATGTCAATAAGTAGAATTTAAAACCATTATCTAAATGCATTTTTTTTTATAACGATTTTTTGTATAGTTAACCTACAAAATATCGAATCTCCGAATTGTGTTACAGCAATTTAATTAAACTTTTAAATTGAATAATTAGTCTCAACAATTTACATAAATGTTGAATAACAGAAGAGCTTTACAACTTTTAAGCACAGAAACAAAAAGTCCCCGTTTCAAGAAATGTTGTAGCTGACGCCAAGACCTTGATTTTTAGACGATGGATTTGCTTCGCTCAAGTAGTAATGGTCTAAATTTTTTTACGTTTCTTATTTTGCAAAGACTGAGACACCTTTTTGTCTCAGTTTTGTTGCACCGTTGATTTTTCTAAAAAAAACTTGTAGTGTTCGCCAACTATAAATTACTGTTGCGAAGTGTTGCGGTTTATTTTGATTGATTTGATTAGAATTTTGATTTAAGTCGTGTATGTGTGTGTCGCAGACGAGGGCGCGTGCGCGTGGCACACGTGCTCGCAGCTGTGCCTGCCCAAGCGGAACAACCACACCACCTGCAAGTGAGTTTTTCTTTATATAAACAATGAGCTTACTCTTGACTACATACTTAACTATACGGTTAAGAAGAAGCCTAAGATGGAGCGAGCTTACACAGAGGCCCTGGTTCTCCCGCACACCAGCGGAACACAGAACAACTGTTGGGCGCTGGACTCCGGCAGGAGGGTGGTAGCATCCAGGCGGCCTCTTACGAAGCCTACCACCGCAGAGGAATCTGTTAGCCGTCATCATCGGTTAGAAAACCATACATGCCGTTGCCCAGGGTGGACCACCCCAATAATCGCGATGTATTATTATATTGATGGTACTTGGAACTAGCAATCAATTTTAATGAGATTGATCTCTCTACCGTACAATGACGTCACAGTTTAGACAAAAACAACTTAAGAAATGCTAGGTTAGTGTTGACAAATATTTGCTATCGTAGTTTGAACTTTGTTACAATAAAATTAAAAATATAATTAGTAAATGCCCCTAAGGAGCATTTTATTGGCAAAAGGGTTAAGTTCTGGTTAAATCGATCGATGTAGTTTTAAAGGAAATGTTTGAAGGAGGAGAAATGACGATTAGATTCATATAATTTTTGAAAACAGTTTAGTCAGGACAGTCACATACTTTCGACTAAGCTGATTTTGATCGGGCATCAACTTAATATTTTGTTTTTAGTCAGGAAATAAAATTATCGTTGGCCATCAGTATTAGAACTGTTAAGACTATTCTAATAAGACTGATATAAACGTAAATTGTGTTGTAGATGCGTGGCGGGCTACAAACAACGACAACTACCTGACGGAACGCTGACCTGTGAATTTCTTGGTAAGCAAACGTTTTCATCACAATTTCTACTTATAGGTACGTAGTAATATTGATCATCTATAGTCGCCAAGTCAAGCAAAAAAAGCGGCACGGCCGTACCAACTTATCTCGAAGCAGTTCAGGCCATTTTAGACCTCCTATAACTTCGTTGGGAATGAAACCAGAAGCCTGAATTTTCAGTGACCAAGCAGGCATTGCTATATTCCAAATTTCATTGGATTTGAGCAAGTAGCTTGAGAATTATAAAAACCGACCAAGTGCGAGTCGGACTCGCGCACGAAGGGTTCCGTACCAAAAATGCCAAAAAACGGGTTTGTTGTATGGAAGCCCCCCTTAAATATTTATTTTATTGTGTTTTTAGTATTTGTTGTTATTGCGGCAACAGAAATACACAATTTGTGAAAATGTCAACTGTCTAGCTATTGCGGCTCTTGAGATACAGCCTGGTGACAGAGCGACGGACAGACGGACAGACAGCGAAGTCTCAGTAATAGGGTCCCGTTTTTACCCTTTGGGTACGGAACCCTAATAGTCAAAGTTTCTTAATTTTGTCACTCACTGATTGACTGACTGAACGATCATCAAAATGTTAAGGCACTTCTAGCAGACATGGAAGCCTCAAATTTAGAACACAATTGGTGCTTAACGTACAAACCAAGGGAAAACTATAATATTTTCCAATTTCGGTATAGTTTTTTAGATTCTCTAACTGCATAAATAATTTTGTATTCCTATATAAATGTATGAGGTTACAAAGTTTTATTTGCAGTTATTTAGTACAGTATAATGGATAAATTGACTTGGCAATCGTATGAAAACACAATGTATCTTACAAGTAATACATAATTTTATTAAATTTGATTGTTTAGTGCGATTGCCAAGTCAATCTATTTATTTAAAACGTAAGATTTTTTTAAATATTGATTTGGTTTCTAAAAGATATTGTTAGGTTAGCTAATTACGTTATAACTTAAGACAGAAGGTCCCTTAAGTAGGGACTGGTTAATTAACCGACTTACGGCCATTTCCAATAACCTATCTATCTTCAGTTTTGGCATATCGGAGATAGGAAACAGTTTCTATCTCTGTTTTTGCCGTCCAGAGAAACAAAGACAGAAATTGTTTTCTATCTCCGATATGCCAAAACTGAAGATAGATAGGTTATTGGAAATGGCCGTTGGTATTACATAGATAGCCGTGAGTTGCGCGACTTGGGTTTTTTACAAGTTATGTTTTTGATGGCATAATCATTTTCACAAACCGTAAATATGACGAAGATCGCGAGAAGTCGTTGGATACGAATAGCATGGGACCAATTGTTGTGAAGATCCTTAGAGGAGGCCTACATGTTCAGCAGTGGGCGTCGCTTGAATGAGATGATGATGATGAACATACTCGGGCCACTGGTACATATAGACTGGCCTAGGATAAGGTTATTGCCATAATCGCTACCTTTGGAAGGCTGGTTGGCGTTTTGTCAGTAGTGGAGTAAAGACACGGGCAGTGGCTCATCTTCTTCAGACGTCTCTTATGACACGTATAGATCTAGCAACGCACACATAGACTCCGATCACGGATCGGTCTGGACCTGGGACCGGTTGGGAACATAGGTCTGTGATCTTTTTTTGTTCAAAAATGGTGTATAAATGCAGATATACATTTGCAGTAAAAACTTTTTTTTCAAATAAATAAAGGGCTTGCTTTTGCCTACATACCTAATTAACTATAAGTTAAGGTTAAGAAGAAGCCTAAGATGGAGCGAGCTTACCCAGAGGCACTGGTTCTCCCGCACACCAGCGGAACACAGAACAACTGTTGGGCGCTGGACTCCGGCAGGAGGGTGGTAGCATCCAGGCGGCCTCTTACGAAGCGTACCACCGCAGAGGGATCTGTTAGCCGTCATCATTGGTTGGAAAACCAAAGATGCCATTGCCCAGGGTGGATCACTAGGAGGTAGATCCCACCACCCCAAAAATTCTCAACAACAAATCAAACAACCAATAAGTTTCACTACCTCGATATTTTTAGTGCATAAGCCGACGTTGACATCTTGTGGGTGTATGTAATGTGGTCGCTCAGTGTTGTAAGTACCGCTACTGCCGACAGGTCAACCCCCGCGGCTGCTGGTGGCGGCGGGCGGCGCGCTGGCCGTCCGCGACCTGCACCGAACCACGCCGCACGACGCGCCCGCCTCCGCCTCCGCCTCCGCTCTCGCGCCCGCGACCGCTCATGACGCGGGCTCGGCTACGAGCGATAGGTACTGTTGCATAGCTAGCTGTATTATTTTTTACGAGCTCAGAACATGAGACTCGTTGGAAAGCTGTTGAAGGAAAACAATATTCTTACAGTTTTAATTTTAATATACTAAAGAAATATACTCGTAGGTAATCATGTTTTAAAAAATATAACAAAAATTATCCTTACGCGAAAGCAAAATTCATTGCGTAATTAGTTTGTCCACAACAAATTACAACTATATTCTTGCAGCCAGACTTGTGCTAAAAATGTATTTCTACATCCAGTGCAGTCGACATATTAAAGGGGGGGGGGAGGGTTAATATTTGTTTTGAGAATTCACACATTACATATGTCTTTAATGTTATGTTAAATGTCTACCTTTTTAAGTTGTAGTTAAAACCTTAATACCTGTAATTCATTTTTAATTCAAGATAACCTTAATACCTGTATTCCTTTTTCATGTTATTCTGATAGTTTCTTAACTTTGTGATACTTAGTACATTGACCTTGTAGTTCGCTTAATTACGTAGGACAACATGACGCGTGTAGTTAGGCAGAGACACGTCAATGTTATTTTCGGAAAAAAATTATGTACTTTTAATAAAGTATGTACTTTCAAAATTAGAATTGTTTAATTTTTGTTAATTTTGTAGTTCTCAACTAACCCCCATTCATAATAAGTAAGTACAACGCAAACAGTCTTATATACCTATTTTAGCTATTACACTGTTTTGTCTCGTTCTTTCTTACCGCTGTCATCATTTGAAAGAAAGTGACAAAACAGTGTAATATCTAAAATAGGTTTATTAGACCGTTTTTGTTATTATGAATAAGGGGGTAAATGTTCAAATTTTTCAGATTCAGAGTCAAACGTGGAATACAATTGTTCAGTCAGACTATTTGAATAAAAATGATTGTGTTGTTATATAGCTCAGCGGAAATAACTGGTCTAGTGAGCGCGTGGATAGACGGCACGGCGTTCGTGTGGAGCGGCGACGCGGCGGGCGCGCTGCGACGCGCTGCGGTGTCGCACGACGCGCCGCGGCCCGCGCTGCTGCCGCCCGTCACGCTGGTGAGGCTTAGTCTGGCTTGATCCTGCCGTGTTTGCGGTTTCAAAAGCTTTAGGGACAAAGTCTTAATTATTCAGACATTCCACACTAGGCCACACAGAGCCATCTAGTCCAAATTAAATACAGGATGAAATTTTAACCACTTTTCAAAATTTTTATAGGCGTTCAGTATCGTATTTAGAGCCTATTTACTGAGTAAAAAATGAAAATCAGGGTTTTGGTACTCCGTACTAGACAACCGATATAAACTTACTTGCATTTTTTTTTGGAAATATATACTTATTAAGATAGAAAACACCCAGACCAGTACAAATAGACATGTTCATGCACACAAATATTTGTACTGTACGGGGATCAAATCCGCGACCCATGGCTCTGAAGCAGCGTTTGCTACCACTAATCCAAATGGTTTTGAATGCTTCTACCACATCCGCGGTTTCAGAAACTTTAGTCATAGGGATAAGTCCTATTCATATTCATTTATTTATACATTCATAACACAATAAGCCAGACGATAAACAGGTACAAAGATGAGCCTGATAAACACAGGACACATATTTATATCTCATGTGCCTCTCTAGGTCTTGAAGTAACTTGGCTTTTCGATAAATTAATAGAATTGTAAAACTCAAGAAACCAAACATTTCAAAACTCAACAAACCAGTTGCATAATTTTAGAATTGATTTCGCCGAAAAACTCATTTGTTCAATTTTTCAAAAAAGTTTTTCGTCATAATCGATTAAAAACCTAGGTCGATTGTAATCAATATCCTAGACGTTGTTAATAGACATACGAGATCTCTTTAGGACATGTGGCTAAGACGGCCTGATCCACATAAACTAAAGAATGATATTATTATACTTTTTAAAATATTTCCTTT
Source organism: Anania crocealis (assembly GCA_949315895.1). Classification (NCBI taxonomy): domain Eukaryota; kingdom Metazoa; phylum Arthropoda; class Insecta; order Lepidoptera; family Crambidae; genus Anania; species Anania crocealis. The sequence continues at coordinate 17,182,352 of OX438871.1, read as the reverse complement.
TGTAAAACCTTATCCATTTTTGAGCATGAAACAGACTTGTTTAGAAGAACTACTAGAGCTAAGTGCTGCCCCCAATTGATTTAATTTTATTACTTCGAAACAAAATCAAATCTCAAAAAACTAGAACAGTATCATTTTAGCAAATTACCTCTGGTATTTATTGAATCACAGTATACTTTTCATTTAGTTGTTTATTAAGTCGAATTTGTCGCTAACGCCAGAAGCGACCGCTTTTAGCAATAATGTACAATACGAAAGAATGCCAGAATGAAAAGCAGTTAACAATGATAAATACTACAGGTAATTCGCTAACATGATACTGTTCTAGTTTTTTGAGATTTGATTTTGTGTCGAAGTAATAAAATTAAATCAATGGGGGCTATCGCTAGTGAATTTGCCACTAGAGGCGCTAGTGTCGCGTGAGGTCCAATATCATTAACTTTGTACTTGTTTTAGCGGAATTTGTTGCATAAATTATAATTTCTTTAATTTACCTGCTGGAAAGTGATCTCCTTCGTAAAATATCGCAAATATGGATTATTTGACGATTAATGTGAACGCTTTAAAAGCGGAATTAAGAAAAAGCGCAAAAATAGGCGGCCTCAAGAGCATTTCAGAAGTTAGTTTGTTGATATCAAGATAGTTATTAATAAACAATATAACCTCAATTAGATTCAACATATAACACTTTGTTTCGGCGCCAATCGCCTTTGACAGCTATACCTCCGGACCTCAGTCTACAGTGGCGCCAACTGGTTAGCAAAGAAACGGTAGTCCCCATTGGGGGCAGCGCTTATCTCTAGTAGTCGCCTTAAGTAACAACATGCAATGTCCACCAGATACCGAGCGGGCCCAGCATCCGCGGGGTGGCGGTGGACGCGGGCGCCCGCCGCCTGTACTGGACGTGGGTGGTGACCCGCGGGGGGCCGGGGGCTGGAGAGGGAGGGGTGGGGGGAGCACGAGGAGGGGTATCTGTCGCTACGCTGGACGCCGCCCGTCGGGTCACGCTGTACGCAGCGGAACACGCTGAGCCAGATGACATAGTGTTCTACAACGAGACTGGGTACGTACACTATTCTGATTTTTACACTATTTTAAGTTATAAGTATATTTTGAATATACTTCAATATAGACCGTGTTTGATGAAGGTGGGGTCAACCTGAGGTGCTTAAATTTATCCGTTCAAGAATCCTGTAGTACTTTCTTTCTCAGAACATAGCTATTGTAGCGACTCTTTATAAAAGTCGGCCAATAAAGGCAAGCAATTTTATTTTTTATTTTTTTTATTTTATTTTATTCGGAACATCAACAGCACTGATACATTACATAAGAACATTTTTTTTTTATAAACTTAGCCACTTAAAGGTACTCGCACATAGAAAGCGAAATGTAAATAAACCATAATAGGTAACTATTGCATAGATTATCAGAGAATCATTAACATTCAAAAGGTGGAAGATTTCTTTTTCGTCAATGTGTAACGATTATAGGCAAGTCAGAAGTGAGGAACAGTGCTTCTCCATGGAGGTCTGCAGTATATTTCATATACGAGTATTAAGTTATAATTTGGCAATAAATATTCTGTAATATTTTATGTAACACCTGACTAGGTATTTAACTTAAGATAGCTATATTTTTGAAACACAATAAACCTAAACGTTGCGTCGAACGGTCCGTGGGACCGCTACCGCCCAGCAGCTCGCCACAAGATGCCCTGCGGGGATACTATTGTTATTTATTATGTGAATGGATATGATAACCACCTCACCGTGTGGTCCAGGAGCATCTTCTGGTCGGACCGCGGCTCGCTGCCGGGCATCCTGGCCTGGGACGGGCCGGGCGCGGCGCGCTGGCTCGTGCGGCGGCGCGTGCGGCGCGCGGGCGCGCTGGCCCTGCACGCGCCCGCGCGACGTCTCTACTTCGTCGACCACTACTACGGCACGCTGGAGAGCGTCAGGATCGACGGCGGGGGACGAGTGCTGGTCGCGGCCTTCGGGTACAAGGATGGGCGTGTGCCTAGGGCGCCGCACTACACGGATGAAGGTGAGATAATGTGGCCAAAAACGAGTTGTTAGGTTGTAATACTTGCTTAGTTAACCATATAAACCATACAATCGGGACTTTCATCAATTTTGGTACGCAATACAATAAATCGCTAATTTTGGATCCTATTTTCTTTGAACCCATTTGTTATAATTTAAAGTAATATCAAAATTTTGAAAAAGTTTAAGAAAATATATTTATTTCTTTAAAAATCTTTTTCAAGATTGAATCTTATTTAAACTCAGATTAAGCAAGATTACCAGTTCTAATGGACCTCGAAACGCACTGGCTATCTTTTAAATACTGCCCCAGGGCTAACGTGTTAACCAATCAGTCAAGACGCGAGAATTTAAATGATTCAAATCAAATATTTCAACTGTTTTTATTACAAAATTAATTTAATTAATTAAAAAATTTATAAACCAATGCTTTCTTCATGGACATGCATAAAGCTTATGACTACGTCTTACACAATATTTTAATAACAAGATTGATTCACTTGGAATGCGTGAGAGTACAAAACAAGGGTTTTCCTATCTGTCCAATAACCTAAATTATTCCTATTCAAACTTTAACGGTATGCCGTGTCCCAAGGTAGTATTTTAGATTGTTTGTTATTATTAGTTTACAAAAATGTTATACCTAGTACCATTGCATACCCCAGGGTAGTATGTTGGGTTGATGGTTAGTCTTAGTTTACATAATTGCTAATTACCCATTTTTATTACATCTAGCCATGTAATCCGCAGAGTACCAGGCGACGGCGGTGTGGGGCCTGGCGTGCTCGCGGCTGGTGGTGTGGGAGGAGTGGGCGTGGTGCGGCACCCGGCGCGGGCTCGCGCGCCTGTCGCGCCGCCGCCGCCCGCCCGCCCGCCGCGCCGTGCTCGCCGCCGCCGCGCCCGCCCTGGCGCTGCTGCCCGCCCGCCCTACAGGTGAGCGCACCGCCGCCCGCCCGCCGCGCCGTGCTCGCCGCCGCCGCGCCCGCCCTGGCGCTGCTGCCCGCCCGCCCTACAGGTGAGCGCACCGCCGCCCGCCCGCCGCGCCGTGCTCGCCGCCGCCGCGCCCGCCCTGGCGCTGCTGCCCGCCCGCCCTACAGGTGAGCGCACCGCCGCCCGCCCGCCGCGCCGTGCTCGCCGCCGCCGCGCCCGCCCTGGCGCTGCTGCCCGCCCGCCCTACAGGTGAGCGCACCGCCGCCCGCCCGCCGCGCCGTGCTCGCCGCCGCCGCGCCCGCCCTGGCGCTGCTGCCCGCCCGCCCTACAGGTGAGCGCACCGCCGCCCGCCCGCCGCGCCGTGCTCGCCGCCGCCGCGCCCGCCCTGGCGCTGCTGCCCGCCCGCCCTACAGGTGAGCGCACCGCCGCCCGCCCGCCGCGCCGTGCTCGCCGCCGCCGCGCCCGCCCTGGCGCTGCTGCCCGCCCGCCCTACAGGTGAGCGCACCGCCGCCCGCCCGCCGCGCCGTGCTCGCCGCCGCCGCGCCCGCCCTGGCGCTGCTGCCCGCCCGCCCTACAGGTGAGCGCACCGCCGCCCGCCCGCCGCGCCGTGCTCGCCGCCGCCGCGCCCGCCCTGGCGCTGCTGCCCGCCCGCCCTACAGGTGAGCGCACCGCCGCCCGCCCGCCGCGCCGTGCTCGCCGCCGCCGCGCCCGCCCTGGCGCTGCTGCCCGCCCGCCCTACAGGTGAGCGCACCGCCGCCCGCCCGCCGCGCCGTGCTCGCCGCCGCCGCGCCCGCCCTGGCGCTGCTGCCCGCCCGCCCTACAGGTGAGCGCACCGCCGCCCGCCCGCCGCGCCGTGCTCGCCGCCGCCGCGCCCGCCCTGGCGCTGCTGCCCGCCCGCCCTACAGGTGAGCGCACCGCCGCCCGCCCGCCGCGCCGTGCTCGCCGCCGCCGCGCCCGCCCTGGCGCTGCTGCCCGCCCGCCCTACAGGTGAGCGCACCGCCGCCCGCCCGCCGCGCCGTGCTCGCCGCCGCCGCGCCCGCCCTGGCGCTGCTGCCCGCCCGCCCTACAGGTGAGCGCACCGCCGCCCGCCCGCCCGCCGCGCCGTGCTCGCCGCCGCAGTTGCCAGATCTGTGGCCAACATAACTTTTAAATTTTTTGTTGTATTAATAAAATGTTTTTCCAATTTTATTACATCGGTGACTTTATTGCGTTTTCATGCTTTCCAAGAATATCATGATTTTTTTATACGTTGAATATTAACCGACTCTCCAAACGGATTCATTTGAGGTCACAAAACTCTGACACGTATAAGCAAAATTTCTTAAATATAGCATTGATAACAACGAAGTAGCAAATGTTTAGACGTATAACTAGTTGCTTTACAGTATTAAAGTGATGGTACAAAAGATCTTAATTTATTACAATGTTCAGCACTTTCTGCCACTACAAGGTGAATTTGAAATCAGTCGACAAAACTTAAGAGGATGTTTCATCAATAGTACTGATAAAGAAATAAAAATATTAGTGTGAACGGAGCAGTACATTAAAACAAAAAAAAATATGCTATTATACATTTTGGCCAACACGTTTTGTACGCAACTGTACAGACGGAAAGCCGCGAGTTGCGGCCCAGAGACGATGCGTACCTACAGCATTACGCCCCGTAGGTATTCTTATTACCTACGCGGGCTTTTTTACAACGTGTATTATGAAAAGAAAAACAAAAACATCTATCAAAATTAACTTACCAGAGCTACGTGTATTTTAATAATTGTTCAAAGTGACCACCTTCCCTTTGAATGCACACTTTGAAAACACACCACGACGCCGATGGTTGTCTTTTAAGGATTGTAAAACTTCCCTTCGAGATTTTACAACGTCAAATGCACTAACAATCCTTTCCCTGAGCTGAACCACTGTGGCACATTCACTTGCGTACACCATGGTTTTAATTTCACCCCACAAATAAAAATCCAAAGGCGTGAGATCAGGGGATCGCGCTGGCCAGCTGGTTGGGCCGCTGCGACCAATCCACATCTCGTTGGAAGTGTGCCGGAGCCCCATCGTGTTGGTAATGCAGATTTTGCAAATACGCCAAGGGCACGTCTTCCAGCATTTGTGGCAAGAACTCACTGATCAGGCGGAGATAATGTTGTCCCGTTAATCTTTCTTCGATAAAATAAGGTCCTACAACACAGTCATTAATTATCCCCGCCCAAACATTTACACTGAAACGCACATTAAAAGCGTCTGTTCGTGTTTTTTTCGGGTTTTGACCCCGATGACACCACCAATGTTCGTTATGCACGTTAAACAGTCCTATTCGCGTAAAACTTGCTTCGTCAGTCCACAGAATATTTAAATTCAAATTTTGCAGTAGCCATTCGGCAAATTGGCGCCTTGGCCGATAGTCAGCGAGAACCCAGCTCCTGCACGGGCTGGAAATGGTACGGGTACTGGCCAGATGCATTCAGTAATTTCCAGACATAGTGCTGGCTAATGCAGTGATGGGCGTTGGGAGAGGTTTTAATGAGACACTGACTGCGATCTAAGAGCTTGTTTATTGAATATGGTTACACTTATATACTATAGGAGGTAGTGAGTGTGCGTGTAAATATATGTAGGTGACGCGCACACTACACCTCCCCCGTTTTTTTAATACTTTTTTTTTTTACATAAAAAAAAAGTTGTTAAACTAAGAAAACTGAACAAACTAAGAAGAAACTAATCAAATCAAAATAATGTAAATGTTTTGGATAAATTCAAAGTCTATTTACGAGATTTAAAAAAAATGATGCTGAAAATTAATCAAAGTTTTTGAAATTGTTATAAATGGAGTCGAGTAGCCAGACCAAAATAAGAATATTTATAAAATACTTAATGTTATTATAAAAAATACGAAATTTTCTTATATACCTACTATACGTGTCGTTATCGACGACTTGAATAGTTACATTTATTAATTGCTTCAAAAAAAAACACTAAAAAAACTGAATCAACTTCATTAAAATTAATAATATAATATCAATTTCATCATTCCATTACATACATAGATACATAGATAGATACAACCCAAGCTAATAAAAGCGTGGTAAAAAAGTCACTTCCGGGAATAACGTACATCTTGTACTTACATGTCATATCCGTTTTGTGTTATAGTAAGTTTATATAACCTAAATATAACATTATCTTATGTGGTGGCCATCCACAGTTTTTTTTGTTATTTAGTAACTCGTAGATCTATCTACACACAGATTAATGCGCATGACAGTCATTAACACTTTATTATTTTTATGTGTACACATTATTATTATTTTTATTTTATTATAGTCGACTTAATTTATTAAATTTTATCATGGTACTATAATAACATCTGCGCGCACTTTATAATAATATTTTATTTATTTAATATTTAATTTAAGGGACAATTTTAAGACTTTAACTAATGTCTCCAACTATTCTCACAGAGATAACTCGTATGCACCATGATCGAATGAAGGATGATTCCCCTAATTTTTAGTACCATGTTTACAATACAATATTCATTATTTCATATGTCTCATTATTCGTTCTGTTTCCAACAAAATACTTTACATCTTATCAAGTCTATGCAATCAATACATCAGAATACATTACAACTATTGGGTGATCAGTCCAAATCGTAAAAATGATCCTATGCAAGAATGCATGCCTAAGTTTAACTAACATGAACATAACAATACCAACCTATTTTCAACTTTACTTATCCATTTCAAACCAAAACCTATCTTAAAACAACAAACCTTTTACATAGCCTTCATCATTTAAATATCATTAACATTACATTTCTAAACCTTCATTATTCAAACTCACAAATAAATTCATTTCTTTTATCTCAAAATTATTATCCTTTTCATTTCTTACTACCTAGCTCGTAGCTATTACTTAATAAGTTTTATTTATTTTTCTTGTCTTATCCATGTACCTATATTTACTACCAATTAATACAAAACAACTCCGTGTAATATTTTTATATAACGAAAAAATCCTGTATAAATTCTGACTTTCTTTCAACCTTAGTAAACCGTTATGTACCTACTTACTTTGATAACTATACTGTGAGATATTCATAGCATAATAAAACAAAACAAATAGATTTTACGTTAACGTTACGAAATTATGTCATTCAATTAAAATTTCAATAATAAACTATTTATCCAATCTTGTACAGTGTACCCAAAAATACTAGTAGGTAATCATTTATCTACTCAATTCTACTCGATTATTCACCAAGCTAAGTGATATGTTAACACCTTTGCTCAATATTTCTTATCATAAAATCAATCATAAATTTGCAAGTTTATATTTTAAATAATTAAAACATTATGCAGTATCCTTATTACATCGTCACAATGCGAATACCATTATTAATTACCGAATGTAAAAAAAATGCTCAAATATTGTTACGTGTATATAGTTTACTTAAGTTAAATAACCAATTATTAACCCAAATTCATGTGTTGGTCGGTACATATGAGACTATTTGATGCGACATAGCGATGCGATTTAGGTGGTCCTAACAGATCCTAATATGACGTTGGATCTGATTGCATATGAAATCCTATGATTGTTTGATTGAAATGTAATAAGATCCTCACCTACCGCGGCAAAGTATTGCGTCAATTAGCTAGAAAATGTAGAGTGATATTGCTATGCAGTAACTGATGACGCTTCAACACGTGTGATAGATATGTTTCACGTTCTGTCCTAAATTATGATAATGTGTAGTAATCCATATTTTAGAAGTGAACTTATTAGCCGACTTCAAAAATAAAGGGTATCAATTCTGATAAATTTAGTAAATTTCAAGTAACGAAAACTTAGATATTACCTGTTATATTCGCAAAGTCATACTATTGCGCAATTATTTTATACTATTTACTAGAAAATATGACCAAATGCTTAACGTTACGGAAACAAAAAGGTAACGAATTGTAAGAAAAAATATAATACTTACAAATGAAATACTTTAAAAGAACTTTACCTGTTTGTTACTGTTACCTTCGCAAAGCTGTAAAATTATGGTACCCAATAAAAACCAGAATTTTAGTAATAACTGTTTAGTAATACAGAAAGGAAAAAATGCTTTGAGTATCAAAATTAAATAAAATTTATATTAATCTGATAAACGAAATCAAAGGTAGATTATGAAGTAAATATTGATTATCAGTTTTTATTTTTAAAAATAATGTTCGGTAAATTATGTACCAATATCCAATTAAGTTAATATGTTACTCTTATAAAAAAAGAAACCTAATAATAATAAAAAAAAATACAATACCATATTACGTAACTTTGTGATGCAGGAATCGAACCCGCAATTCTTAGACACTGATTATAGCGAAATATTTACGTGGTTATTACAATAATTTCTTATGTACCAAAACATTTTGATATTATTCATAAAAGTGAACGCAGCTGTGTGCAAAACAATCTAAATAAATAGTTATGTATAAGAAACTTTTCACTAATCAAGTTAGTTAATTAAAAAATATATTGACATTCATAATCACTGGAAAACGGAATAATATTTAAACTGGATGTTTCAATATGATGCTAAAAAAAGATTCAAACCATTCCTAATCAATGTAAGGTGAGTAATTAAATCACGAGGAGCTTGTAACTCACGTTCTGCTGATCTGCAAATATTATTACCCAAGACGCATAAAATGTAACGTGTAAATGAACATTGATCTAATTTTAGAACAGGCATAGGTATCCAACTTTTAAAATGCAAATTGAATGAAGTAGTTAATGTACTAATATAAACTTTTCCTAGTAAATTATAATTACAAATGAGGCTGTAAATAAAATATCACTGACAAAATAAAATTAATTTTACGTACCACATAGCAAAACATAGAGATTCAAACTGTATACCTGTTAGAAAAAATAAAGATTATTATCGTCCTAATTTAATATTATATTTTATGTGGTGAAACATAAAATATTTTGCAAATTCATGGAAATTAATTTATTATCCACATTCTACCTTGTTAAGAATATCTTTACAATATTTTGTATTATTATGCTTCAATTTATGTAAGTATGTGTATGTCGTGAACAACCGTTATAATATGCTGTAGGATGCATTCTTAAATTATTGTTTTAACTATACATTTAATATATGATATTAACTAATATTATGATAAAATTTTTAATAAAAATATCGAAATCAGATATATTTTCTTTTTAAGTTATAAGTCATTAAATGTAAATTTATTAATATAAATTGAAATTGTTAAAACAACTTTAAAAATTTGAAAGTATTAATACTAAATTCAAAATGGTAAATCGCAACAAATTATTGCTTACATAAAGATCGAATATTCGTACTTTTTAAATAAAATGTGTATGTTACCCTAGAATGATATCTTGTGTTCTTCGAATGAAGTTAAATTTTTAGAGTACAAGAGGACTTTTCTTCGTGGGGTACTGTTCAAGGGGACTGAGAAAAACTTCCGCACGGGGACTTGGCATGTTTTAGGTTCTCCCGGCTCCGACCTCTTCCGACTCGAACTACTCCCGGCACCCTGCATTCTGTTGTCAACCCTCATCGGACTCCAACATCTCCCGGCGCCCAGCACACTGTTGTTACCACATCGGACCCCATCATCTCCCGGCGCCCAGCTCATTCAGTTCTTCATCCTTACAATTTATTCTGCTTCAGCTTGTCTTCAGTATTCTTTGTACATATCTTGATGTAACACTTTTTATTTTATTTATTAAATATTCGGTATTTTTATTAAAGAAAATAGTATAGTTCGTAAAATTTTAGTCCATTTTGGCACTGTATTTAAATTTTACTTTGTCCAAATTTCACTTTTTATTTTCACACTTTTTACCAGACCATCTGCTCAGCACTGCCAATAGGCAGCACTGGCAGGGTCGCCATGCAGTGATGGGCGTTGGGAGAGGTTTTAATGAGACACTGACTGCGATCTAAGAGCTTGTTTATTGAATATGGTTACACTTATATACTATAGGAGGTAGTGAGTGTGCGTGTAAATATATGTAGGTGACGCGCACACTACACTAACACGGAATCGCCGGGCAGCTTGCCTTGTGCTGGCTTGTGGATTCGTACGAAAAAAAAGCCGTATCTGTCGATAAAGGTGCTGTGGGTAAACTGGCCCTCTACCCCTAGCCTGTGCATGCGCAGGTACGTTAAATTGGCCAAAATCCAGTAAGTTCTGCGTAGCACTTAATATTCGTTCCAGGGATGGGAGTTGAGTGGCTGGATACATCTGACGAAAACGTTTCTGCGTTTCTCGGAGGTTATTTGTCTGCGAGTACACACTAACCATAAAAAAAAGCTCGCGGTTAGAGTACGACATAATCACGAACCATGCACTATCACTTCACTGCAATCCAACGAATGTCACTGCGATCTTAACAAACTTATCGCAAATTCGCCTAATTAGGTCACGGTCGCGCGGTAACTGAACGGATTTTTTCTGTTTTCGGGGTCACCCTGTAGTGTCCTAGTAATGCAGTCATAAATAGGTTCTTGTTCTTCAGACGTGGGTGACAATCCGTGCGCGCGCGCAGACGGCGGCTCGGTGTGCGACGCCAGCGCGCTGTGCGTGCGCGGCGGCCGCGGGCACTACCGCTGCCTGTGCCCCGACGGGCTCACTGGAGCTGGAGATGATCAGGTTAGGACTCTCTACACTTAAAGAAGAAAGGTTATAAAGACAGTCTCATAGATTAATGTAATTAATTGAAACAATAGGCTATTTGACTCACATGAAACTTGACGCAACAAATGAATTAATTTCTGTAATATTTTACTTAAGAAACCAATATTTATCGATTTCAGTTGGCAAAAGTGAAAAATGGCTACATGTTTTCAATTTCAAAAGTGTCTTCTTTTTTTATTTCGAACTTACGAGTAAAGGAGATGTCCCAAATTGTATGGAGGCCAGGCCCAGACCCTGTACACCAAAAGATAGACTAATATTTTCAATTATTAATTTTTTACTATCAAATTCTTTTAAAATGACTTCCTTAAGTGGTTCAAATAAAGAGATAAGTAAGAAAATAGCAATACAAAACAACAAAACCATCATGGAGGAAGATGACATTTTGATGACGTCTGTCAGTTTTAGCAGTTTCAAACTCGCGCATCTAGGAGTCGAGTGCCATCGCTTGCTTGTAGTAACAACAAACGTTATGAAAGTAGTGTGTCCATAAATACTAAATCCAGAAAACGAAAGAGATGTCGTTATAATGAACACAAAATACATAAACGCGACGCAGAATATAAACTTGAAGTGAATGATTACGACAAAGTGACAAGGGGTATCTGACAGCTATTGACATTTAAAGTTTTTTCAGATTGACGCCATCATGGAATGCCCAATTTTTAAACCACTAAATTATACATTAAATAAATTTATACGTATTCTTCCCAGAAACAGTATTTTTTTTTTTGATTTTTGTAAATAGTGTACTATGTCTGGGCCTATTATGGGACATCTCCTTTCGTTATGTTGCCTATACTTTGACATTGTCATTTTTAAATAAGTGACTGAAAAAGTGCAGTGATTGAGGTTAAACAATAAAAAATGAAATGAATATGGACAACATCACATACATTGTTCTGATTCCAATTTGAATAACTATTTCAAGCACTCGTATTATGGGAACCACAAACACCCGGACCTAAGAAAAGGTAGAAAAACATTTTCAGAACAATGTATGTGATGTTGTGCACGTTTATTTATTTATTATGCCTTATTTACATAAGATTTAAATGTCAATTGTTCCCACAGAAGGACCTGAAGTGCGTCCCATCCACACTAGAGCGTGTGCTGGCGGGGGCGGGCGTGGTCGCGCCGGGGGCGGGGCCGGGGGCGGGGCCAGGAGTGGGGCCGGGGGAGGGGGAGGGGGTGGAGACCACAGTTGACAACACCACGTGCACGCTGTTCTGCGGCGTCGGCGTCTGCGTCAACAAGGAGGTATGTTTAATCTACCCTTTACAAGGTTTTACCGATAATAAAGCTAATAAACAGGTATGAATACTGACTTAAACTTTCATGGTCACGATCACTAGAGTCATCGGACTCGGGGTTTATACGAGTACCATTAGTTCTCCCGTGATCGTGGCGCTCGCAACAAGGCCGAATATCGGAAACTCATAACAAATAAGGTACATGGTATAAACCCAGAATCAAATAACTCTAGGTATGAATAAGCCTTGTCTTAACATTTTACAAGGTTGTACTGATGTAGAAAGATACTAACGCTATAATTAACTAGTAGAATACTTACACTAAATAAACGTAAGGGGTAAAAATTAATAAAAAAAAAATGAGAATACATTATGCAGCTACGCCCCGTTGGTCTAGTGGTTTAAATACCGGGGTCCCAGGTTCGAATCCCGGGTCGGGCAACAAAAGTTTCGAATTTTCGAATGTTGCTCGGGTTTGTGATCACCAACCCGCATTTGGCAAGCTTGGTGATTATGCCAGTACACCCATCATTGCAGTGGTAACTTGGATTCAATGATGGAGGCCTTTTCCCTGTAGTGGGATGATTATAGGCTGTTACTCTCTTGTTAATATAGTCCCTGCGAAGTTTGTAGTTAAAAATGAAAATGAAAATATTTATTAATAACACAGTACCCTTCATTTATAACAACAGAGTAAGTTGGCTGCATTTAGCCAATTTATAATTACTCGATTAAAATCAATAAACATTCAATGTAGAATCAAATGAGTTCAAATTCGCTATTACTGAATAACAAGGTTTATAGAAATTAACCGATTAAAATACTGCTTGAAAAACAACAGGATGGTTATTAAGTGTTGACAAAATCACTTAATAGTTTAGAATCAAGTTTGAGAGTGTTTAAATTTACCTATTAAGTTATTTGAAAACTATTAATGTTTTATTTGTTATAAGCTGTTACGTATGAAGGCGAGGCTGCGTGCCGCCGCGCGCCTAGCGCTCGATGAGAACTCAATAAATCAGTGTGCTATCTGCCAGCAAGCGTTTCACTTGTACGCCCCGCGGTCCTTACTCTATATATCCATCATAAGCCAAGAATATTTAACAATATACTTACACATAGTCAATAAGGTACATGGTATAAACCCCAAAATAAGTAGCGTAGGACGCCCCGCGACTCGATGGTCTGATGACCTCGGGTTGGCAACGGCTGGATGGGAAAAGCTCAGGATAGACAATTGTGCCGAAACTCGAAGGAGACCTACGTCCAGCAGTGAACGGACAATGGCTGCTGATTGATAAACCCCAGATCAAATAACCCTAGAAACTTGTTCATGTTGTGTGCCAGTAGTATGATATAGTCTGGTATTAATGATGGTGTGTGTAGGGCGTACAGTCGTGCCAGTGCCCGGGCCTGTACGCCGGCGACGCGTGCCAGCACTACCGCTGCTCGCAGCACTGCCTCAACCGCGGCCGCTGCGAGCTCGACGACGACGCGCCGCGTAACACTAGCCGCCGTGTACCGCTCAGGGTGAGTCGTTGCAGTTATACCTGACTAGCTGTTGCCCGCGACTTCGCCCGCGTCAATTTCTGTTATTATCATTGCGACTATTTTTGCAACATTTTTCACTGATGCTTCGCTCCTATTGGTCACAGCGTGATGTTATATGAACCTAAAGCCTTCCTAGATAAATGGACTATCAAACGCAAAAAGAATTTTTCATGTCGTACCAGTACTTCCTGAGACTAGCGCGTTCAAAAAAACAAACAAACTTTATAGCTTTATAATATTAGTATAGATTTAAATTCAGGATCACCAACATGACATATACCACTGAAAGTAACCTAAATCTAGTGTACAATTTAAAGCTAATTATTGTCACAATTACAAGAAATCACAACATGCCATGAAAAGAGACGGCCGAAAATCGCCCCAAAGTTGTTTTATGTTTGTTTATAGAAAAACGTACGAAGACCTAACAATATTTTTTTGAAACTACTTAAATTAAATTAAAATGGCAAAACTTATATTCAGTTTCTTTTTATCGAGTGGGATATAAAACAACCACGAAAAAAGGAATGTAAGAAACTAAAATGATCAACCATTTCCGAAAACAACGATATTATGTCAATATTTTTACGGCTCAGATCACTAGACTTTCAGCCAAAGGTAAGTTACGTTCAAAATATCTTACATAGTTAACCAAGGTAAACACATTAAAATAATGAAATAATTCTAATTACAGATTATATGTATATTTTTCACACTTAATAAAAAGTATTCGTCTATAAATATTAAATAAAAACAAATAAAACGCGTAAATAAAATACCGTTACTCTCGGCCGTACAGAAAAATGCCTTTGCTATATTATTTCAGAAAGGATAAATGTCAAGTATTCTCTATGACCGGTCTGTCTAGCCTGTCATAGTGAAGAATTTTGATGATCCAATTTGGGTAATTAATAATTATGTAATATAAAATCACTTGCACCGACATTGAGTCAATTTTCGAATCATTAGTGCCCATTTACTACATCTAAACACCATTTCTCGTTTGTCAATAAGTCTGTAATTGAGATGATAGCTTTCGGAACATCCCAAATAAAACAGGCGCCCTCGAATTAAGGAGTCTACCTACGTTAGAGAAGGTGGTTTGTTAAGCATTGAAATTTTTAGGAATTGGAAGGATTTATATTATTATATGTCAGAATTCAGTAAGAACGGAACACACAGAAGACATCATTACAGGCAATGATATTTAAAAAGTATAGATAGGTTATGCCCTTACAAAACTATCGAAATATCTGTGCCGCTTGCGAACAACTGCACACATGCGTAATTCTTATTTTGTCCTTGTCATACTCGTGAAAAGAACAATTACTTTCTCTTTCATGGATTTGAAAAGACGTCACAATTGTGACGTTTTAGGGACGCATATTGAGAGCGCATGTAACATATCTATTACTTTTTAAATATCATTGATTACAGGTCATTAATGTAATTGTAAATCGGGTAGCAGGACTGTTGGGTGCTAAGACGTTATGGTTATCATATGGTTTTTTGTCTTGGCGAAGATTTAATTCAGACGAACTAAGTCCACCTGCGTCTATTTCTTGACGACATTTTAATTGACAATGATTTAATAAAATAAATGATATTTCGTCAAACGGCATTTTATTTTATATCCCTATTCAATGATTTATTATGTTACGATGATAGTCGATCGAGCGGAATATTATTTATTATGCACATTATTGCTCATAATAACCAAAAACAACAACTTAGATATACTTAAGTATCGGCGTATATTACTTTGATACTCAAAATAGTTAGTTTTATTTAGATTTCAGTTCTAAACTTGCATAAGTTATATAAAAATATCTATAGCAGTGACTAACCTATCAATCTTTATAATATCATTTAACTTTAAAACCCAACTATCTACGGCTCGAATTACTATATATTTTCAAATAAGAGTTAAAAACAAACCCAGAAATCTAGTTTTGGTCGTGACGCATGAATTTTTACTTTTGGGGCAAACAATGTATGGAGCCTCGGCCGTTTCCTTTTAACAATTAATAAAATAATCTTAAGCAGTTAATAGTTAAATATTATAGGAACTTAACATGTATTACAATATCCGAACTTACAACATAATGCAAAAATGAACGACTGCATGATGAAATAAACGTATAGCTTTGTTACCTTCATAATAATTCGGGTATTAAGTCTGTTCCGCGCAATCCAAAACTGCACACATTGATAACTTTCAATGATAAGCAGAACAAAAGATGCGAAATAGCACCCGAATAAAATAGATGGCTATGATTTTTTAATGATTACCGCTCATGACTGCACTTGACGTGGACGTTGTAAAAAACGACCTAATTAGTATTTTAGTCATCTCAACGCGCACGCTTATTACATATTATCTGCTTCGTTTTAATCTTATGTCATTGGCATTTAAACATGACGAAACTTTTAATCACCATCGAAATTCTAATATAACAATCTACGAGACAAAAACAAATGACGTATTATTTCTTTTGGGGTAGCCCAGTACAAAAATGACAAGATAAAGCACTTTAAAAAAATATAGGTTTTTATACTTTCTTCATGCATTGTTACACATAAAACTTATCACTAAATCGGGATTTACAATGCAATGTTATAATTTATAGGTAAATTTATACTTTCCCGTTTCGTATTTACTTTCCCTACGTTTCGATCCGATTGCACGAATCATGGTCGTGGGCAGACTGGACGCGCTCGGCGTTGTCTGGCGGGTTGAGAAGAAATATTTACTTCTACCCGCACTTCTTCAACAATTTTGACACTCGTACAGTCAGTTCGACAAACTACACTAACAATGTCCGGGTTTTTTACTAACAGCATAGCACACGATCTACACTCGATCGGGAAGGTGAATACGATTTTACCTATAAATTATAACAGTGCATTGAAAATCCCGATTTAGTGATAAGTTTGACGTAGAAAATGTCTGCCAGAAATCAAAAATGTTTGATACGACCTCATTGCAACACATTGAGACTTTTGTTGATTTTCCCTTCATACCTTCACAGGCTTAGGACCGTAAAAATTTAAAACTAATGTTGCCAGAAATATTTTCGTGTGAAAACTTGACCTTACAATTTCAAATTCATAAAGGGGCTCTAAATACGATACTTGACGCCTATAAATAATTTTGAAGATGATGAAAAAGTCATGCTGTACCCGTCAACACGCGCAAAAGGTAATAGTACTCGTAGTCACCATTGACGATGACTATCCTCTGATTCGCGAAATGAGATTCGATCAAACGTCAATCAAATTACCGTTGTAATTTGAATTAATATTAAATAATCATTGTAAATTGATTTATTTTGCCCTATCTGATTATTATGAATATAAATGTATGCAATTTTAGATAAAACAATACAATATGTTATAAAAACCCTGTCCGATCCGAAAGGGTCATAAAGTTGCTATATTAACATAACCAAAATAAGTATTAAAATTACGTAATTCATGAATACAACTTTATTATCGATTTTTAAAGTCAACAGGTTTATCACCCATTTACCCTACAACGGAAAAATTTTCAAAATGTGTTAACAATCCCCGTCGCGCGGCTCTATTGTCGGCATTGACGCAAGCTAACTACTCGCTTTTCGGCACCGCAATAAACATAGGCGGCGCCTTTGACATAGCGTAAAGGTAGCCGCCCGCTTTGATTCAACTCGCCGCGCGGCACGTGTCGGTGGATATATCCTGATCATGCATTATTATTTATTATTACGACAGGTCAGTTTCGCGAAGACATTACTTCCGGGTGGTCGTACCGTTCTGCTCCGCGAAATGTCGTATTCTACAATAAATAGTTTTCATTAAATTATGTGACAGTGAAGCAAAAATGCGTGTGCGGATTGTTGCGCTTAAAGCGGATACGAGTGTGTTACAATCGGTGCGAGACAACCTAGTGAGACGCTGTGAAGCCTGTATTTCTGACGGTGGCAGAAATATGGAACAACATCTTCGCCACAACCATCAAATCAGTGTCCTTATTGAGTGACCTCATACTACCAAATAAAAAAGCTACTTGCAGAGCTACCAAGAAGTCTCAGTTTCGTACAATTGACACATTATTATCTGACTGATAAGTACCGGGGTCAACTGGGGCCATGACTTCGCTACCTGCGAGTGCGAGCGCCGGCGCATATCCGCGCCTCCCGCGCGTCCGGTTACCGCCTCTTGGGATTGCCATGTAAGCTTTTTTAATGTAGTGAATTTTTTTTTTTTTTCTTGGGTAATTTCTTTCTAATATTTCATGAAAATTATTACACAAATAGAATGTTATATAGATACCTAACAACACCTTAATGGATCAGACAGGGTTTTTATAACATATTGTATAATAGGAATGACAAGTGAGCTGAAGGATGATATTTTGGTTTCAAAGGACGTAGCACTGAGCTAGTAATCACTATGGGACGTAGTACAAGATTGTTTCTTTGTCTAAGATTCCTAGAAATGATTTCTCGTTTTTAATTTTTATTTGACGAATTAGCATTAAATTGTCTTGTGTATCTGCACAGTGCATCTGCTACGGCGGCTACAGCGGCGCTCGCTGCCAGGTTGGCCCAGGCGGGACCCCACGAGCGGACGCGGGCGCGGGCGCGGACGCTAACGAGGTAGCGAGCGCGGGCCGCTCGTGCGGGGCGCACTGCTACAACGGCGGCACCTGCCGCGTGCTGCGCGGGGTGGCGCTGTGCGTGTGCGCCGCCGGGTACACAGGTAAAAGTCACCACCTGTTATCATTCCACTGCAGTTAAAATTAGTTTTATTTCAGCAAATAGGCCCCAGGAGGCGCTTTTACACGTCACAATATTTAAACCTACCACTGCTTCGAGACAAATTCTGCTGGCCACTGAAAATTAAATAAACGTTTCGCTTTTGCTACACATTTGTATAACTAACGCTCCGTTAGTCTACTGGTTTAAGTACCGGGCTAAGATCTGTTCCCGGGTTGGGCAACATATTCGAAATTGCTTTGTGATCACCAACCCGCATTTGGCAAGCGTGGTGACTATGCCTGTACTCATCATCGCTGTGGTAACTTGAATTCAATGATCGATGCCCAGCGTTTTTCAATTTGTTCATGAAAAATTGTATTCGTATTTTCAACAAATTACCACAGGGTATTGTTGAACTCCCTGTACATAAATTTAAATCGTATGACAAAGTAATTTTAATGAAAAAGGGCTATTACACTATTAATGATTATTTGAATGATAGGAAAGGAATGTTTGGCATTAAATTGTCCTAGCATAGACTTGTTTAAACCTATTGTAAACATTTATTTAAAAAGACGTGTTTCTTACATCTCGGCACCAGCCCAGTCTTGTCCCGAAGCAGTGGTAGGTTTAAGAAAGGTAAAAGTACTTCTTGGTACCAATTTGCAGAAATAAAACTGATATTACGCATATCAAATTATTTTATAAGTGAAACACTGCGCACTGCCCATTAAAAACCGAGTTATTATGATAAAATAAATGAATAAATAAACTTTTTATTAGACACATCTAGTAATAGGAACAAGATACTTACATTATTTCCTTGCAGGCGAAGGCTGCGAACAGTGCGCGGGTGCAGACGAATGCTCGCCCGGGGACGTGTGTCTGCGCGGAGGGGTGGAGGGGGGCGGGGGGGCGCCGCAGTGCGTGCCCGCGCTGTGCGTCGGCTACTGCCTCAACCAGGTAACACGTTACACTACATATCTATACTTATTGTCTGATTTTTAATTAGATAGACTTAAGTAACATTAGTAACGATACCGGAAAATAAAAAATAGTATTGTACCCTTAGCTAATCACAATTCAATTATTTGTAAAATTTGAAACATTCGTGAATGCAAAACAGAACTGTGTTATCTTGATAAAAACCTACTTAATTAGGGAAAAAACTTTCTCAATATCTGATTTTATTCAATTTATTTTATTTACGTTAATCGGTTTTGTTCGATAGAATTTGTGCCAAATACATGTAATTGAGAACTACTAATACTAACTAATGCAGTCGCAAACCAACCCGGTTTTAATAATGACTAAATCACTCGACCCCAGGGAACCTAAATAGCGCAAAACAAAAGTAAGTGAACGATTTTTTGAAGTGAAACTTCTTTATCGGCGTTGGAGAAAATTTACCGTCACGAAAAAGTTTTCGGTTGCGCGTCACAGCGTCACATTTTTCGGTTACGCGCCATCTTTTTCTTGCCCCTACCACGGTTGGTTCAGACGATAGCAAAAAGGTAAAGCGATAATATTTAACCAATTTAACCAATTTAACCAATTTCTGGAAAGTTGTATGTAGATCATTTTTCGAAAAATAAGGCCATAAAGAAGTTTCACTTCTTATGTGTGTACACTAGTACACGCACAACTTTTTTTTTAAACCGAAGTGAAAATAATGTTGTCACAATAACGCTACATTAAGAAAAAGACGCATCTCTCACAGGATGCTATATATAGTCTCTGATAAATAATACTAGTTTAATTATCAAGTTTATTTATTCTTTTAACATATAAATTACATTTTTTACATATTTTTTAATGCTAGTTTAATTATTACGTAAGACTTGTACTATTAAATGTTTAATAACGTTGAAGACACAATAATTTAATTGATTGGTAAAATCACTGGCGTCACGACACTTTGCTCTTCAACAAGCAACATTTAAAAAAAAGGTGTGCCGACAGCTGTCACTTTAGTCCATCTAATTAAAAAGTAGACTATAACTATAACTATATAATCTAGTTTAGTCTAGAAAATTTTTTTAGCCATACATTTATCTAGAAGACTTAGGTATCTAGCTAGTTAGTTACGTCTAAAACTTGCCTTTTTCTAAGCAGGAATGTAATTATAGAGTAGGTAAATGTTTAGAATGTAAAAAAGTATTAACATAACATCATGGGCGTAGCCACGGTGGGGCAAGTCCTGGATCTGACATGTAAGGTACATAATTAAACCTAAAAAAATAAATAATCTAGGTACTAACTACAACACTTAATATCCGTCAGAAATTTCACACTCGACAGTCGAAAAAAAAATGAACAAAACAAAAGTTTTCCTCTTTCAAAATCCATTTGTCTTTCTCATAGTCCACGATTGACGTAGATTGGCGGTACGTCCAAGTGATGAGATGTCTCTACGAAGCCGCCACCATGTCCGTCCAAGTACAGAATCAGCAAACAAAACCTATACCGTTGCATCGAGGAGTGAGACAAGGGGACGTCATTTCCCCGAAATAGTTAACAAATGCAATGGAGGGAGGATATGTTCAACAGCAAATACATCTTTCACTTGCGATTTGCAGACGACATCGTCATTATAGTAGAAAAGCTGCAGGACCTACAACAGATGCTGAATGACCTGGCTGATTCTTCTGTACGCATTAGCTTGCGGATGAACCTGGATAAAACCAAGGTTATGTTCAATGAACATGTGCTACCGCATCCGATTGCGGTGATCGGCGCCGCGGCGCCGTCCTCGAAGTTGTTCAAATATATGTATGTGTACCTTGGGCAGACATTGCAGTTAGGTAGAAACAACTTTGAGGATGAGGTGCACAGAAGAATTCAGTTGGGTTGGGCAGCATTTGGAAAACTACGTCGTGTCTTCTCGCCTCAAGACAAAAGTCTTCAATTAGTGCGTTCTACCCGTCATGACATACCTACGGAGCTGAAATGTGGACACTGACGGTACGACTAGTCCTCAAGTTCAATGTCGCTCAGCGGGCTATGGAAAGAGCTATGCTCGGAGTTTCTCTTATGGATAAAATCAGAAATGAGGTGATCCGGCAGAGAACTAAAGTTAACAACATAGCCCACCGGATAAGCAAGCTCAAGTGGCAGTAGGCTGGCCATATCAGCTGCAGAACCGACAACCGCTGGGGTAAACGAGTTCTTGAATGGAGACTGCGTCTCGACAAACGTAGTGTAGGACGCCCTCAGGCTAGGTGGAGTGATGATTTGCGCAAGATGGCCGGCAGGAGTTGGATGCGAGAAGCCGAGGATTGACATAAGTGACGTGCAACTGGAGAGGCCTATGTCCAGCTGTAGACTGCGATAGGCATGATGATGATGGCTGATGATGATGATGACGATGATAAGATACAAGGTGCTATGGAGTGTAACCCTTTTGTATGAAAAAAGTAACCTGCGTAATACCGCGGGAATAGTTTGCTAGTCATATTTTAGACTGCTACCCCACCCTGAGCCCATGGCTGGTTACGCCCATGCATAACATAGACTTTCACAAGAAGTTGCAAAAAAAATATGAATGATGTTATACAAATAGAAAGTACGGTTTGAAAAACGGAAATTAAATTGAAAAATAAAAGCAAAGTTCATTTAGTTATTTAGCTAACAAATATACTAGTTGCGAGTAGTACGAAACCGATCATCGTGGAGATTATTAAGGGAGAATTCCTTCAAGTGTAGTTTGACTGAGATGGTACTGATGAAAATCATATATTAAGATATCCAGTATTTAATTTATTTACCATTTTAAGTTTCGGTTATAAAGGAATATACTGTGTAGGTACCTATTATTTTGACGTGACAACGTCTTATAAATTGGTTTGCCGGGTGACACTTCAAGAAACTGCGTTACGCTCCGCTCACGTTATGCGCTCACAATGAGAGCGAGTGAGAGGCACGCGTCCCTTCCACTCGGGCATGGTTAGCCCGCCTAAGAGCGAGAGAGACAGACATAAAAAGTGAAAGGCACGCGTCCCTTCCACTCGAGCACAGTTAGCCCGCCTAAGAGCGAGAGAGACAGAGCGAGAGAGAGAGAGTGAGAGAGATAGGCATACACACCGGTTCATGTCTTGCGCTTCTATAAAATCCAGTTTAATAAAATTTTTTTGACTAAGAAAATGGACTGTTTGATTTAATATAATCGTGCATTCTTCGCCCCCAGTGTGACTTCAGCGTGTTTTCTGACATATAGTAAAGTAGCGGACCCCGCGACCTTCGTATCGCTTCAGAATAGTAGTATCTGATTTTGACGTCTTAAATGTCATGGTTGTCAAATATGGCGGGGTTGGAAATTTGTATGAAGAAATACAGTTTTAAGTTGGTTATTTTACGTTCACTTTCTAATGTTTTTAACACTCAATATCCTATTCCTGACCAAGACAAGTATGTCTTGTATGGTGCGTACGATGGCTGACGAGGCTCGTCTCCGCAGGGCGTGTGCCGCGTGTCGAGCGGCGCGCAGTGCGCGTGCGCGGCGGGCTGGGCGGGCCCGCGCTGCTCGCGCCGCGCCTGCGTCGACGCCGCCTGCCGCCGCCGCGGCGACGTCGACGACAACAGGAGCACGCGGCTGGGAGACGACGACCAGTCGCACGCGCGGCACGAGACCTGTGAGTACTTACTCAACATTTAAATCGTTAGATGAGCCCTTACCATACATAGGGCGCACGAAAATGTGTCATCGTTGGAAATAGTGAGCTCGCTCTTTGTGCAGAGACAGAACTATAACGAGTCAGTACGTGCGAGTGAGATATACGCTGGATTGCTTATTGTTTAGGTGGTAATCAAAATAGATTGGGGCCAAGTAATTGTGGACGTAAACAAACCGAGCGTGCGCGGTAGCGCCACGCACAGTGTTAAAAGGTGGTCAGTTTTTGTAAGCGCTGAGCACGTCTAATAATTTAAATTTCAACCTCTAAAAAGATAATAGTATGACGTCGTATCACCTTTTTTTTAGGTTGAATTTCATTGTAACATAGTATAGTGTCCCAGAAAAAAATGCACTTTTTATTTTGCGCGCAGATGTCTGTACTCGTCAAGGAAAGCACTTGGACAATACTATTTTAAAAAGTTCTATTATTAATTTACTTTATTTAATTTTCTTTTAATTGCAATTAATAATGGTCCACAAATTTATATCGATTTTTTTCACCCTTGAATTGTCAAAAATGCACATCTGGGCCCTACATTATTAATACAAATAAGATTCATCAAATAATTCATTCGTTGTTCCGATATAATATATAATTTTGTAACTTACCTACTTTTTTAAAAAGAGGCTTGGTCTTGGCACTAGACGTGAGCTTACCTACTGGTTTACAGGTTCAAGTCTTACCTAAGACAGTCAACTTTATGTTTTCAAGTTACGTATTATTTTATCAATTTGATTAAACTTATTTTACGAGTTAACTTAATTTTCAATTTTTAAACTAAGCTACATTTATTTATTCATTTTTACTTTTAAATTTCGAGTATAAACGCGGAAGTTACGTATATTAAAAGTTTTTAATGAGCGGAAATGGTACTGACCTAAGAACGTGGTAAATAACGCTCTGGAACAATGAATCATCAAACAATAAACGCTATCATATCAGTGTGAAAATTATAAAGTCGGTAGTTCGCTCATAAGGGAGTCTGCATCTAGAGGAGGATCACTTATTCTTGTTAAAAATGAATTCAAATGTAAAGAACGCAAAGACATCGTGTCGCTTTCAGTTGAGCGAACTATTGAGCTAGCATGTGTTGAGCTGGAACAATTTATAATAATTAGCGTGTATAGCCCCCCCAAATCTAATTACCATATTTTTGAATCCACTATGGATGAGGCTCTGAGAAGGCTATCAAAATCGTGTAAAAAAGTAGTTGTATGCGGTGATTTCAACGTTAATATATTAGAAGACACACAAACGTCCACTCAATTTCTTAATCTCTTCAAGTCATATGATTTAATAAATCTTTTCAATGAACCTACCAGGGTAACGCCCACGTCGGCTACTTGCTTAGATAATATTTTTTGTAATGGTAAAGTGTTAAAAAAAACCATATTGAATTGTCTAACTTCAGACCATAGTGGACAGGAAGCATCATTTGAGCACCATCGTGTCCCAAACATAGTAGATTATGTGTATAGGCCGGTTACTATTAATAAAATAGACAGATTTAAAGCAAAAATTGAAAATGGTGTTAATTTACTAAAGCCTGGTAGTCAGAATGTTGATCAATTATATGAGGGCCTTTTTGGTTTGGTAAAAAATGAATTTGATAATCATTTTAAGCAGAAAAAAGTAAAAATTAACAAACAGAATTGTAAGTTTAATGAATGGGCTACACCTGGTATTTACAAAAGTAGAAAAACATTATATGATTTGTATAGTCTAAAAGCTGAATCTCAAAACCACAACATTATAGACCATGTTAAAAAATACTCCAAATTATTTAAAATAGTATGCGCCAAAGCAAAGTCAATTTATCTTCATAATTTAATTTCGGCTTCCAAAAATAAAGCGAAAACTACTTGGAATATTATAAATAAAGAAACATGTAGACTAAAACCAAGCAATCCTGCTTACTCTCTCAAATTAGGGGATAAGTTAATAAACACGAGCACAGAGGTTGCGAATACATTTGAGAATTTTTTTTCAAACATAGCTTCCTCCACTACTGAAGGGCTTGCTTCTTCCGCTGATCTAGCTGAATCCCTTCTCAAGTCGGCTGTCGATGAGTGCAAATTTTCATTTAATTTTAGACATATAAACCCTGATTTAATTATAAAAACTTTTAGAGAATTGAATATGAAAAAAACTGAAGATCTTTGGGGAATTTCCGTTCATATTATCAATACAATTATAAATTCAATAGCCCCTCATCTCGCAATAATTTTCAACAAATGTATTGATGATAGACAGTTTCCAACTTTAATGAAGTTTAGCAAAATTATTCCATTATTTAAATCCGGCGAGAAATGCGATCCCGCTAATTTTCGACCAATATCTATCTTGCCAGTACTAAGTAAAATATTTGAAAAAATTATGTTTAGTCAACTTTTATCGCACTTTAATTTGAATAAATTATTACATCACAATCAATATGGATTCAGGAAAGGTAGAAATACCACTGATGCGGGAGTAGCACTTCTTAAACACGTATTCGATGCTTGGGAGAGTAGGTTAGATGCTATAGGTGTTTTTTGTGACCTGTCAAAGGCATTTGATTGTGTGGACCATAAAACGTTAATTAAAAAACTCAGACATTATGGTGTTTCGAATGATTCGTTAGATTTAATTAACTCATATCTCACAGGTAGAACACAAAAAGTTTGCATTGATGGAACTGAGTCTTCAGGGTCGGCCCTTATCATGGGTGTCCCTCAGGGATCAGTATTAGGACCCTTGCTATTTTTAATATACATTAACGACCTTCCATATTATATGTATAATCTTTGTGAGATGGTATTGTTTGCAGATGACACTTCAATAATTTTTAAAATTAAGAGGGGCGAATTATCATTTGACGATGTTAACAATACCCTCTCTAAATTATTGCATTGGTTTGCTACGAATAATCTTTTGCTTAATGCAAGAAAAACAAAATGTGTTAAATTTACTTTGCCTAATGTAAGGTTTTCCGCCACAAATGTTATTGTAAAAGATGAGCCATTAGACACAGTAGACTCCTCTACCTTTTTAGGTATAACTGTAGACTCTCGACTGCAATGGGGTGCTCATATCAGGTCTCTGTCTGGAAGACTTAGTTCTGCTGCTTATGCTGTGCGAAAGATAAGACAATTGACTGATGTTGGAACGGCAAGATTAGTATATTTTAGCTACTTTCACAGTATAATGTCATACGGTATTTTGTTATGGGGCTCAGCGGCAGATATTGAGTCTATTTTTATATTGCAAAAACGTGCTGTGCGGGCTATTTACGGCCTTAGACCCCGTGACTCTCTAAGAGAGCTATTCAAAGAGATCAACATACTAACAGTTGCATCTCAATACATTTTCGAAAACATTATGTACGTCCGTAAAAACCTCGAATTTTTTGTCAAAAATAGTGACGTACACAATTTCAATACCCGAAATAAAGATAAACTTGCCGTTCCAGGATTCAGACTGCGAAAAGTAGGTAATTCGTTCATGGGAAATTGTATCCGTATTTTCAACAAATTACCACTATCAATTGCTGACCTCCCTGTACATAAATTCAAATTATATATCAAAGTTGTTTTAATGAAAAAGGGCTATTACACTATTGATGATTATATAAATGATAGGAACGTTTGGCTTTAAATTGTATCAGCTCGCACTGGCATATATCTTATGTAAACATGTTTATTTAAAAAGAGGCTGACAATAGTGACCGAGTTTCTTGCGCTGCTTCTTCTCGGCACTAGCCCACATTTGTCCCGAAGCAGTGGTAGGTTAAATATTGGGACGTGTAAAAGCGCCTCCAGGGGCCTATTTGCAGAAATAAAACTGATTTTAACTGATTTTAACTGATTTTAACTGTGAGATCTTTAACGCTTGAAGAATTCACCTGAATTACTACATAGTAAGTAAGTATGTTTCCATGTTCACTAATAGTACAAATTTAACAATATATTGTTGCTGCAAAGAGCCATTTCTCGTTTCGAATTCTAGATTGTCGAATAGAATTTGGAAAATCAAGAAATGTGGTTCTGTGTTGGCTCGAAGACATTACATACACCTTAGTTCAGTTCTCTATAATAAAGTTAATAGTATTTTGCGTATTTATGATCTACCTCTTCGAAAGTGTAAAGAAGTCTTAAAGGAGTGGTTACTTGTCTTGACCTATGAAGATGTTGAGTCTCTTGTTAAATAATAAAAAATAAAATAAAAATAAGTAAAATAATAAACACGTACGCACCACGCTGACACTCACACACACACACGCACGCACGCACGCACATACACACACACACATACACACACACACTCACTCACACACACACACACACACACAACCACACAACCACACAACCACACACACACACATACACACACACACACACACACACACACGCGCGCGCGCGTTAGTACTCGTATATGTATTTAAAAAAAAAAGTTTGTTTTTGTTTTTATTGTCTTGATGATTGTCTAGATAATTCTTATGTCTTTATTGTAATGTTGATGTATGCTCGAGGTGGGCGCTAATAACTGCTATACAGTCTTTGACTAATGTAGTTGCTAACGTAAATGTCAAGTTTATGTAAAAAACTGTTATTACAAATAAAGATTATTATTATTATTATTATCGTACTTGAGTAAAAAGCACAGTAACGGCCTTTAAACAGGCCAGTGCAGCAAAGGCCTCCATCATTGAATTCGAGTTACCACACCAATGATGGGTAGATACAGATATAATCTCGACGCTTGCCAAATACGGATTAGTGATCAGTAACCCGAGCAATGTTCGAAAATTTGTAAACTTTGTTTTTCCCGACCCGGGGATCGAACCCGGTACGCCGATATCTGGGTCGGATAATTAAACCACTAGACCAGGGCGTTACTTGAGTACTTTGTAGTTAATATCAGTATACAAGAAATTTTAACCACTTTCCAAAAGTTTTATAGGCGTTCAGTATCGTATTTAGAGCACATTTATGAAGTAAATAATGTAATTCAAGTTTTCACCCGAAAATATTTTTCGAAATATAGTTTTCAATTTTTACAGTCCCAAGCCTGTTAAGGTATAAAGGTTTAAAACGTATGAATAGTATCGTAATGAATAAATTTTTGGGCCCCAAGATACAACAATGGAAATTATGCCAGAAAATCCCTTTTATTTTACTTGCCTATTTCTCAAAAAAATTGTTAAATTGGCAATGGACAAGTGGAGAAAATGGATAAAATACATATTGTTTTTCTAATACTTAAACAGTCTCTGCAAATCGTTATACACACATTTAATCAAAACGTGACTATCTCCGTAAACACTCTGTCACTACATAGAGCGGCGCTTTTAACGTTTTAATCGATTTGGAATAAATCGATTCATAGTAAAACTTTTTTTACAATTGCATTTTTTAAGGAATAAGCTAAATAGTTAGTTTTAATTAACATTTTTTTCCACGAGGTTTGCAGTTTATAATCATTGATAAAACAATTGAACATTTCGACTAGTTCAATTCCTGATGTAACAGGCTACACTATTATTAAGAATATCAGTTGACAATGACAGTTAATTGTCATTTGTCATTCATTCCAATTCACTCGCATTTCGTTTCGTACATAGAGTACATTTTAACATGTTTCGTACTTCGTGCGCAAGTTAATGTGTTTTGTATTTTTCTCACTGCTCTGCTGAAGTGCTCTGTTTACTACCTGTATCTCCTATAGATAGAAAAGGAACCTAGATCTTATCCAGTTAAAGTACCGAAATTGTACTTATTTGAAAAAAAAAATACTTGATATAGGTTATAAAATAAAATAAGTTCATTGCTTGATTTAAGTAACTTTCCCTTTGCAGAAAGTTGTGAAAATAGGGCTTATTATTCTTTTCAATATGCTTTAATTTATGGCTAATTCCCAGCCTTGTAACGTCAGGCCCGAGATTGTATGGGAAACGGGTTTGTCCTTTAATGAGATGCGCATCGCGTAAAAAAGTGTTGCTAGACGGCCGTATCAAAAATTTTAGATTTTTGGCGGATAATTTCTAAGTGCTTTATCTTGACGTTTCTGTACAGCTTTTTTCGTCTCGTAGATTGATATATTAAAATTTGGAAGGTGGTTAAAATTTCAACTTGTTTTTTTTTATAGATATTGTATAAACAAACTGTTTTGGACACTCCTTAACGTATTAATTATACTTTTACTATTTGGTCAATCCTAATACCATTTAATATCAGATGTCTCAATTTTCCTCAAATGAATTGCTAAACATTAATAATTTAAGTTTCTATTAGGAAATTTTGATGTCTGGCAAATAACCCAGTTGTGGAATTCTGATTATCCGATGTTTTATGATTCTTTCTTGATGACGTTTAAGTTGTGCAAGAAATTATATGATTGGATATAGGTGCATTTACTTAACAATACTTAGATATAAATATCTACCACTGAAATTTGATTTAAAAGTTTCTCTTGATACCTAGTAATCTGCTAAATTCTGCGTAAACTAATTTAATATTCCGTAGCTTGAAGGGTTAAGCAAATGCTCGTTTCAAAGTAGAGTGACCACAATGCGTAGACAATGATGGCGGTGAGCCGGTTGGGTCGACCTTCACCTTAGCTCGGCGCGACGACTAAAGTCACTCAAGCGACCTCCATAGTCATACGTCAGAAAAATAAATGTAATTACTTATTACATAAGCTAGGAACAACAAAAAAGTATTGAAACTGTTTTATAATCTACTAGCGGACCCGCGCGACAGACGTTGTCTTGTCTTAACTATAAATATTGATTAGTTAAATGGTATACTTCATAAAAAAAAGGTTTTAGATGATATGATTTAGCAATTTATTTACAATTATAATGTCAGTATTTAAATTTTCTAATTTTCCGCGTAATTTTCTTATTTTTTTTCATTCATTTTCGAAAACAAAAAATGAATTGGCGAAATCGGTCCAGCCGTTCACGCGTGATGTCGTGACCAAGGGAAATAGAGATTATTTATTGACAACCATTTGGATCAGCGGTAGTTAACGCTGCTTCTGAGCCATGGGTCGCGGGTTCGATCCCCGCACAGTACAAATATTTGTGTGCATGAACATGTCTGTTTGTACTGGGCTGGGTGTTTTCTATGTATTATAAGCATGTATTTACAAAAAAAAAAGTATATAAGTAAGTTTATCGGTTGTCTAGTACCCCATACGACAGGGTACTTAATAGTACCTTAATTTGGGACTAGATGGCTCAGTGTGGCCCGGTGAGGCATGTCTTAAATATTTATTTATTTATTATTTATTATTTATAGTTTTTTTTTAATGTGGACAACATCACGTACATTGTTCTGATCCCAACTTAAATAACTATTTAAATAAAGCACTTGTATTGTGCAAACCAGAAACAACAAGGTACCACAAACACCCAGACCCGAGAAAATGTAGAAAAATTTAATTGACCCGTCCGGGAATGGAGCCCGGTACCTCGGAGCAGGCGACACCTTGAAAACCGGTGTGTACGCCACTCTGCCACGGAGGTCGTCAAAAAAATGATTAAATTGACAAGACCTTTTGGTAGCTCAATTGGTTAGAGCAGCCGCTTGTTAAGCGGAAAGTTGTGGCTTTAAATCCCATCTGAGACAGTCGAAACAGCTATTCAAGAAATAGGTAGTATTTTCTACAAAAAGTGTAATGCAATTTAATTTGTAATGGTTAGCAAATATAATAAAAATACTGTATATATACCACGCCAGTAAAAGTCAATCAATGAGTAAAATTGGATGAAGCATGATTTACTATTACAAAAAGTTATAAAGATTAATAAAATTGCCCGATAAGAAAAGGCCACTTTTTCACAGTTTGTGTTAATATCAATAATGTGAAGTATAATTTGTTGGAACCAATCGATCATTCATACTTTTATTGATTTCAAAGTACGTAAATCTTGCCCAACTTAATGGCATCATGACGCATTTTTGTTCGAGTCACACATCACAGATTCGAAATTTTTTTATTCAAGAAATTGTACTTTTTGAATGTAGGTCTCTTATCCGTTTCATTTAAGTGGCCTGGATGGCCCTATAGGCCGTCATATAAGATTCAAATTTGCATTTATATTAAAGCAGAATCTTTGTTAATGTAATATGTTAACAAATTAGCATGTTACAAAGACCAACCAGGTAAAGGTCGAGTTAAATTATTGCAGCTTAACTATAAAACACTAAACTGTTTATTTAATAAGCAATTAAGCCAAAAGCACCTTAGTCCTTTCATGACAAAACGAATCCCGGTAACTTATTATACTAACGTAAGTAAGTAACTACTTCCTTGTACTGTATGTGCTTTCCACCTATTACATAACACAATTTTCAACATTTTTAAAAGGAGCGAATAAGTAAAATTATTTTAAGAACATCCCACATACTAATGTAATTCGATCGTAAAACGAGCGAGGTGCGCCGGACTTTACCTGCGCCTGCGCTGCCGGGGAAACACGTCTCTTGCTACATTCAGTTCTCAGTAAACTTATGTTTCCTGCTAGACGCTTGTTTGAAGGTTTACTAGACTGGCTGTGTTGACATTTTTTATTACATGTGTACGTCACTGGGATTTACACATGATGGAGGGCGAGCTTGTAGTAATAAATCTTCATTACAAAAAAACTATTATAAAATATGAAAAAAGATTTCTTGAATAAAACTTTTCAATTGTCTTAAATAGGACTTGAACGAACAACCTTCCGTCGAAAAATGTTTTGCTTAAAACATATAAATTTAACACCACACCATACGTTAACCGGTCGTTCACCTTGTTGCGTAATTAATTATCTTGTACTTATAAGCACGCGTGTATAACTTGCTCTGAGTGCTACAATGATGTGAGAGAAAATGCTACAATGGCCTATAATACTCACTTCTTAAAATTCCATAATTATTCATTCAATTATACCCATTGAGGGGTAAAAAAAAAGTGAAATAATCTATATTTGATTCGATTAGACCACCCTATATCATTTTGCCATACGCCACACTTGGCACACGGGTTGATGATCAGATTTGGTCATTGGTGCAAAAAAGACGCTGTTGCTCTTCTTCATATCCCAGTCCCTAAATCTTTAGTCGCCCCTTACGACATCCCTATGAAGAAAAGGGTTATTCCTTTTTTTTTTGCTCACGTTTTTTCTACACGTTCGAAACAAACTGAAATAGAGCTTTTCATAATAAATAATAACAATAAACAACGTTTATTACGGACCGAATTCCGTATAAAATGCACAGAGTTAAAAAGACTGTATAAGATTTAAAATAACACTTTAAAAATATAAGACTCCTGCCCTGTTAATGATCATAAAATAATTTATTATATTCATGAAAAAAGAGCAAGTAATTCAAGATAACCAAAAATATAGTAACAAATAAAATTAGTCGCTTTAACTATGTACCACTGATACCAAATTAATAATTGGATACAAAATAATAATAATTAAATAAAATAAAATAGTAACATTGCATTTATTTACAAAAAGTACTTGTTAAATTTTTATGATTTTCAGAGAAATTACCATTTTAAATAACTTGTTAAACTGAGTTAAAACTGAAACCTTTAATCAGTTAATGGGGTCAGGGCGGCTCGCCCCGAGCGCCAGAGTGTAGCCGCTACGGCCTCTGGCGGCGATCCGCAGATGTAATATGATTACACGCCACGTTTCATAATATTTACCAGATCTATTTTCAACCCTATCGCTTGTCAATAATGTATGTTAAATATCAAATGCTAAACCACAAAGGTAGGCACCGCAAACGTTGAGAAGTTAATATAGAGTTGAAGTGAGTTTAGGTTGCGGTTAAATAAGTTGTAATTAAATCAGGTTACGCAATATTTTGGTGCTTAAAACAAATAATGCTGTTGTAGCATTATTTGTCTTGTGTAAGACCAACCCCAAAATAGAAATAAAAGACCGAGTAGTTATAATTTATAGGTAAAATCGTATTAACATTGCATTGTTAATACCACACACACACACACACACACACACACACACACACACACACACACACACACACACACACACACACACACACACACACACACACACACACACTAAGTTAAAAATAAGATCAACTTTGTACTTCTTATTGGAACTTTGTTAATATTATTAGGAGGAGGGCGTTGTTGTCTGCAACACAGTTTATACTTTCGCAGATAACATCGTTTTTACTTTTGTAATGTTTATCCTGTTACTGTTTCTAATAAAGTTATTTTTTTTCTTTTTTAATTGTAAATCCCGGTTCAGTGATAAGTTTTATGTGTAACAATGCATCAAGAAAGTAAAAAAAAAATTTTTTTTTTGCTTATCTCGTGATCTAAGGAGAGGATAAAAACACTGGTATTTTGTACTTTTCTTCATTTTTTTCTGAATAGAAATAGAAAATCTTAATTGCTACAAATGTGGTACATTAGGTTTACTGATCACTTTGTGTGCTCTCACATTTAACTAACATAATAATAATATTATGTTAACTGCATGTATGTATGTATATGTTATCGGCAATCTGTATAATACGGTATTCTATACAATACCTAGGCAATGTATAGAATACTTTAAACGTTAAGGTAATGTCTGAAATATTTTTCATTTGATACATTGCCTAGGCATTCTACACAATACCCAATACGCTCCCGGCAATGTGTGTTAAACAGAAATAGTCCAATCCAGTTCAGACACAAAATAAACCTCTTGAGGCTCAACACGAACAAAGGCCCGTCACCGAGAGTTCTGAGATCGGTAGAGAAGCTTTAAATCATAGAAATGCATGGATGATTCACGACTATACGAAATGCCAAGATTCTTGGTAAGCTTGTAAATATTGAAGATCTTCCTTCTGTGGTACATAGGCAATCCTCAAATTATATTATTTTCGTATCAAGACGTGAACAATCATTGGATTCCCAACTCTTGTGCTGTGTATCCACAAAATATTTTCATTCGTGTAGAACATGCAGCAAGCCCATCCATACTATTTGTGCTGTTCGGACGAATGATCACCACATTCACTAAAACGAAGTTTTCCTTTTACCCAAAGGTTGTCTGGTAGAGATTGCTTATAGCAATAAGACTGTCTTATTGTCCAGATGTGTCAAATTTTAATTTATATTACCTTTATTTTCTGAAATAAAAGTTTAATCAATCAATCAATCAATCAATGATATTTAAGAAGGCTGTGGTTCTAAAGTTCTTTGCCCTTAATGCGAGAAAAACACATTAGCTGTGGAGAAACGCATAAGTTCTAAAAAAATATATTTACAATAATTCTTCATGTAAAAATACATATATATTTTTTTACTTAATTATTTTTCATAGAAGCCAGTAAATTTACTACTTATTTTTACATAGTGATTGTTTTGTTGCGTAAAATATTTAACTGATTACTACTTTATTTAACCAGAAGATTGTTTTATTTTACTACTTGCTAATTGTTTCAAAATTCAAAATTCAAAATCGTTTATTTGCGAAGAATAGGTATACATGAAAAGGTCTTAGACTATGTACTATTAGTTCCTACTATTCAGCTGAAATTCATTAGCATGCAAAACGATTTTCGATAAACTCATTGACACTACATAGTTAGGTCTTAAGTTCTGTCACACAATAAAAACTTTTGAATTTAGAATGCTGGCCACAAAAAAGTTTATTGAATTCGAATTTCGAATTTTTCATGAAAATAAAAATGTGTACTTTTTAGAATTTTCCTCATTTTTAAATATGGAGTGGACACTTAAAGAAGTCCGTCTCGCGGTTATTGCGTTTCATCGTTGCGGTTACGTGCCAATTCAGATTTTCGACTTACTGAAAAATTTTAATATAACCAAAAGATTCGTTTATCGTACCATAAAACGATACAATGAAGACTCTAGTGTAGATGACAGGACAAGAAGTGGTCGCCCTCGCTCTGTTAGGACTCCAGCAGTGATAAAAGTTGTGAAGGCGCGAATTCAAAGAAATCCCATACGTAAGCAGAAACTGTTGGCCCTTCAGATGGGGTTAAGCAGGACCACGGTGAAAAGGGTGTTCAATGAAGACTTAGGGCTTAGAGCATATCGAAGAATAACAGGACATCGTTTGGACGCTCGTTTAATGGACCTGAGACTGAAGAGATGCCGCGCTTTGTTGAAGCGGTACGCGGGAAAAAAACATCGGGAAATTCTTTTTTCGGATGAAAAAATTTTCACCGTGGAAGAGAGCTACAACAAACAAAATGATAAGGTGTACGCACACAGCAGTGAAGAAGCGAGCAACCGTATTCCGCATGTCCAACGAGGTCATTTTCCATCCTCGCTCATGGTTTGGTTGGGAGTCTCTTATTGGGGCTTAACTGAGGTACATTTTTGTAAGAAAGGCGTAAAAACGAATGCAGTTGTGTATCAAAATACAGTCCTCAAGAACCTTGTGGAACCTGTTTCTCATACCATGTTTAATAACAGGCACTGGGTATTCCAACAAGATTCTGCGCCAGCTCATAGAGCGAAAAGCACACAAGACTGGCTGGCGGCGCGTGCATGAAATCGACTTCATCCGGCACGAAGACTGGCTCCCCTCCAGTCCAGATTTGAGTCAGTTAGATTACAAGATATGTCAAAACTTGGAGGAAAAGGCCTGCTCAAAGCCTCATCCTGATTTGGAGTCACTCAAGGCATTCTTGATTAAGGCAGCCGCCTATATTGACATGGACCTCGTTCATGCTGCGATAGACGACTGGCCGCGCAGATTGAAGGCCTTTATTCAAAATCGCGGGGGTCATTTTGAATAAACTTTATTACCATATGAATCTATGTTTTATTAAGTTCATTTTGCTACATGTATAAATGGTTACATAAATAATAAACATGTCTAAATTATTTCATAATACACATGTGACAGAACTTATGACCTGACTGTGTATAAAAGCAGCAATCAATTAGCCACTCTCTCTAATTCCTAATCATAATGTCAGTAGAGCCTACCTTAAATTTATTTGGAATTTTATTAAATATTTTTATACTCATGAAGTAACAGCTTTTTTGACATAGTGCAGTTTTTGGCCAGTAATCACTTGCGAGTCTATTAGGATCTCTGGTATTCCTTGGATAAATATCACGGGCCCTTTTAGATAATTTCGAATTCTTTATGTCAAACTTAAAAGTTTCTAGAATGTACATACAAGGCACAGTAAGAACTCGCAACTTAACAAATAAAGGCTTGCAGGAGTCATAAGGCCCTCTGCAACAAATAGCTAGAATACACTTCTTTTGAGCAATAAAAATTCGCTTGACGTCTGTGCTGCCTTTATTTTAATAAAGTGTATTTAAAGTAAATGTTATTTTTGTCTATCACTTACTTACTTACATAACATTGAAAAATAAAGGCCCAAATAATAGTTATTTTACACATTGTCGGTGGATCAGCAGGTAATCTATACAATACCTAGGAATTGTATACATTACCTGGGTAAAGTTTAGAATTGAAAATAAAATTCATAATATTTCATACATTGCCTAGACGCCCTAGGTATTCTGTACATTACCTAGGTATTACATAAAATACCTGAATTATACTGATTGCCGGTAACATAAACATTGCATTGAACTCATAATAGTTGAATTATTTTAAAAGTCACATTGACCGATGCCGAGTCAAGGATACGGGCAATGATTTACTCAATAGATATTTAGTTACTGACTACATATACAAATATTGTAA
Organism: Anania crocealis; assembly: GCA_949315895.1. Classification (NCBI taxonomy): domain Eukaryota; kingdom Metazoa; phylum Arthropoda; class Insecta; order Lepidoptera; family Crambidae; genus Anania; species Anania crocealis. The sequence continues at coordinate 17,145,714 of OX438871.1, read as the reverse complement.
TTTTTTCCTGTCTGGTAGATATGTTAGTGCGATGCAGTAGTGAACAAGATACAGGACCTGATCATTTAATAAATAATTTAGTGTAAAAGTGTGTCTTGGCAAAACGGCTCGACAAATACCAATGACTCCTTTTTCGGATAAAAATAGGGGTTTTTCATATTTTAAACTGTTCTTTAGTTTCGTTATGTCCGACTGTCTGTACGTTTGTCCTTCGGTGGTTATTCTCATTGCATTTATCACGGCGAAAAGGTGATAAATTTTTAAGCTTGCGATGCCGCAACGCATCAGTAAGCTACTTCAATCAAAGGAGTCCATCCCATGAAATACGCAGCTGTTCCATGCTGTATTTAAGCTATTGAAAAATACTACTTATACCTAATGTAAAAAAAACCGCCGCTTTATGTTAAAACATCACTTGGGGAAATGCCGAGTTCATAGATTCGTTGTTTTTCCTCAAGACGCGGGCAGAGCACTTCACCAAGGTCAAAACAACTCCGGTAACTGTCAGGTTTGTGGACTCCGATTTTGCACCGTATCGTAAAAAGTTTTAATTTATATTGGTTTTGAACCACACTCCATCAACAAAAAAAAGACGTGTGGCACTCGGAGACTGCCGCGGTAAAGCTATTGCATAGCATTTTTTATCAACTTATGCAATTATAAAACTAAAAAGTATCACCGCTGTGCCGGTCGGAGTGGGGGGTGTTAGGTTATTTTCGTTACGGAATTTCTGGATTCGGTCTCCACGCTCAAGGCCCGCGATAGAAGCTATGCAATAGCTTAAAACTTGGCGACCCTGCTTTCTTTGTTTGCTTTGATATTTTTATTTCTGTGAACTAAAACAGTGGAAGTTACAACGGATCTGTTGTCCGTCTGATATAAAATAGACTAATACGGACTGATGATGACGACGTCACAACAGCACATAGCATCCGTATTTTTCCTTTTTTCAAACGCTTCATACTACCAACGATTCGGGTAACGACAGTAAACCCGTCAATATTCGGGTAACGACAATAAATCCTGTTTCTACGCTTCTGGGGTCAACACTGAATCAGCTGCGCGCACGCAACAAGGCAATAAGGAAGGCTCTATTCGAATTTCGAACTAGCACCAAGTCATTACCAACCGGCCCTTGCGCCGGACGCGTGCGCGTGCGACGTAGGAATCGCACTCGGAGCGATTTTTAATATTAATTTTGAGTTTTTTTACAAATACTCTTACAGATAGTAAGTAACTTGAGACAAAAAGTATTTAATTAAATCATTTTGATTTCAAGTTGTTTCGTGGATTTATGTGAATTTAATCAAAAAAATATGATACGAACTAAATACCTATGAAATAAAAATGTAATATGATAATTATCATTTGTATTGACAAACTTTGTTTAAATTAACTCCTCACAAACTATTTTTCGTTTTCTTCGAACTCGCAAGTGGATGTTATTAAAAATGAGTTTACGGACTTTAAGGTGACAAAGTGTTTACAGTTTTATTGACGGATTGTTAAGCTAGCTCAGTGCGGTGTGTTTATGATGGGTGGCCATCGAAAACGTCGTAGTAATGCTGGTTCTATTAGTAAGTTAAAAAAAATTTAGTGAAAACTAAGATGCAAACAAGAGATTGTGTGCCAACAACAAATTGATATAGATTATTACTTGTTTCATGTGTACCAAATAAACCTTTTTTCTTTCTTTCTTTCAAATAAGTTTATGTTTTAACTGTGGGTAGTTTAAAATTTAGAAGGAATGTAAACTATGTTAGTGGGTATCATTTCGTTTCATTCCTCGTGCGCGATTGAGAACAAACGTCCAACTAAACATTTTACATCTATAATATTTGTAACAGTTAGATTATAACATATCGTCGGCTAAAGTGTCAGACATCGTAACTCAATGTTTATTTCAAATGAAATTTGTATACTTTTTTGTTGCTAATTTCTGAACGGATACAGTACAATAGCAAAGCTCTTATATCCTTTATAAAAGTTTATATTTAAAATACTAAATAGAAACAAAAACAAACCTTCATCCAAAGTTTTTCGTGGTGAAGTTTTTTGTGTCTTCTGTAAAATTTGATCTGATGGTTGTTACGAGGTTTGACACTTTAGCCGACAATATGAGGTTTTTGGGATATCTAACTGTCTTGAATTCAATCAAATTAACTATTAAAAATATCTACACGTTCATGCATTCTATTTTTAATATTGTGACTTAAAAATTACAACTCAAGGCATCTCCCTACTTGAAACACTCTTGACCCTGCACCGGAGTGGATCCCACGACCCTCAAAGATGTTTGCATTGTGTTTGTCCTTGAATGCGGAGATGGATCATTAACATTAATGAATGCACCAAAGTGCTCTAGGTCAGTTAACACAACCGCTGCCGTCTCGCGTTCTGATCACGACGTATCAAGTTTGTTGATTAAGTGACTCCCGTACCTAAGGTTACCTAAACAAATTATCTTTATACTAACGATACATTTATTTGAAAATAAAAGCAAAGTAGCAGCCTTAATAATCCCGCTGCAAGGATAAGGTCTCCATCATTGAATTCAAGTTATCACAACCTACCCATCATTGGTAGGTAGTAGGTACGGGCATAATTATTTAGGGTTAAATACAATTTAGGAATTTCAGGTAGTAAGTCCAGTCAGGTTGATTTTGTGCTCTTAGCCGTATCCGATTCGTATTTTAAAAGTGCAAAATAATGGGCCATTACCCGAATCGGTTAACAATAGTACAATCAAAATTGTTGTCATTTTTTCATTGTGATTAAGCACTTATGGTAGATATGGTTAACTTACGAGAGCTTCTTATGTCCTTTGGATAAGCGAGCGAAGTGCAAGAGAATGACATCACTCTGGGTAGGTACGAGTATTACTAAAATACTTAAGTAGGTACCTACTTACTAACTACGTCTAATGTCCACTATTCAACTCACACTTGGCTCTTCTGTGAATAAACATAAATGTCAGTCGTAACGACGTAACATTTACTTAGTACCTACCTATCTACTACCTAAGTTCTGCTAAATTGTTTTTGCACGCTTGCAGTCGTTCTGTGTAAAAGAAAACAATTCTTTGAATAAATTATCTTTAAATATAATAATAACAAAAAAACTTTTTTGCCTAACAAAACGTGCCATCATTTTTTTTTGTTTCTGTGCCTAACAACCTAATATCAGACACAATTTTTGCATGCAATAAAATTTACTTGTCCTTGAGTTGGAGCTTTAAAGAAATCGAACAAAAATATATTAAAATGGACAGTCTATACCACAAACAAGTTAAAATTATCTTTTAACTTCATTTTCTCGTTGGCCTACAAAACACAACAAAGCGTTTTATTCAAGAATTTGTTTTTTGTATTTATGCAATCAACTTAGCAACTTTACGGATGTGACTAATTTATATTAATTGTATGTATTATTTACGCAAATGATCTTGCAACATTGGTTGACCTAGGCACTATATTAATTGTTGTATTTAAATTATAAACGATGCTTAAACTTTTTTAATACGCTCGCATATCACTTCTAAACTTGATTTGTAATCCGCCTCTAAATTGAAGAGATCATCTAGATACTATTGTTATTTATTTTATTTAATTAACTTCGTATGTGTCGGCACATAAAAAGAGAAGCACCGCCCCTGCTCTCCCTACGGGTGTCGTAAGAGGCGACTAAAGGATAACTGCCAGAAGGAGACGGGCAGCGGCGTCTTTTCTCTACCATTGGCCACACTGCGATCGCCAACCGGCCAAGCGTGGCGATTATTATGCAAAACCCTCCTTTTGGAGAATCTGAAATTAATAATCGACATAAAATGTCTTAGTGTCTCAATAAAAATCAGTTTTATTTCTGCAAATAGGCCCCAGGAGGCGCTTTTACACGTTCCCAATGGTTTGAGCCCAATAAGGATGATTGTGAGTTCGAATCCTACCTAAAACAGTCCATTCGTTTATTCAAGTAGTTATATTTTCAATTAAATTTAGCAATTAGGTAAAATGCATAAAAACTGTTTTTTAAACAATTTATTGTTGTTGTAACCTTATAAAGCTCGCTAATACTGGTTGTGCTCTTACGTTTATGATGCAAAAAATAAAACTTATTAATTTTAATTTGTAACTTAGTTGGATGCAAGTTGCAACACTGATTGATCCCACCAAGCATCGAACGCAGGACCTTGTACGCTCATTATAGTAGCACTTGGTTCAAGGCAGTCGAGAAGATGACGTTTCGCAAACTGTGTTCATACGAGTATGTTTATGCTCATTTTGTTGTTTTGATCAAAAAATATGTAGAAACATTTTTTTGTCGACTTTTTAGACTAATCGGCTGGTTTATGCATAAAAATCTTATTACAATTTGGTTATTTAGTTTACAATATTTTTGGCATGAGATGTTGTTTTAGTGCCATATTTTATTTGAAAAATAAAATGCAAATGTTTACTAAAAATCGGAGACGGTCAAAATTTTCAAGGATGGATTGTTATTCTGAATGTTTTTTTTAATACAGTACCTACCTAGGTACTTATGCTTTAGCCAATTTTAGTAGTTATTTAAATCGAGGATTTCCTGTCATTGCTATAATTTTTTTACTAAATGCATATCCAAGGTCGGATGATGTTAATTTTAAGCACATTTTAAGTGATCGCAGCTACGGCATACTGCCCCTAGAAGATGCAAATTCTGGTAGAAACGGAAGTATACAAAACATACTAGTAGAAGTATAAAATTAACTTCTATTATGTTCATGCGAGCTTTCCAATTTTTCTTTTATATAGCCTTCTCATACAAATCTATGGACGGTTATGCTCGCTTCGAATATTGTTAAATAAATATATTCCATACATCTTCAGTCTAACGTTATAAAACGTCATAGAAAGGTCGTACAGAAAGAAACACACAAAATTAATCGATGCTTGAGAGTCAAATGCTTCAAGCCATCTGTGACCTTTTGGGAGATTGGTAAAATATTGGATGGGTTTCTGCCGTTTGTATATTTCACACAATTAGGATTAGGACTCATTTGTGTATCGATTTAATAACAGTTAATTACTAGTATTATCTAATAGCAAGAGTGTAATTTATACAGAATTGTCCAGATTTATTTATTTTATTTATGAAAGCTAACTATTGTATTTCTAAACGGCCCGTTGGTCTAGACCAACAGGCCGTTTAGAAATACAATAGTCAGCTAGTGGTTTAAATATATAGCATCTAAATCATGTGCAATCATAGATTTAAGTATATTAAATCTATGTGTGCAATGCAATAAATAAAATAATATACATATACGAGTATATTGGGCCAAGATCGAATGTCGGGTCGGATGCAAAAAGTTTAGAATTTTCAAACATTGCTCGGGTTTGTGATAACCAACCCACATTTGTCAAGCGTGGTGATTATGCCTACCCATCATTGCTATGGAGTCCTTTGCCCTGCAGTGGGATGATGAGATGATCAGCCGTTACTTAACTTTTTTATGACTAGTTAAGTTATTTACTAACGTACGTATCTTTTTGTGCACAGCCGCCACAGGCGATTGCGTGCCGGGCGCGTGCGCTCACGGCGGCCGCTGCGTGTCCGTTATTACGAGCGGGGGCGTGCGGCGCGTGTGCGCGTGCGCGGCGCCGTACGGGGGCCCGCGGTGCGCGCACTACGTGGGCCACGACCACGCGTGCCAGGCGCTGCCGTGCCCCCCGCAGGCCGTGTGCACTTGGCGACCGTCCTGTGAGTATTATCAGTGGTTGGCTTCCCGTTGCAGGATAATTGTCACACGAAACGTCTTTTGACGTTCGTTTGCCTGAACATCAGGATAGATACTTATATTTTTGTTGCAAAATCACACGTATTTTAACTGTAAATTAGTTGATGTTTAATGAATAATTAGTTTTAATTTAAGGACACAGTAACAGTTTCTAAATGGCGTGAACGGAGTAGAAACGATTAACAAGCGAGTGACATTAGCGTTACCAGAAATAATTTGACTGAAAAGTTAACAACTAGCTAAGATGCCCTTTTGTGAATAAGTGTGTTTTCCTGCGCTGGTGTCTACAAGACTTACCCCCGTATTTATAAAGAAGTAATTACTTATTGCTTAAGAAAGTCATAACTTAAAGTGTTCATACTCGTACCTAGTCCTTAAGTGAAAGAAATTGGTCGCCATTAATAGTCATATTACTTGGCTGAGAATGCTATATTTTGGTATTTATAACTTCTAGTAATTTCAAGATTAAGGCATACAAACTGTCTCTCAAGTAATTAATTACTTTTAGTCAAGTAATTACTTTTACTTGTTTATAAATACGTGGGTTAGTCTTCCAATAATCTAAAACCAAAATGTTTTCCACAGTGAACAGCCTAGACGAAGGCAGCCCGTACTGCGCGTGCCTGGACGGCGCGAGCTGCACGCCCCGCATCGACTCGGCGGGGGCCGCGGGGGGCACGGGGGGCACGGGGGCGTCAGCGGGGGGCGCGTGGGGGGGCGCCCTGCTCGCCCTGGCGGCGCTGTTGGCGGCGGTGCTGGCCGCGCTTTATTTCATACATAGGAGGAGACAGTCAGTATTTAATTTAGTTTTAATAACAAGGCCTCTTCTCCAACTCCCCGTTGGTCTAGTGGTTTGAATACCGGGCCAAGATTTCGGGATCCCGGGTTCGATCCCTGGGTCGAGCAGCAAAAAGTTTCGAATTTTTGATCGTTGCTCGGGTTTGTGATTATGCCAATACCCGCCATTGCTGTGGTAACTTGAATTAAAAGAAAAAAAAAATTAAATTAAAATCTTTATTTGTTTAAAACATGGTTAAAATCAGCGGGTGTTATGGTCCAAGAATACATGTTCGCATGTTCCACCGAGCTCGGCATACAAATTCAAATATTTTTATGTAGGTATACAAATATTAGTCCAGTTTATATTTGGAAGATATCAATTAAATATAAAGCTTTTTTAATTTACTATTTATAATTAAATAATAACAATATTACTTTAGTTACAATTCGATTTAGTATATTATTAATTTCATTATAATGGAAAATAAATAAAAAAACAATTATATCATTATGATTATTTTATCAGTTATGATGGAGGCCTTTGCTCTACAGTGGGGTGATATAGGCCGTTACTACACTTTTCTTAAGTCCTACTTACATTACTGCTAGTTGCAGGCAAGTGAATGCCAAAACCTAAATCAGGGTCATCTGTTTTTTTTTTTTTTCAAAATTTATGATGACGGATTTTTTTTCTACAAAGTTACAGTGTTAAGGTTGATCAAACAGTGTCTAACAACAGTTTAATTCTAGGAAAATAGGTTTTAAAATAATTTTCCATTATGTATTACTCACTTAACTTGAACTTTGTGCATTCTACTAGCTTTGCATACTTGCTATTCCCTATTCCCTATACGTGTTACTCACCTAACATTGCATTACAGCGGATCGTTCGTCCACGCCCGCCTGGCGGACAACGTGGAGATCAGCAACCCCATGTACCTCGCCGGCGACGACGAGCCCGAGCCGCCGCCGCGCCCGCGCCCGCGCCCGCACCCGCACCCGCATCTGCACCCGCATGCGGTAATAATTAATATTATACTATATCTGATAAAACGCCAATGATTTGAGTCAATGCACTGATTCGACGTGTTTAGAAATAAATTGTGTATTTTGATTTATGATTCATGAATGTTCGCCAAATAAAAAAAAACTAATAATTCCATTCGTTCTTTCACTGATTCGTTCATTGATTAATGATAAAATGAATGAGTATTCATTCATTAGTCTTTCATTCTCTGTTTAGAGTTAATTAAGTGAATGAATAAATGAATTGAACTGGTTTATTCATTAATGAATGAATGAAATCAGCTGATTTATTCATTAATTTAATAATGTCTATTTTATTAGGTTGTTAACTAAGTATTTTACATTTTAAAAATGATTGAAATGTTAACATATCCATATATGTCAGAGTAGGTCTGTTTTAACAGTTTTTTCTTCCTTATCTACATTACGTTTTTAAGAGACGGTGTTAGGCAACATAAATAGTTTTAAAAATCTGTCTTTATGTATAAATAATCTCTTATGGCTAAAACCTTTTCTAGACAATTTCTGAATAGTATGTTAACTATCAAAAAACTTAAGTGTAATTTTCCAATTCAATAATAATAACCTATACATGATCGTTACCTAGGGAAAATTCATAAACTTATTAATCTACCTATGAATCCAATGAATATTGTACAAACTATAATGAACATTATATTTTCCAGAACGGCGGAACTCACTTTGCGAACCCTGTATACGAGAGCATGTACGCGCCGCAGCAGAACCCCATAGAGGTGCGTTTTACCTATTCCTTATATTAGGAAGTAAGGATCATCACAACGATCGATCTTCAACAGGTCGTCGGTCGTGGTGGGGGGCCTACCTACAGGTGGTCGTTCAGAGTGCGGTCGCCATTCTAGAACCTTTCTGCCCCAACAGCAATCGGTTTATGCCCACTGCCATTTCGATGTCGGTTACCTTAGTTCTCCTACGGTTTTTCTCGTTTCTGATTCTATCAAATACCAAGCATTGCTCTCTCTCTTTATTGCCCGCTGTGCGACCTTGAACCTTCTTATATGAGACTATTTTTATATATACTCGTACTTTATATGATATTTGAGCAATTTGATTGCAAGTTTTTTGGTAGGTATATAAAATTGGTATGAAAATTGTTTTTTTTAATATAAATAATGGGCTTGCTCTTGACTACATACTTAACTATACGGTTAAGATGAAGCCTAAGATGGAGCAAGCTTACCCAGAGGCCCTGGTTCTCCCGCACACCAGCGGAACACAGAGGCACTGTTTGGCGCTGGACTCCGGCAGGAGGGTGGTAGCATCCAGGCGGCCTCTTACGAAGCCTACCACCGCAGAGGGATCTGCTAGCCGTCATCATTGGTTAGAAAACCAAAGATGCCGTTGCCCAGGGTGGAACACTAGGAGGTAGATCCCACCACCCCAAAAGTGTTTAAGTTTAAACCCTAATTTTATATTACTTTCTATCCTAAGGCAGTATCTACCGCGATTTAGTGACGTGTGTCTATGACCTTTATAACATTTGCTAGTTGCAAAGTTGTGGATATGTCTCAATTAGCTGTACAACATGGAATTAATGTTGCGATCTCCTGTAATGGGGGCTATCGCTAGTAAATTTGCCACTAGAGGCGCTAGTGTCGCGTGAGGTCCAATATCATTCACTTTGTACTGGTTTTAGCGGAATTTGTTGCATAAATTACAATTTCTTTAATTTACCTGCTGGAAAGTGATCTCCTTCGTAAAATATCGCAAATATGGATTACTGCTGTTCCCCGCGACTTCGTCCGCGTCAATTTCCGTTATTATGATCGCGATTATTTTTGCAACATTTTTCACTCATGCTTCGCTCCTATTTGTCACAGCGTGCGATTATATATCAAATCAAATCAAATCAAATCAAATTATTTATTTGCGAAAATGTGGGTAACAATAAGGTGTCAGATATGGAGCAAAGTACAAACACATTTACCATAATTGGCATGCAAAATTTTCGATATAAAATTATAATATTAAATTAAGAAAATAATGAAAATGTCAAATACTAATTAATTAAACAAATAAATCACTAGTAAACCATTTTTTTTTAAACCATGTAGGTACATCATAACATTCCAATCAATACTTAACAATTTTTTACACACAAGTACTCAGAGACCGAATAAAAACACCTGTCCAGTAGCCATTTAAATAATTTAATTTTAAATTTATTGGAGGGAAGTTCAACAATATGCCGTGGCAGATTGTTATATATCCTACCCACCATTGAGTAACCGTTTCTTTTACATACATCTGTTTTGATAGGTGGCAAAACTAATCTGTTCGGGTATCTGGTTCGAAAATTACACACTTGACTCTTTTTTATAAATAAATACTGATGCTGTTTTACAAAGATACACGCCTCGAAAATGTACATACATGGAAGTGACAATAGATTTAGTTCTTTAAATAAAGGTTTGCATGTTGTTAAAGGAGGTACATTTGCGATTGCGCGAATACACTGTTTTTGTGCAATAAATGCTTTTTGTATCATTGTAGAATTGCCCCACAATAATATCCCGTATCTGAGATTGGAGGCCACGTAGCCGTGATATGCTTTTAAGGCAGTTTGTATGTTTGTTAGCCTAGTCAGTCTCCAGAGTGCATACCTAAATCGATTTATTTTGTTGCAAATGTAATCAATATAGCCTAAAGCCTTCCTCGATAAATGGACTATCCAACACAAAAAGATTTTTTCTAATCGGACCAGTACTTCCTGAGATTAGCGCGTTCAAACAAACAAACTCTTCAGCTTTATAATATTAGTGTAGATTTGGCGATTAATGTGAACGCTTTAAAAGCGGAATTAAGAAAAAGCGCAAAAATAGGCGGCCTCAAGAGCAACTATTTCAGAAGTTAGTTTGTTGATATCAAGATAGTTATTTATAAACAATAAAACCTCAATTAGATTCAAGATATAACACTTTGTTTCGGCGCCAATCGCCTTTGACAGCTATACCTCCGGACCTGTCTACAGTGGCGCCAACTGGTGAGCAAAGAAACGGTAGTCCCCATTGTGACAATACTTAGCTCGAAATTGTTTACTAGATTTAAGTTAATTTTAGTGGTATATGTCATGTTGGTGATCCTTAATTTCAATAAATAAATAAATATATAAATAATGTCAAAAGCATAACATATAGGTATGAGTATTTGCATTTTGATTTGATTTGCCAAAGGTTAATGCAGTTTTTATTCGCACAAAGAACTAGTTATGCTAATGTGGACCATCCATCTCAAATAGTTAAACATTCCGGTCTTCATCAAAAGCAAAAACATATGGAAAACTTGTTTCAAGCTGAATTTTGATTTGATTTTACTAATGATATTTTATTAATATCCTTGTAGATAATAAGCGACCTCTAGGTATTGTTTAACTAGCCCTTACTTGCGACTTCGTTCGTGTGTCTTAAAGCTTTGCCCGGGTTAAAAATTAGCCTATATGTTATTCCAGCCAATAAACTAACTCCGTGACATATTTCATTCGTACCCGTTAAATTAAAGCTATGTGTTAATATTATCCCACGGGAACTGGTCCGTTTCCCGGGATCAAAAGTAGACTATGTGTTATCCTAATAAATAAACTAACACCGTGACATATTTCATTCGGATCCGTTAAATTAAAACTATGTGTTAATATTATCCCACGGGAACTGGTCCGTTTCCCGGGATCAAAAGTAGACTATGTGTTATCCTAATAAATAAACTAACACCGTGACATATTTCATTCTGGGCCCTTATTCTGCTATTTCAATTGCAGTTCGATCGTGATTGAATTGGGCGATTTTGACATTTAGCCCATACTAGAACTGTCAAAAACCTGCTATTCAATTACGATTGTGATACGATTTGGTTAGCTGAATTAGGGCTCCTGATCCGTTGAGTCGTTTTAGTGTGAGAGAGTAACGAACATCCATTCATAATAGGTATATCCATCCATACAGTGTTGCTTTCGTTCGTTTTAAATATAAATGCGACAGTCACTATATCTCTCAGCCACGCTTTTACGCTTAATCTACTGGACCGATTTTAATGAAATTTAAACAAATATAGATTAAACCTTGGGAAAGGACATGAGCTGATTTGTATCCCACTGCTCGGCGCAGGGCACGTGTAGTTTATGCAAACAGAGCCGCGCGCGAAAAGCTAGTGTTCATACACGGTGCATTTCCAACCTTACACAAATACGTACTGTGTGTGTCACAGCGAGTTTCAAAATGAATAGCCAAATCAATATTCTATATTTTTCTAAGATAATATTTGTTTGATAAAAAAATAAAAAATAAAACTCTGCTAAGACGTAGTGGTTACATTACCTAGGCCGGGCTTCGTTTTCCAAGAGATTCAAAATGCAAAGTGTATAAAGGTCTAGTGTGCAAAGGAGATGTCCCAAATTGTATGGAGGCCAGGCCCAGAACCTGTACACCCCACCAAAAGATAGACCAATACACCTACAAGATTTTGTTATTATCCAATTCTTTTAAATTGGCTTCGTTAAGTGGTTCAAATAAAGAGTTAAGTAAGAAAATAGCAATACAAAACAACAAAACCATCATGGCGGAAGATGACATTTTGATGACGTCTGTCAGTTTTGGTTTCATAATCGCGCAACTAGGAGTCGAGTGCGTGCCATCGCTTGCTATAGTAACAACAAACATTATGAAAGTAATGTGTCGATCGATACCAAATCCAGAAATCGAAAATGAGGTCGTTATAATGAACTACATTTAAAACACGACAAGCAGAACAAAAACTTGAAATGAATGATTATGCCAAAGTGACAAGGGGTATCTGACAGCTACTGACATTTAAATTTTTTTTAGATTGACGCCATCTTGGAATGCCTATGGAGTTTGATAAATTATTCGATCTTGTTTATTTTTGAACCACTAAATTATACGTTATATAAATTAATATGTATTTTTTCCAGTAACAGTAAATTTTTCTTGATTTTTTTAAATGGTGTACTATGTCTGGGCCTATTATGGGACATCTCCTTTCCTCTTTTTGCCTTACCTATGGCTGTTCATCGGAATACTGCTATTCTAATGGGGCTACCAAAACATTCGAGTTGACGCAAATCAGCATCAACAATCCCCACTCGAGGCAGTGTTACCATTAGATAGATTGACGACCTCCGTGGCGGAGTGGCGTACACACCGGTTTTCAAGGTGTCGCCTGCTCAGAGGTACCGAATTTGATTACCGGGCGGGAGAATTTCAATTTATTTGCATTTCAAAATGTAACAAAGGTGGTAAGTACAAATAAATATTGTATTAGACACAACTGGACCCTGGCGGGCACAGCAATAATGTAGGGAAAAGGTTTTTTTTAAACTGTCTCGGGTCTCGTGTTTGTGGGACCTTCGTTGTTTCTGATTTCCAAAATAAGAGTGCTTTAAATAGCTACTCAAATTGGGATCAGATCAAAGTGTGTTGCCCACGTTTATTTATTTATTATTTATCACTAGCTGTTGCCCGCGACTTCGTCCGCGTCTATTTCTGTTACTATGATCGCGATTATTTTTGCAACATTTTTCTCTGATGCTTCGTTCCTATAGGTCGCAGCGTGATTTTTATAGCCTAACTAAAGCCTTCCTCGATAAACGGACTATCCAGCACAAAAAGAATTTTTCAAATCGGACCAGCACTTCCTGAGATTAGCGCGTTCAAACAAACAAACAAACAAACAAACAAACTCTTCAGCTTTATAATATTAGTATAGATATTAGTATAGATTAAAAAACACTTTATTGCTCACATTAAAGTAGGCTTCATATTAGGTACAATTGGAGTTTGTAGACATAATAAAATTCGTTTTACATAAATGCACACCATCAGATTACACCAGTCTTAGTATTAATTAATCACCATAATAATACATAATAACTCGCTTTAACTACTCAATCTCGTACAGACGGTATATATTATCAATTTTCCTTGATTTATATCCTGTACGATCTAAGTAGTATCGTCTTAGATAGAGTCAAGGTAGAAAACGTAAATGCAAACGACACAGCGTGTCCGGGTGAACACTGAGGCATCTAATGTGTCGTGGTTTTTGTTTACTGTATACTGTTTCACATATATTCGAAACTAGCTTTGCCCGCAGCTTCGCTCGCGTTAAATTCGGGGTGACAATAAACATTTCACCCCCTCTTTTAAGGGGTTTGGGCGGATTTCCAAAAAAAAATGATGCACGATTTTTTTCTATCTTGAAATTGCGGAGAGCTATATACACACTTCCACGGCCCATTTTAAGGAAGTGGAGTGTCAGAAAGAGACAAACAGTAGTCTATGTCACTCTCCATCCCTTCAACTATCTCCACTTAAAAAATCACGTCAATCACGTCGCTCCGTTTTGCCGTGACAAACGGACAAACAAACAGACACACACTTTCCCATTTATAATATTAGTATGGATTGTGTACCTAAACTCTTTTTATAAATAACAAGGGAAAACTGTTATTGGCTGTTTTAGTTTATTGTAACATTACTGTTTAAAGCGCTGTGTACCCACGCTGTTGGTTTTCTTTAAAAAATTAATTAAATGGAACAAAATTTCGACTGCCTGAGTTGGGACTGAAACCCGCAACCTACCGCTGACCGGGAGACTGCTCTACCCAGTTTGTGTCGACGAATGTATTTAAAACTTAGCACTGTGAGCTAGCGTTTTATTAAACGAATTATATTTCAATATCCTCTAGCAATTTATTTGCTAAAACAGATTAATCACATAAATGAAATAAGGTAAAAAAAAAATTATAGCGGGAAGGTTCAGACGACGATCTGTGGGGAGGCCCTCTACCAGGTGGACCGACGTTCTGGTGAAGGTCGCGGGAAGCCGTTGGATGCGGATGGCGTGGGTCCGATCGTTGCGGAGATCCTTGGGGGAGGCCTATGTCCAGAAGTGGGCGTCAATTCGCTGAGATGTGGATGATGATGTTAAAAAAATATCATTATAGGATGTTATTTATAAAATTGATTGTTTCAGGAACAAGCGAACTTACTGGCGGACGCCGACGACGCATCCCCGCCGCCGCCGGAGCGCGCCGCGCTTCTGTGAGCCGTAGTCGGTGACAGTCAAACAGACCGACGCGGCGACGCTCTCTCACGACGCCTTGTACGTGGCGCCCCTGTACCTACTTCTCCTTCACTTACTTCAGCCCTAACATATCGGAAGCGGCCACACTTGCCTTCTTAAAATAGTCGTTTATTATTTTTGTACTATTTGTGGATTCTTTCTAATCGAATCTATCATATTATTATCTTCAAGACCAAATATGAGGGTAGCTTGATAATTTTAGTAAGTTAAGATCTATCGTATGTTCTGACGTACTCGTACCTAGCTAATTTGTAAGGTGAATTACTTAAACGAATCTCTTGACTATTGTTTATATATATTTGTAATATTTTACTAATTCGACCACTGTAATTGAAATTGAATCAATTTACTGGAACTCACTAGTATTTATTTCTGGTTAGTGATTAAATATATGAATTTACATGTACATAACCGTGACATACTCCTTTTAGAGTCGATAAGCCAATTTTTATTGTGATGCTAATGCATCTATTTGAGCCTAAGAATACAATCTTGCTCGAAACATCAAATGATACAGTACAGCATTAGCTTGAGGTAATTTGTTTCGGTTGGAGTATTTCAGTTGTGTAAAATGTTTTGTTAATACTCAGTTCGTATAGATGCTCAAAGAATTGTGTCAAAATTGTGTGCCATAACATGGGTTTATTTTGGTTGGGATGAATTTTTAGGTAAAGAAAAGTGAGAATCATGACAAAGATATTTTGTGTAAGTACAATTAATTTACAGCGGGTTACGGCCTAAATAAGCAATTTGAGCGTTGTATGAGATCTTACATTTATTGAATCCTATATTCTAAGACGCTGAATAAGGTAAGTAGTCATTTGACAATACGATCACGCTTAAAAGGCTGTTCAGGCTACTTCTTGAAATTATTATTGAATAATTTAGTTTAGTTAGGTCGCCTCTCATAAATCAAGTGACTGCGTTCTTCAGGAAAGCTGAGAGAAATCTTTGGTTGTGTTTCTATTTCGTCCTATACACAGTATTGTCCAGTAAATTATCTCTTACATGTGATGAAAAATGTTGTAATTTATTTCAATGTGAAATTAAGTATTTTTTACTCAGAATGTTTTGTTAACGAGACTATCATGCGTCAATATCTTTACCTCCTGTTTCAGATTTTATTACAACGAGAGCTTAAAGTAGTTAACAGTTCAGATAGTAGTGTCTACGTGTATTTTACTCTAACCATGTGAAATAATTGATTGTATTCCACCGAACGGTGTTTGTCTTATTTATATGGACCATATCAAATGTATGTAGTAGATAAAATTAATGTGACCCTATTTAAGATAAGTCAAATGATATTTCCTCACAACATTTCCTGCAAATGCTTCACAAACGACTCATGGTTATAATGTAAGTAGTTTTAAGAGTATCGAATAAAACAATTGAACATTATTTCAGACTTTTAATTAACATAATTATAATGAGTTTACTTCGAACTAAGATACTTAAGACTGCGCGCCCACGGCAGATAAATCGGTGACCGATTTTTTGTAGGGGAAATAGAGCGACTGATTGCAATAATAAAACTTATTCGTAATAAAAAAAATAGTCAATAATTAATATAGCCTGCTATAGAAAAACCGGCCCGATTATCGGTCCTACAAGTCTGATGTGGACGGGTAGCCTTACGGCCATTTTCAATAACCTATCTATCTTCAGTTTTGGCATATCGGAGATAGAAAACAACTTCTGTCTTTGTTTCTCTGAACGGCAAAAACAGAGATAGAAACTGTTTCCTATCTCCGATATGCCAAAACTGAAGATAGATAGGTTATTGGAACCAGCCGTTAGATGAACAATGTATTAATAAAATCTACGTAAATATTGACAAACATAATTCGCTTGTAAATAGTATAGTTATTCATAATGTGGCGACTGTATACCATTATTTACAATGTTATAAGAATACAGGTGTCCCAAAACTAGCACACCAGACTGGAAAAAATACCTTTACCATTTCGGTTTTAGTGGGTTAAAAATATATCGGATGTACTCATAAAATTAATTCATATTTATAATAAGGACTGAGAAAAGATTTATTTGTAGATATTAAAGTCATTTTAACTTTTATTATTAATTATTTACATTGGGAAATAGGTACCAGCAATTTATTTACTTAAAAATAGTTTCTTAACATGAAACTACAGGCTGAATTTGAAATGAAATCCGTAAACATATTAAATTAGAAGACCTCCGTGACACACCGGTTTTCAAGATGTCGCCTGCTTCTAGGTCCCGGTTTTGATTCCCGGACGGGTCAATGTAGAAAAAAGTGTTTCTCCACATTTTTCCGGGTCTGGGTGTTTGTGGTACCTTCGTTGTTTCTGGTTTCCAAAATACGAATGCTTTAAATAGTTATACAAATTGGGATCAGAACAATGTATGTGATGTTGTCTACATTTATTTATCTTTCATTTCAATATTATCTAAGGCGTTCTGGCCAAGTCCACAGCCCACAGCTGGTCTAATGGTCTAGCCTGATCAGTAGAAGTCGTCGTAGCTGGCGGGCTTGGTCGCGCAGTTCTTGACCTGATCCTGCGCGAGGTACATGCTCGCTATCTGCGAAGCCGTCGTCGCTTGTTCGGGGGTCTTGTCTGTGCGGACGCGGATGAACCTGGAGATATTTAGATAGATAGAACACTTTATTGCTCAAATTGAAGTAACTACAATCGATTGACTAAAACTTAATTTATAACCTAAACGACTATTTTATCATCTTCAATTTTTGAAGTGAAACTTCTTTATCGGCGTTGGAAAAAAAATTACCGTCACGTTTTTGCGCGTCACAGCGTCACATTTTTCGGTTACGCGCCATCTTTTTCTTGCCCCTACCACGGTTGGTTCAGACGATAGCAAAAAGGTAAAGTAAAATAATTGATTGATTGATTGATTGATTGATTGATTGATTGGTTGATTGGTTGATTGATTGATTGATTGATTTATTTATTTATTTATTAATTCGCAATAATATGACTATACTTAGGAGCTATGAACAAAATAAAAAGTGGGAAAATAAGTTTCACTTCTTACGTGTGTACACTAGTACACGCACACTTTTTTTTATATAGGCGTTCAGTATCGTATTTAGAGCCTATTTATGACGTAGAAAATGTAAATCGAGTTTCCAACAACAAAAACATTATTTTTTTGCACTTTCGTTTTTAATTTTTATGGTTCTAAGCCTGTTAAGACGCTGACTGCAGCCGATGACCTTGAGCAATGAATACGCCCACAAATTTATTCGTCTTTGAATTTCTTTGCAACGCGCCGCAGCTATCGCTGTCGATTCCCGTAGGAGTGACAGAGAAAAAGCGCATGAAATTGAAGGTTCGTTCGTTGTGCAATTTAAAATTGCCATTTTATTAAAAATCTAAATCAGCCATTTGCTTATGCAACATGTAATATACAATATAGCAAAATTGTATTATCATTGTTAGACGGACTGCTGAGAAAAATGGTAATTAATGTATTTTCAGAGGCTACTTTGAGGTTATTTTCTATCGAGAAAAGTTTTTAGAATCGTGTTTTGGAAACGGTCAAAAATATGATCAATTACAACTACCTACATAGAATTTGGCATCAATACGAGCCATAGGCTTAAAGTAGAACAATCTTTATTGAGCTGAATTTGGCTCATGTCAGCGTCTTAAGGTATGAAGGGAAAATAAAAAATGTTGTTATGGGGCCTTATCAAAAATTTTAGGTTTTGGCGGACATTTTCTTATTTTCATTTCATGACATTTTTGTATTGGGCTATACCAAAACCAAAGATTACGTTTTTAAAATACTTTATTTCATATTTAAGCAATTTAATTGCAATTATAGTGTTAGTTATTAACGCCCCGTTGGTCTAGTGGTTTAAATACCGGGCCAAGATCTCGGGGTCCCAGGTTCGAATCCCGGGTCGGGCAACGGAAAAGTTTCGAATTTTCGAACGTTGCTCGGGTTTGTGATCACCAACCTGCATTTGGCAAGCGTGGTGATTATGCCAGTACACCCATCATTGCAGTGGTAACTTTCATTCAATGATGGAGGCCTTTTCCCTGCAGTGGGATGATTATAGGCTGTTACTTTCCTTTTTATAGTGTTACTACTCGTATTTAAACTTGGAAAATTACATCTCAGGCGGGACTCAAACCCGCATCTTCTCGCACGCCGGGCGCGGCGCTGACTTACAGCAATAAGAACATGCTTGAAAAATTGACGTCTATACGTAGTGATTCGGTGGCTAAATGATAAATCGCCGTGCCCGGCATGCGGGTTCGAGTCCTGCCTGAGGTATAATTTTTCAAGTTTATGTTATACTGGTATTATAATTGCAATTAAATTGCTAAAATAATTTAATTTAATAATTTATAATTTAATAATTTATTTATTTTATAAAGCCTTTTCTACAGTACAATGTTGCACTGACTCCCGAGCTAGTATAACTGTGTTTCAGGAGTCAGTTTTTTTCCCTTAAATATTACTATACAAAAGGTTAATGTTAACAATCAAAATTAATACATGTTTTTTTATTGATTACTACCTTGGAATGTGCGTAAGTGTGTGTGTGTGTGTGTGTGTGTGTGTGTGTGTGTGCGTGTGTGTGGGTGCGTGTGTGTGTGTGTGTGTAAGTGTGTTTTTATGTTAAATATATAGATTCTGATTGATAAATAGATATTTAATGTACTAAAAGAAAATGTTTCAGTATCTTTCTAGATCTGTCCAAGGCCTTCGACACGGTGTCCATCCCGATCTTGATCAATAAGCTGGAGCATCATGGCATTCGTGGTCGTGAGCTAAATATTTTTCGGAGCTATCTTCTGCACAGAGAGCAATGTGTTAGGATTGGCCCGTACATCAGTGATGTACAGACTATTGACTACGGCGTCCCACAGGGCAGCATACTAGGACCTACCCTCTTCCAGGTATACGTCAACGATCTGTGCAAACTGAAAATCCCTAACTGCAGTATATTTGCATACGCAGATGATACCGCACTTTTAGTGTACGACAATGATTGGAATAGCGCTAAACAACGGACTCAAGAGGCACTCAAAACAGTGATGAACTGGCTTTCAGCTAATCTTCTCACATTAAATTTGAAGAAGACACAGATTCTCCCCTTTTACATGAGCCGCGCCACTGCTCCTTCATTCGATGACTCTAATATTATCGTACACACGTGTTCTTTAGCATCTGCAACATGTGACTGCTATCCTCTTACTGTTGCTCATGGTGTAAAATATCTCGGAGTCATTATTGATTCCTGCCTGAAGTGGCACCTACAAATTGAAGCTCTAAACGGCAGGGTACGTAAGTTAATTTATATTTTTAAGACCATAAGGCATTTAGTCAGCCAAGAAATGGTTAGGACAATATATCTTGCATTATGTCAATCTGTATTGTCTTACTGTATTCCGATCTGGGGAGGTGCTGGCAGTACTGCGATGTTGAACTTGGAGCGGGCACAAAGAGCCATTTTAAAGATAATGACTTACAAACCAATTCGGTACGCCACAAACCTACTATACTTAGAATGTCAGGTCTTAACAGTCCGGCAACTATATGTTCTGCGAAGTGTGTTGCGAAGACATATCTCTCTACCCCTCGATAAAACGATCCTTAATCATCGAAGGGCCCCATCCCACGTATGCCCTATAGTTAAACGCCGAACAGCCTTAACTAAGCGTCAATACGTAGCCCTGTCTTCAAAAATATATAATAGGTTGCATAAGATTTCGCATATCTACACTCTCAACAGATTTGAGGTAAGAAAGAAAATCACAGATTGTCTATTAAATATGTCGTATGAAGACACCGAAAAACTCCTTAAGTAATTATTATATTGGGTGAACGAACACATCTGGTTACATACATAATATTATTATACACTATATTAGATTTAAATACTCACATACGACGAATCAGGCTACACAGCAACACACACATCAGACGCACACACATTCAAACTCAAACACATACAAACACACACCCACACCCACACACACACACACACACACACACACACACACACAAACACAAACACAAACTTATCATATCAAAGCCAAATAATCACAATTTATAATTAATTTAACAACAATGTTAATATTCTTGTTAAAATAAGCTGAACAATGTCGAGGAATCACTGACACTGAAAATACAGTTTTTACTAGTTTCGATGTCAGGGATCCACCTATCGATTCAAATATGTAATATAATAAACCATTAACTGCAATTACTACATGAATTATGTTATATATTTTGTTAGCAATATTTTTGGTTTTGAATAAAAATTTTATTATTATTATATTATTATTACTAATTGTCTACAGCATAAGAGATTCTGTACTGTTATACTCAAATAGCTTAAGCCACTCCTTGATCTTAACTTTTATTTGGTGTTTACTGCAAGTATGTAAATAGTTACTAATTTTGTGTAACTTATTGTACAAATGTGGGGCAAGATAGTCGTATTGTCTTTTTGCAAAGGCGCTACGAGTTCTAGGAGTCGGATATCTGAAAACTCTTTTTTTAGAAATTTTGATGTCAGGCACAGATACTCGATGGTACCTTCGAATGCATTGGTATATAAACAGTTTTCTCACACTCAGCACCTGGGCTTTATCGTACACCAGTGTTGTTGAATAGCGGTAGGGAAGTGACATCATAACCTTTAGAATGCAACGCTGGGCTCGTTCTGCTTCCAGTAGAATTGTTTTACACGCGCCTCCCCACGCACAGATACCATAAGCGATCACTGATTCACATAGTGCCCTATAAGTTTGCAACAGTAACTTTGGATTTGCTACACATCGCAACATCTGAAATATATACACAAGTTTTCTTATTCTCTTACCAACAGTTGTTATATGATGTTTCCATTGAAGCCTTTCGTCAATTACAATTCCCAAATATCTTATTGTGTCAGTTTTCATAACATGAGAGCAGCTGCACGATGCTGGAATTTCAGTAAGTGTGTTACATGGAGTTGTGTGGATTTTAAGTTGGAATCTGTCTCTGGGTTGACCAGCCAGAGTCTTACTAAAACAAATCACTTGAGTTTTTGAGGTATTGAGTGATAGCAAACTATTTTCAAGCCAGTGTGAAATTTTAGCAAGACCCGCCTCGGCCACCCTTTTAACCATATCCCAGGACTTTGCACTAAACAATATGACAGTGTCATCAGCGTACATAGTGACATTGGCGGCGTCTAAATCAATGTCACTTAGATCATTTACATAGGTTCAGAATAGAGTTGGCCCTAAAGTGCTTCCCTGTGGAACTCCATATGTACATATCATATCATCACTCACAATCCCATCAACCCTAACGCATTGCTTTCTATTACATAAATAACTTTGAAACCATTGCTGAGTGATACCTCTTATTCCCATATTCTCTAATCTTCGCAAGAGAATCGAAGTGGAAACTGTGTCAAAGGCTTTTTGCAGGTCAATAAAAACACCTATACATTTGTACCCTGCATCTACGTACCTATTTATTTGTGATGTTACCTTTATTATGCAGTCTTCTGTTGATTTCCCTCTTCTAAAGCCAAATTGGTTGATGGAAAGAAGCTTATTGGATTCTAGGTAGTTGATAAGTCTCTTATTCACAAGCTTTTCCAGGATTTTTGATAGTACACACAGCAAGAATATGGGTCGGTAATTAGATGCAATAGTTTTATCACCGGACTTATTTTTTTTAGTTTCTTCCTCCATACCTGGGGAACCGTAGCGAGATGCCCTTGTCGGCGTCCACCAGCCCGATGGCGGCGCGGTGCGAGGGAGACAGCGACAGGTCGGCACATCGGACCTCCCACACGCGCGCGGCGCTGAACCACACGTCCGGCTCGTGGCTGCGGTCGTAGCTACGCAACAAGCCATGTTCATTAATCTACACTAATGTTATAAAGAGAAAAGATCTGTATTTTTGTGTGTGTGTATGTTTGTAATGAATAAACTCAAAAACTACTGTGCCCATTTCAAAAATTCTTTCACCATTGGAAAGCTACATTCACCCTGAGTGACATAGGCTCTATTTATAGCTAGAAAAGACTAGGGATCCTTACTAAAACTTAACGAGTCCACTCGTGCGAAGCCGGGACGGGCCGCTATCTACTATATAAAAATAAGTCGGGTTTTCCTTCCTGACGCTATAACTCCAAAACGCACGAACCGATTTCCACGGTTTTGCATTCGTTGGAAAGGTCTCGAGCTCCGTGAGGTTTATAGCAAAGAAAATTCGGTAGGAGTTGGGTAAGAGTAGGGTAGGGTAGGGTAGGGTATGGGTAGGGTAGGGGTAGGGTAGGGATAGGGTAATTTATTTTTTAATTTTTGGTCAATTTTTTTTTGTTTTTATTTTTCTATAATGTGGCATTAAAAATACATACAACCCTAAATTTTTACCCTTTTATCACCAATCCCTATTTTTTAATAGCTATTTTAGTAATTTAATCATTTTTATGGCAAAACAACGTTTGCCGGGTCAGCTAGTTATTTATACAATGATTCCATTTTAAAGGACAATTCCTTGTGTGACAATTTTTCGATTGCTTGCGGTGGGACTTCTTGCACTTTGACAATGTCGCCGACCGGTCTTCCATCGCACGGGGGAGACGCGCGGGAGGAGGGACGCAGCCGACGGCACCGGGAGGGACAGTTGCCTGCGGTCAAATACTTGCGCTCTATACATCGTGAAGAACGGACATCACCTTACCACCGCCGTCCGCGACTCGATCTAATTTCATTTGTTAGTCCGGGCTTTGTTTTATTTTGTAACGGCTAATAAACCAGCCTTATAGTATACAGTCCACTTTTATTTACCATACCGTAGGATCCTTCTCAACAATAATCAATCCCACAACGCCCCGTTCGTCTAGTGATTTAAATACGGAGCCGTCATCACCAACCCGCACTGGGGATTATGCCAGTACCCACCATTGCTGAAGTGACTTGAATTCAATGATGGGGGCTTTTTCCCTGCAGTGGAATGATTATAGGCTGGTACTTTACTTTTTTTTACTTACCCCACAACCATCCGCTATTCTGCTAAGCTACTTGTACTAAAGTACATACTAATAATAATATATATTTAAGACATGCCTCACTGGGCCACACAGAGCCATCTAGTCCCAAATTAGGTACTATTAAGTACCCTGTCGTATAACCGATAAACTTACTTATATACTTTAAGTACGTATTTTTGTAAATACGTACTTATAATACATAGAAAACACCCACTCATTGAGGTATTTATTTATAATGGATGGATGGAAACAACAACTTGAGTCGAACGTTGTATATCCTACCCGCGCAACAACAACACGTATTTTTGTTTACTCCGTGATTTTATTTACATAGCAGTGTAAAAAGTTACAGTTATACTAAGAGTTATATATTGTTGGAAACCCCGTAGTGGCAGTTGAGAGGTGGTGCTATTGTCTAATCGGAACTTTGCGTGATTCGTGAGTATTTACGAAATATAAACCAAAACTTCGAGCGGCCATTACTCTTGCGTCATCCGTCCCTGACCTAGGGCAACTCGCGATCGGCCCGCTTCTACTCACACAGACGCAGCGCATATTACGAGAGTGCTGTATTGCCGCGGCTGTTGGGCGCTTTTCTGCTACACTGAATTACATTTCCGATTCCGAACCTTATTACAATGGCGCCAAATACCAACAAGTGCGCTGGTTGCCGACATGTCATACCTAGTAAAGAATTCCTAACATGCCTGGTTTGTGCATCCAAATACGATCTATTGTGTGCGAATGTTGGAATCAAATGCTTCACCAAGATGGACAAGGAACAGAAGCTTAACTGGAGGTGCCCTGTCTGCCGCTGCCAGCAGCCAAAGACGGACAATACCAACACACCTATCCGTCCTCAGCCCCAACCTTCAGCTTCGAGTGATACAATAAGCGAGGATCTCGCCGTCGGTGACACAACACCTGAAACCTGTAATGTTACCGTACGCTCGAAGCCAACTCGAGGCCTGGGAAACGACTATGTCACTGAGAGCTCGCTAAGGCAAATAATTCGTGAAGAGTTATCGGGTATGATTGAGGAGAAAATGAACAAGCTGGTATCTGTGCACCTCAAAGCTTTGGACACACGCTTGACTGAATTCTCAGATTCTATCAAGTTCTTCAATAACAAATTTGAAGAATTTAAGTCTGAACTTCAAGAGAAGTCTGCTGCAATGACAGTATTGAAGAAAGACAATGAGTGCTTAAAATTAACAGTGCAGGACCTCTCCCACAGACTTCATTTATCCGAACAGCATATGAGAGAGTCTAATCTGGAGATGAACGGTATACCAGAGCATAAATCGGAAAACCTGATCAACATAATTACACAAATCTCCAAAACTGTAAACTGTTCTATTGTGGCCGACGATATACACCACGTGACGCGAGTTTCAAAGCTCAACAAAGAGAGTAACCGTCCGCGCTCATTTATCGTGAAACTACGCAGCCCACTCCACCGCGACACAATGTTGGCGGCAATATCTAGGTTCAACAGAAGCAACCCGAAAGACAAGCTTTCAACTCTCCATCTTGGAATGGCTGCTCCGTCTCAGCCAGTGTTTGTTGCCGAACATCTGACGCCCGCTAACAAATCCCTGCACGCAGCGGCTCGCCTGAGAGCAAAACAGGAATCCTACAAGTTTGTGTGGGTCCGCAACGGGCGCATATTTGTACGGAAGGATGAGTCTAGCCAGGCTATCGTTATACGTAACACGGATAGCTTGGATTTGATGGGTCCAGCTCGAAGATCCTGAATGAGGTGGGCGTTGTAGGACTTGGTATATACTACCAAAATGTGCGCGGACTAAGAACGAAAACCAGTGAAGTGTTTAAAAAATCTTTAGCAAATAATTATGACATTATAGTATTTACGGAAACATGGTTGAATCCTAATATAAATAGTAGCGAACTCTTTGACCCAAGGTAAGTTGTCTATCGCAGAGATCGAATTACATCAAACTCAGTTAAGACTGATGGTGGGGGTGTTTTGATTGCCGTATCGCGACAGATCCCATCAACACGTATCGAACGTTGGGAGAGCGATTTGTGGGTTTGTATTCAAATTGTGACTAATAACACAATTATGGATATCGCTTTATGTGCTGTTTATCTTCCTCCGCCAGTTAAGCTGAATAGTCTATCAAATTTTTTAAACAGTGCAAACAATGTTACTAATCACGTCGATAATATTCTTCTTATAGGTGACTTTAACCTGGGGTTCATAGGCTGGAATAGGGGTGATAATAATAATAGACATTTGAGCCCATCTAACTTTAATTGTACTCTTGGATTTTGTCTTATTGACTTTATGTCTGTCAACAGCTTTAAACAGTTAAATGGTATACCCAATTGTGATGGCAAATGCCTGGATGTTTTTCGCGACAAGTTACCAAAATTTAAAGCTAATCTCCGCGAATTGCTGAGCGCTGAAGACTGAGATGGTATCGGAATTCGAAACCATGATTATTGTTATTTTAATAGGCATACTACTTTGCTGTAACTTCTTTTCTAATTGTGTAATTACTAACAATTACTGTTTGTTATAAACGTTGTGTACGCCTGTAAGAGGAGAAGCTTATGTTATAATATCCTTAGTTTTTAATGTTTTTATATATGTACTGTTGGTGTACCTTTTCAATAAAATAAAAATAAAATAAATAAACGTTTATTATTGGCTTCATTACAATGGGCGACAGTACCAGAGAGAGAGTATCATGACAGACCATAAAGTATAATATGCAATCAGTGTTACTATATGTAACAATGTTTATGCACACAAATATTTGTACTGTGCGGGGATCGAACCCGCGACCCACGGCTCAAAAGCAGCGTTTACTACCGCTGATCCAAATGGTCGTCAATTAATCAAAAGAACGATTCCAAAACTTTTCGACGAGGTTTTAATCTTGTTTTACCAATATCAATAACGGATAGGAATTAAAAGCGATTTGTTTCGCGAAACTCGAACTTAATTACAAATATGTTGAACAATCTTACAATTTACAATTTTAAGCAAGAGTAAATCGAACAGAGATTAGACAGAGACATTCTGACAGTACCTTAGAATACTTGTAATAATTCGTCGGCCAATCTATATTAATACTCTCGAAGTCTTTACTCGAAGTATGATTGGAGTCAATCTGAGTGACAGGATTAAAAATAGTGTGATAAGGTTTCGATGTGGTGTTAAAGAGGATGTAGTGACCAGTATTGAAAAAGGAATGCTTAAATGGTTTGGACATGTTGAGAGGATGAATGAAAGCAGATTGACTAAAAAGATATATATGGCGAGTATGAATAGAAATGTTGGAAGGGGAAGGCCTCGACGAACTTATCTTGATCAAATCGGGGAAGTTCTAAAGAAATGTCAAAAATGTCAAAAACTCTGAAATGTTTTTCTTGTAATATTGTAATTAATGAAGTGCTTGCCTTCATCTGCAATAAAATAGATATTATGGATGAAGTAAGTATTAGCCGCATTTGTGTATCTGCGTTCACGAATAGTGATATTGTAGCTGCAAAACGACTTCTATACGAGTCTATCTCGAAGTCCATGAAGACCAGAAAGCGTGACGGAAAGACTCTCCGTGACATTGATGATATCCTCACTACCTTGAAGGGAACAGATCCTGAGGCTCTGCCGATATTCGTTGCGCGGGAGCTGCAGAAATTACCGCCAGTTCTCTTCGATCACGTCGATGTGACGCAGATTCTTAAAGACTTGGTCAAAATGCGCGATGATATTAATAAGATTTCTCAAGACTTTGTGAGTAAAGACCAATTTGATGTAATTAAAGATGACATTAACAACCTGAAACATGGCTCAATTGTAAATAATTTCTCTAGAAATGTAAATCCTACTCGGGGCGCCTGGTTAGCTGACAGTTTTGAATGTAACAGTGGTCCCATGGGGTTTTACTCTATTGATAATGAAAAAGAGTTCCATTTAACCCAATGTTCATATACGTCACCAAAATCTGATAAACAGTGCTCACAACAACAACAACAAGAGGGTATAAAAGAAAATGTGTCTCCGGCCATATTATGCAGCGAAACCGTACCAGTGGACGTTATCGAATCAGCTGTTAGTAGAGATGGGCGCCTACCCGCTGTTAGTGATGGGCCAGCGACTGAAACGGTAAGCAACCAGCCGGCAAGTGCACGCGACGTGGCTTATGCGACGCCTATACCTTTACCTGTCGTACATACGCCGATAGAGCTATGCTACAATGCTCACGATACAGAAACAGCCCCCTATAATAGTAAAACATTTGCGCAAGTGTTACAACAAGGTGTATGGAAAACAGAAGAAAAGAGTGAGTCCTGGAAAATGGTGCAGAGGAGGAGATTCAAAAATAGATTTATCGGCAATAAAGGAAAAGCGATTGTAGACTCGAATGTTAACTTTAGAGCAGCTGATGTTCGGGTTCCGCTGTATATCTACAACATAGCAAAATATGTAACAGTCGCCGACATTCAGAATTACATCAAGAATAAAACTAAATTATCTGTTGAATTGGAGAAAATTAACATGAAAACAACAAAAGAATATGATGCATATAAAGTTTTCATTCCTAACAGTAAATCTAAATATATAAAAGTGAAAACTGATTTAATGACTGACTGACTGACAGACATATCAACGTACAGCCAAAACTACTGGGATTTAAAATCTGAAAATTTTTACCACGCTTCCTTTTATAGTGTAGGTGAGCACTAAGAAAGGGATTTTGGAAATTCCGCCTCTAAGGGGGTAAAAAGGGCCCCACAAGTTTGTATGAAACTCCGTCAGTTTTGAAGCTAAATCGATGAAAATTGGTACCCAGCTACCTGATTAGAAATTATGAATGACGTCTTTCAGGATTTTTGAGAATTTAGTCTTTAAAGAGATAAAAAATGGAGGCAAAGTTTGTTCGGATCCGTTTCATATCCATACTCTTTACATATTTGTACTCTCTGATGTCACTTAGTTTGTTATGACATTCAATGTGTCAATCAGAAAATAAATATCATTGCTTGCAAATAGAAGGATATTATTTTAGAATTTAATAAGAATTGGTGCCGAAATGGATGAATTAACTAAGTTAAAACGTACACGAACTTCAATTAAAGGCTGCATTAAACAATTCGGTAGCCAGATACAAACCCTAAGAGAAATTTCTGATTATGAATTAAAATTAGTAAGTGACCAGCTGCTGGTGACCAGTCACAAATGTACAAAATTACCAAGGATAATTGGGAACGAAACAATTCCATGTATGCAGAAGGAACCGAGGAGCAAAGGTCGGTCACAACACAAACAAACCTTAGCACATCTAAATTTAACTCAGTACTATTAGACAAGGACGAAACATTCAAAAACATCATTAAATGGTTGGATACTTACTTAAAACTGAATAAATGTGATGATATCTATACAAGGAAATACACGTTTCTAACATCTTTGAGCCCAGAATTACATCAGAAAACGTATTATATTATATTTATGTGCTCCACGGGATCCTTCTGAGTCAGAATTTGAGGAGTTAGTTAAAATTCAGTAAATAAATTATCAACAACTCAAAATTGGACAGATTACTAGAAGATTTATCAATAGTGTTTGACGAAACTCTTGTTTGCATATCAAACTAAAAAGGTCATATTGAGCTTCAGGAAAATGTGACATCTAGCCGTGACGTATTCCATACGCCATGAACGACAAAATAGGAGGCTATGTAACGAAAACTTTTGATAAAACTTGAAAATTCCTATTGGCTGTCTTATCTATATTTAGGTCCATATTTAGAAAATAAATATCAGTACTTACAAATAGAATGGTATTATTTAGAACTAACTCATTTCTAGGGTTCCGTACCCAAACGGTAAAAACGGAACCCTATTACTAAGACTTTGCTGTGTCCGTCTGTCCGTCGGCCTGTCACCAGGCCATCTCAAGAACCGCGATAGCTAGACAACTGAAATTTTCACAAATTATGTATTTTTGTTACCGCAATAACAAAAACACCCAAAAAAAAATTAATATTAAAGGGGGCTCCCATACATCAAACGCGATTTTTTGTCCTTTTTTGCTCGATATTAATAATGCCAACACGTAGGATCTTGAAATATTCACAAAACACTCAGTTATATTTCTTACTTTAACAACAAATAACTGAATGAAAATAAAATGAATATTTGATCCCATACAAAAAAATGCCATTATTTTGCCTATTTTTGCTCGATATTAATAAATGGTAACAGGTAAGCACTATATTAACTAAATAAATGTAGGTACGAGTACCAACTGTTGTTTACGTAATCAATGGTACGGAAACCTTCGTGCGCGAGTCCGACTCGCACTTGGCCGATTTTTGTATACGGTAGAGAAAAATGTTGGGAAATCGAATAAAATTGGTGAGTGAATTATTTATTTGTACAACCAAGACTACATATACGCCTAATTCCATTACATGCAATATGCATGCAAAACTTAAGGTAGGTTAAAATGGAATAAGTAGGTAAATGAAATATCGAATCTTATAAACTACACTTACAACAGTGTACCTTATGACATTATTAACTATATTAAGCAGTACAAAAATACTTCCTAAACTGGGCATAGACCCGTATCTCAGGCAGAATGAGGTAACAGGTGTGTTGCAACAACACGAAGCAGCTGACTGGTGAATTAAATCAATATACGAGTAGACTGGTAAACCCTTTGACAAGCTTCCATTTAGTAGGTAATTTGATAAACTTCCATTTAGATTTTTTTTTCTAGGACGCACCGCTTTTGAGGGCCTGGCAAAGTTTGTTTAGTGAAACTGCCTATCTAACGCATCCAAATTATCTTTTTATTAAATTTTCTCCATATTTTAAAAAATACAAATTTAAAACATGACAATAAAACGAAACTTTGTCTATCGATCATGAAGGGAGAATGACATAGGACTGTCTTTTATAGAGCTCTACAACGATGCTGGTACTACACCGTCTAGGTCCGTCGTCCACCGTCCGATCTAGGTCCTTTATCCAAACGTAGTATGCAAGCAAATTGTCTTTGTGAAATCGCATTTACAACGCTTATGGATCAAGAAATGGATTTACCTACTTAGGTGGAAATTAAGAATGGGTTTTTTCACACAGGACCACTTCTTCCAGGGTTCTAGGCAGTGTTGATTATATTCGAATAAAGCCTTGCAAGCTGCTTTGAATGGTTTTGTTGTAATACAGCATTGACAGTTTTAAATCTTCAAATTATATTAGACTTAAAATTTCATGTAAATGCTAACAGATGTGGTGCGAGCTCGCTTGGACCACGGTACGCTGAAAGAACCAACACCGGATCCCTTCAAACAATAGAATAATTCAGCCCCTTTCATCCAACTATTGTATCAGCGTAACGAACCCCGGTATGCCGACAACGACGTACCGGCTCCCACTAAGTACCCAACATCACCTCGCCCGTGATGGGCACCCCCGTCACTGTAGGCAAAGAAAGTGGAGGAAATGGGTTTTAGTCATGACGAAAACTTTGTAACAGATCAAATTCCACTTGGATGAAAGGGGCTGAATTATTCTATTGTTTGAAGGGATCCGGTGTTGGTTCTTTCAGCGTACCGTGGTCCAAGCGAGCTCGCACCACATCTGTTAGCATTTACATGAAATTTTAAGTCTAATATAATTTGAAGATTTAAAACTGTCAATGCTGTATTACAACAAAACCATTCAAAGCAGCTTGCAAGGCTTTATTCGAATATAATCAACACTGCCTAGAACCCTGGAAGAAGTGGTCCTGTGTGAAAAAACCCATTCTTAATTTCCACCTAAGTAGGTAAATCCATTTCTTGATCCATAAGCGTTGTAAATGCGATTTCACAAAGACAATTTGCTTGCATACTACGTTTGGATAAAGGACCTAGATCGGACGGTGGACGACGGACCTAGACGGTGTAGTACCAGCATCGTTGTAGAGCTCTATAAAAGACAGTCCTATGTCATTCTCCCTTCATGATCGATAGACAAAGTTTCGTTTTATTGTCATGTTTTAAATTTGTATTTTTTAAAATATGGAGAAAATTTAATAAAAAGATAATTTGGATGCGTTAGATAGGCAGTTTCACTAAACAAACTTTGCCAGGCCCTCAAAAGCGGTGCGTCCTAGAAAAAAAAATCTAAATGGAAGTTTATCAAATTACCTACTAAATGGAAGCTTGTCAAAGGGTTTACCAGTCTACTCGTATATTGATTTAATTCACCAGTCAGCTGCTTCGTGTTGTTGCAACACACCTGTTACCTCATTCTGCCTGAGATACGGGTCTATGCCCAGTTTAGGAAGTATTTTTGTACTGCTTAATATAGTTAATAATGTCATAAGGTACACTGTTGTAAGTGTAGTTTATAAGATTCGATATTTCATTTACCTACTTATTCCATTTTAACCTACCTTAAGTTTTGCATGCATATTGCATGTAATGGAATTAGGCGTATATGTAGTCTTGGTTGTACAAATAAATAATTCACTCACCAATTTTATTCGATTTCCCAACATTTTTCTCTACCGTATACAAAAATCGGCCAAGTGCGAGTCGGACTCGCGCACGAAGGTTTCCGTACCATTGATTACGTAAACAACAGTTGGTACTCGTACCTACATTTATTTAGTTAATATAGTGCTTACCTGTTACCATTTATTAATATCGAGCAAAAATAGGCAAAATAATGGCATTTTTTTGTATGGGATCAAATATTCATTTTATTTTCATTCAGTTATTTGTTGTTAAAGTAAGAAATATAACTGAGTGTTTTGTGAATATTTCAAGATCCTACGTGTTGGCATTATTAATATCGAGCAAAAAAGGACAAAAAATCGCGTTTGATGTATGGGAGCCCCCTTTAATATTAATTTTTTTTTGGGTGTTTTTGTTATTGCGGTAACAAAAATACATAATTTGTGAAAATTTCAGTTGTCTAGCTATCGCGGTTCTTGAGATGGCCTGGTGACAGGCCGACGGACAGACGGACACAGCAAAGTCTTAGTAATAGGGTTCCGTTTTTACCGTTTGGGTACGGAACCCTAGAAATGAGTTAGTTCTAAATAATACCATTCTATTTGTAAGTACTGATATTTATTTTCTAAATATGGACCTAAATATAGATAAGACAGCCAATAGGAATTTTCAAGTTTTATCAAAAGTTTTCGTTACATAGCCTCCTATTTTGTCGTTCATGGCGTATGGAATACGTCACGGCTAGATGTCACATTTTCCTGAAGCTCAATATGACCTTTTTAGTTTGATATGCAAACAAGAGTTTCGTCAAACACTATTGATAAATCTTCTAGTAATCTGTCCAATTTTGAGTTGTTGATAATTTATTTACTGAATTTTAACTAACTCCTCAAATTCTGACTCAGAAGGATCCCGTGGAGCACATAAATATAATATAATACGTTTTCTGATGTAATTCTGGGCTCAAAGATGTTAGAAACGTGTATTTCCTTGTATAGATATCATCACATTTATTCAGTTTTAAGTAAGTATCCAACCATTTAATGATGTTTTTGAATGTTTCGTCCTTGTCTAATAGTACTGAGTTAAATTTAGATGTGCTAAGGTTTGTTTGTGTTGTGACCGACCTTTGCTCCTCGGTTCCTTCTGCATACATGGAATTGTTTCGTTCCCAATTATCCTTGGTAATTTTGTACATTTGTGACTGGTCACCAGCAGCTGGTCACTTACTAATTTTAATTCATAATCAGAAATTTCTCTTAGGGTTTGTATCTGGCTACCGAATTGTTTAATGCAGCCTTTAATTGAAGTTCGTGTACGTTTTAACTTAGTTAATTCATCCATTTCGGCACCAATTCTTATTAAATTCTAAAATAATATCCTTCTATTTGCAAGCAATGATATTTATTTTCTGATTGACACATTGAATGTCATAACAAACTAAGTGACATCAGAGAGTACAAATATGTAAAGAGTATGGATATGAAACGGATCCGAACAAACTTTGCCTCCATTTTTTATCTCTTTAAAGACTAAATTCTCAAAAATCCTGAAAGACGTCATTCATAATTTCTAATCAGGTAGCTGGGTACCAATTTTCATCGATTTAGCTTCAAAACTGACGGAGTTTCATACAAACTTGTGGGGCCCTTTTTACCCCCTTAGAGGCGGAATTTCCAAAATCCCTTTCTTAGTGCTCACCTACACTATAAAAGGAAGCGTGGTAAAAATTTTCAGATTTTAAATCCCAGTAGTTTTGGCTGTACGTTGATATGTCTGTCAGTCAGTCAGTCAGTCAGTCAGTCAGTCATTAAATCAGTTTTCACTTTTATATATTTAGATTTATCATAAAATGGACTCCACACAATTACGCCGTACTCTAACTGTGACCTAATTAACGATTTAAAGAGATGTATATAGGAGCTGGCTTGCTTAAACGCAGAACAAGACCGAGTGACGAAACCATAAAGCTTATAAGCTTTACTAGTAATATGATCTATATGCGCATCCAAATGTAATTTAGAGTCAAGAAAAATTCCCAAGTCTCGAATTATCAAAACGCTATCTATAGGAGTGTTGTTTAAACAATACGAGCGAGTTATAGTATTTCGTTTTTTAGAAAAAGATATAGATTTACACTTGGACAGACTAAGATACAGTTTGTTATTATAACAGTAATGTGACAGGCGATTTAAGTCTTCTTGAAGCTTGTCACAGTCATCCTGACATTCTATAGTGCGATACACCTTTAAGTCGTCTGCATAAAGGAGAAAATTACTATTAACGAAGCATTCAGAAATGTCATTAATGTATAAAATAAAAAGCAAAGGGCCTAATATCGAACCCTGTGCTACACCTGAAGTGACGTGTATCGTCGAGGAAGTAAAACCATTTACCACGACTTTCTGAGTCCTATTAGTTATATATGATTTAAACCAACGAAAAAGATTTTCGCGTATCCCATTGTATGCAATCTTGCGCAACAATAAAGTGTGGTCAACCTTGTCGAAAGCCTTGCAGAAGTCTGTATAGACTGAATCCACTTGCTTACAGTAATCTATACGCTGAAATAAATAATTTGAATATACCATGAGATTTGTAAGCGTTGACCGTTTCTTAACAAACCCATGTTGTTGTGGAATAATTTTTGCGTGAAGGCTAGGGTAAACAGCATTATGGACAAGTCTTTCCAAGACCTTCGGCAAAGTCGACAATAAAGATATAGGTCGATAATTTTGTACATCATTTCTCGAACCATTCTTGTGAACAGGGACTATATTAGCACACTTCCAGACAAGTGGAAGGGACCCCTCGCGCATGCTTAGGTTAAAAATTATAAATAATGGTACACTAATGGTGTCAACAGTAGACTTGAGAAAGAACGGCGGAATGCCGTCTGGCCCAGAGCCCTTATTGACATCTAACTGCTTAATAGAAGTAATTATTGAGTCTATTGTAAAATTGACATCTGTAACTGAGTTATCATCTCTAACACAGTCACTATCCACTGAATTTCCAGGGGTGATTGAATCGGTTGATTCATACACGGAACTAAAGAATTTTAAGAACAGTTCACAGGCTTCACTTGGCTCTCTAGTTTCAGAAGATAAATATTTAATTTCATTAGGTATGCCATTCTTAGATTTTCTGCTGTTTACATATGACCAAAATTTACGAATATCGTCGCGCATTCCTTCTTCAATAGAATTAATGTATTTATCTAGGCATTTTTGTGACTGTGACTTAAATCTCTGACGATACAATGAAAAAATTTGGTAGTCTGAATGATTATTATATTTTTTCCACTTGATCCACGCTTTATTTTTATTTTTGTAAATATGAATAAGTGGTTTATTAAACCAAATTGGGAAATCATTATTTTTATGAGGTCGTGACGGCACATGTTGCTTAATTATTTTATAGATGGTTTCATAGAATACGCTTACGACATCGTCAATAGATAAATTTTGCAGAATATTGAACCAGTCAGTACGAGTTATATCCTCGTTAATCAAAGTGTAATCTGCTTCGATATACCTGAAGCGAGGTGCAGAATTACGAGACATTGTCCGACAATCTATACCAAGCGCGATAATCATTATGAAGGGAGGATGAGATACATCTGGTGGCACCAAGCAATTAACAGGTGGTTCGCAAATACAATAATGGATGTTACAACTAAATTCATCAGCTTTAATTGTAAAAATTTTTACCGTTCCATAGACTGTGTGAGATCGCTCTGCCGTTCTGCAGACATCATTGCACTACAAGAAACATGGCTCTTACCTCATGATTTACCGTCCCTGGGTACTATAGATGATGACTTCGCCTTTACTGGAAAATCATCAGTAGATAGTTCCAAAAGTATTTTAAAGGGAAGGCCGTATGGTGGAGTAGCATTATTGTGGAAGAAGTCTGTTTTCCAAATGTGTCCATCGTGGAGTGCCATAGTGTGCGGTTAGTGGCTATTAAGATTCAACTTGACAGTGGTAAGTCGGTGTTAGTCATTAATGTGTACATGCCTACCGATATGGCAGTCAATCTCACGGAGTTCACAGAGTGTATGGCTGAAATTAGTGCCTTGGTTGAGATGAATAACATCGAAACTGTTTTTGTTCTGGGGGATTTTAATGCACATCCAGGTGAGCGGTTTTCATATGAACTTTTAAACTTTTGTGTAGAACAGACGTGGTCATGTATTGACATGGAAGTTCTACCCAATGATACATATACCTATGTGAGCGAGGCCCACGGCTCCCGACGGTGGCTCGACCACTGTATTGTAACCAGGGCTGCGAGGCATACTGTGCTCAATGTTTCTGTCTTGAACCATAATGTTTATTGGTCTGATCACTATCCGTTGTTAATTGCGTGTAATATTAACAAAATTAATTCGAAACTTAAAAGCACAAATCGAATCAATAATAATAAAATTAAATGGGGTGAAAGAAGCAATGACCAAATACATAAGTATGCCGAAGCATGTAATAGTAGATTACGTTTAATTGACTTTCCCGCTGATTTTTGTGAATGTGCTGACAAAAGATGCTCTAATGTCGATCATAAAATAAAAATAACAGCTATGTATCAGGAAATCATAAGTGTTCTAAAAGAATCCGCAGAATGTAGTTTTAATGAGCAGAAATGTTATAGGCATAAGTACATCACTGGCTGAAATAAGCACGTTAGTAGCGCTCATCGGGAGGCTCGGTTTTGGTACCGATCGTGGTTACAATATGGTAAAGTTAATTATGGTTTCATTTATGAAAAAATGCGCGACTCTAAAAGATATTTTAAATCAAAACTAAAATACTGCCAAAATAATGAGAAACAAATAAAATTAGACATTATAGCTCAGAATCACGCCGATAAAAAAATCAACAAATTTTGGAAAAACACAAACAAACTTAATCCAAAACCGAGCCCACCGGCGAGTGTTAACGGTTTGTCCGAGCCGAGCGATATAGCGAATGTTTTCCGTAAGCATTTTAGAGTAGAGTCCCCCCTCCCGCGGAGTGCTTGTGTGTTGGATGCTGATCATCGTGACGGATACTTGACTGACAGATTTACTGCAAAGGAAATCGCCTCTGTAGTAAAAAAGATGGTGAGAGGTAAGTCGCCCGGACACGATGATCTTAGCATCGAACATTTGAAGTATGCTGGGGTTCACTTACCTAGAGTACTTTCGTTGTTTTTTAATTTTTGTGTAAGTCACTGTTTTCTGCCAGAAGATATGATGCAAACGGTTGTAGTACCCATTATTAAGAATAAGACGGCAGATGCCTCAGACTTGTCCAACTACAGGCCTATATCCCTAGCTACGGTTGTAGCTAAAGTGCTGGACAGTTTGCTTAATAAAAGACTGAGCGACCATGTTAAAATTCATGACGCCCAGTTTGGTTTAAAACCTGGTTTGTCCACCGAAAGTGCTATCTTTTGTCTTAAGCAAACTGTACAGTACTATACAGCCCGCAAAACTCCAATATATGCCTGTTTTTTGGACTTGTCGAAAGCTTTCGATTTGGTGTCGTATGACTTATTATGGAGAAAATTGGATAGTGATACCAATCTGCCGTCTGAATTCATAGCGATATTTAAATATTGGTATGACAATCAGAGAAACCGCGTGAGGTGGGCTAGCTCCATGTCAGACGTGTACGGGTTGGAATGCGGGGTGAGGCAGGGAGGGTTAAGTTCGCCAACGCTTTTCAACCTGTATATGAATAGACTGATCGAGGAGCTCAGCAGCACCTACATAGGATGTCACGTAGGTGGGCTGTGTATTAATAATATAAGTTATGCTGATGATATGGTGCTGCTGAGCCCTTCGATCGGTGCCTTGAGAAAATTAATTCACATGTGTGAAGAGTATGCAGCGGCTCACGGGCTCAGATACAACTCAGTTAAAAGTGAGCTCATGGTTTTTCAGGCGGGAACGCCTGTACGGAGTTTACCTGTTGTTTACCTTGGAGGCACACAACTGAAGCGTGTTGAGCAGTTTAAATATCTGGGCCACTGGGTCACTGACAGTTTGTCAGACTCTGTGGATGTGGAGAGGGAGCGTAGGGCGCTGTGTGTCCGCTGTAATATGTTGCGCAGCAGATTTGCACGTTGTAGTGAACAAGTAAAACTGACACTTTTCAAAGCCTACTGCCAGTCATACTACACGTGCAGTCTGTGGGCGAAGGGCATATAGCGCGCTACGCGTCCAATATAACAATGCGTTCAGGATGCTTTTCAACCTGCCACGCCATTGTAGTGCATCCCTTATGTTTGCAGAGGCGAATGTCGATTGTTTTTACACAATCCTCAGAAAGCGATGCATGTCATTCTGGTCACGAGTGCGTGGTAGCTCGAATGGTATCGTTAGCGCGCTGGCTGACCGGTGGGACTCCCCACTTTTCAGACGCTGGCAGCAGCTCCACGCGCCTGTCGCTCAATATTTAGATTTATAGACAAATAGCTCTTGTCTATAAATCTAAATATGTATGTTTTTAAATTAATTTTTTGTGTATTTTATTTTATTAATCTTATTTTTAAGTTATATGGATTTTTATCTGAAATAAATAATTTGAATTGAATTAAATTGAATTGAATTGAATTGAAAGGTCAGGTCAAGAGTACCCTAAACCGGCGAACGTGTATGAAAAGATTAATGAATGTGGATGAAGCGAAAGTAGTCTGTAAGGATCGTAGCAAGTGGAAAGATGTGGTCTCTGCCTACCCCTCCGGGAAAAAGGCGTGAGTGTATGTATGTATGTAAGTCTTTAGTAAAGTTGTTGTGAAGCCGGTGACTATACTGCATAGCGCCTGGTACTGCTCGCTGCCTGGCTCCCAGTCTATCTATCTACAATATTATAAAGCTATTTACCCTAATAATAATATCTGTAATAATTCCTCAGCCCATCTATAGTAATATCCTCAAAGTCCTTAGTGAAGTTGTTCAGATCTTCATCACTGAAGCCGGTGCCTATCTTGCATAATTCTTGGTACTGTTCGCTAGCAGGCTTCCTATCTTTCTATCAACAATGTTTTAAAAGTATTTACGCTAACAATAATACCTGTAATAATTCCTCGGCCCATCTATAGTAACATCCTCAAAGTCCTTAGTGAAGTTGTTGAGGTCCTCGTCGCTGAAGCCGGTGCCTATCTTGCATAAGGCCTGGTACTGCTCGCTAGCAGGCTCCCAGCAGGCGAGCAGGAACCCGCCGAGGCGCCCGGCTCGTTTCCCTCGGCCTAGGTAAGCGCCTATGACTACCGCGTCTATTGTGTCGCCTACGCCGTCTAGGTAGTCTTTCTTTAGCTGCGGATACGGAGGAGTTTAGGTCAGCTGTGTTGAGTTATATTAGAAACAAATTAATATAATAGAAATAAGATAAGTATAATAATTTGTAATTTAGTAGATATTTGTTTTGATGCCAAATCAATTTATTTCCATGTTCGATTCTTAGAGGTTTTTTTTTCGGAGCCCTAAAAAACTTATTTTTAGCTCAATGATTGACTGATAGAGAATATTATAAATATAAACTTATGTAATACAGCTTAATCACACACTTTATACAATGTAGTCTTAACACCAGTTCTTATACACATGTTTCTCTTAGTTCTATATACAATAGCGGTGCCGATCATTGCGAAATTATCGTACCTTCAGCCAGTTGTGCGATCGTCACGCGATGTCGTAGCAAGCTCATTTCTAAATGAACGCCTTGATCATGACTAGAACCTACCGACACACTACACTGTAACTCTCATTGGTATTGGTAGCGGTAAGGAAGCTCCCCTTTTCCGCTTTTAGGCTCCAATGGGGACTACCGTTTCTTTGCTCACCAGTTGGCGCCACTGTAGACTGAGGTCCGGAGGTATAGCTGTCAAAGGCGACTTTATAAGATCGGCGCCGAAACATAGTTTTAAAATTAAATCTTGAATAAATAAAAGACTTAATTGTCTATTATTTATAAATAACTATCTTGATATCAACAAACTAACTTCTGAAATAGTTGCTCTTTGAGGCCGCCTATTTTTGCGCTTTTTCTTAATTCCGCTTTCAAAACGTTCACATTCATCACCAAATAATCCATATTTACGATAATTTTACGAAGAAAATCACTTTCCGGCAGGTATATTAAAAATATATATAATTTACGTCACGAAGCCCGCTAAAACCAGTGAAAAGTGAATGTTATTGGACCTCACGCGACAGAAGCACCTCTAGTGGCAAATTCACTAGCGATAGCCCCCATTGGACCGATGCGTAGGGGGGTTAGCCCAACCATCCTAACTCCTTTCAGAAGCACAGGAGTCTTTTGGGACGTTTGCAGGCTTTTGAAAGGAAACTCGGTATGCCGAGGTAGGTAGGTACCCCTGAGTATTTCAAGATTACACAGGCAGCGAATTTCGACTGTGACAGCAGGCAGGCAATAGGCAGCCTCTACATTGAGAGTTGTCTGTGGCATCGATGGTGAAGAGATGATTATTAATTAGAATTTAGGAGGGTGTGTTCAATCTGTGATCTCACTGCTTTTCGTAGGTCGTTCCTGTTTAGGGTGACAGATTAAATTACGAGTCAGAGAGTTAAAATATGAGAGAACTGGCGTAGCCTCTTTGGTCTGTCTGATATTGGCCTGGTGCAGCGGTCGTGATTGACTAGGGTCTGATGTGGGAGCCATGACCTGTATTGGTTGAAGGGGATAGATAGGTGGAGTTTTGTATGGGAAACGAGAAGAGAAATATGGAATTTGTTTCGTAATTTTATGAAATTATCTTAAACGGCATTTATTTTAGTGGTGGTATTGTTATGATAATGTGTCAGCGAGTAGGATAAATCAAATAAAAGTGAGAAACAACGAAAGGCGCTCCTGTTTGACAGTTGATTCGAATCCACATTCTCGCGTAAAACTCCTGCGTTCGTTGATAGTTAGATTAGTTTAGGTTAGGTTATTATGTGTATTTATGATTTATTGGAAATATATAATTCCTACTAAAGACGTGGCAGCATAGTCTCAGGCCTTAGGCGGTTTCGAAAAGGAGAAATTAGCAAAAAAAGAATGGGATAGGCAGGAACACCGTAAGATCAGCTCCGCATCTGTCGTCTCATACCTTGAGCCAGTTGTGCGAGCGCCTCGCGATGTCGTAGCGGGCTCGATCCCCGTTCAAGGCCTTGACCATGAGCCCCTCGCACGAGCCCCGCACGGCGGCCTCCAGGCTCAGCTGCACCTCGTCCAGCGAGCCGCAGTCCGCGTGCGTCGCGAACTGCCACTGTCCTGCGAGATAGGTAGATAATAGATAATCTATATCTATACAGGGTGAAATTTTAACCACCTTCCAAATCTTAATAGAGTAATCTACGACAAAAAACTAATAACGTATTTTTTCTTTCAGTATAGCCCAGTACAAAAATGTCAAGATAAAGCACTTAGAAAAGATCCGCCAAAAATCTAAAATTTTTTGATACGGCCTCCTCGCAACACTTTTTTTATGCGATGCGCATCTCATTCATTCATTACGATAGTATTCATAACTTTTTGATTTTTCCTTTGTAGTGACATATACTACATTAGTATTATCTTCATATAAGTTTATTTTATTATTAAATATTATTTTATATCGAATCACATATTTGTATTGTATTAATTTCAAATCCTATTTATTGCTTTGTATAATACCAAACCGTAGCAATGTCTAGCCCCGAGCCTAGTTTCACAAACTGCTGACGCCTGTGGAATGCAGCCTATTGTTCGCCTCCTGCGCGTAGCCACAGCGGATAATTTCTACAGTTCGATTCTGTAACTGACGGCGAATGCACGCTCGATCTCTGACCGCTCATTACTCTCGAACGCGCGCGTAAATATTTAATTATTCTCAGTACTTAGCATATCTGTCCCCTTAGTATCGTATCTTATTAAATTACCTTCTGTGCGCGTCTAACTATTTTTCTTTATGTTTTTATATGTGGAAACTCTGTGTTGTGGAATAAGACTATAATTTATTTAACTCGGACTTTAATTTAATATTCCTAATAGGCCTTTCCCATAGCTTCATACCTTAACAGGCTTAGGACCGTAAAAATTTAAAACTATGATGCGAAAAATATTTTCGGGTGAAAACTTGATTTACATTTTTTACTTGAATAAACCGACTTCAAAAAAAACGCACTAAAAAGTGCAAAATAACACAACAACAATGTTTTATTTTAAAACCTATTTACATACTTACAATATTATTTTAACTACTAACAACTAAACAGACCGAAGTCGTTGCCGAGCGAAATAGAATAGGGGTAGGAATCACTACTGAATAGATTGCCGCTCGCCAACATATAATTTTTTTTTTAAATACTTGATTTGTTTCATTTGTAAAATTGTTTTTGTATTGTTTGGGCTCGGCACCGACTTCAACCTGTTTACTTGTTAGTAGTTAAAATAATATTGCAAGTACGTAAAGAGGTTTTAAAATGAAACATTGTTCTTGTGTTATTTTGCACTTTTTAGTGAATAGAATATAGAATAGAATATAAATAAATTTATTCAGTACCACAACAAAATTTAGCAATAATTAAATTAAACAACACTTTTTATCATATGGTACTAAATAGTGCGTTTTTTTTTGAAGTCGATTCAATTTTTTATTCAAAAATATATTATTTTTTTCTTTTTGGTGTTAAATAAATTACACAATTATTAATTCTCTGTTGACCGGAAACATTATCTACATAAAAATAGTAATGACGACTTCTATATGAAAATGTATGAATTATTTGAAAAATTCCTCATTGCATCGCTATAGAATCTAAAGAATCATCCTCCAACTCCTAATTGCTTAGGAGTTTGACCTTCCATCATCAGCTCACGAGAATAACCTGAAGGAAAACAAATATCTGACTGTATGCGCCTATAATATTTAAAGAATAATCCTCCTACTCCTAACCGTTAAGGAGTTGTACCTTTCATCATCAGCTCATCAACATAAAATGATGAGTACCAGACGCAAATACTGAAAAACCTTAAGAAAGATATGTAAAAACGTAATACATGCTTTTAAAATTTGAGGATTTCCCTCGATTTCCCCGGATTCCACCATCAGATCATGACTTCGTTAAAATGGGACCACCTGGGAAGCACCAGCTTTTAAACAAAAAAAGAATTTTTAAAATCCGTTCAACCAATCCAAAGTTCTGAGGTAACAAACATAAAAAAAAATATACAGTCGAATTGAGAACCTCCGCCTTTTTTTGTAAGTCGGTTAAAAATAGGCTCTAAATACGATAATGAACGCCTAAAAAAAATTTGAAGATGATGATAAAGTCACCCTTTACATATACCATGTGCTTACACAACGTAGGCTTCGCTCGCAAGAGGGTTCAAAATGCACGATGTACGAGTATATTGAGAAGCCACGTACCCTCGACCTCGTTGAAGTGTTCCCTCAGCAGCTGCCTCCTGCGCGCCAGCGGCTCCCGCACCAGCGCCTGCCCGTTGAGGAACAGCAGGTCGAACGCGAACACGCACACCTGCACTTTGATCTCAGCTTCATTGGCTTCTTTGCGCTTGCGGGTCGAGAGGATCTGAGGGGGAAGAAATGGTGTGAACGGGCAATGGAAAATTATTTAGGTAATGGTAAAAAAGTATAGGATGACAATGTAGTTTCTTTAATCTTTAACCTTTTACCTTAAATTAAATAATAAAATTACTTGAATAAATATAACTAATAAATATAAGATCTTGACGCAGCTGGCTCCAGTAAACCTTAGTTAGCTGTAGCATCGATTATCTGAGATGACGATATACAGGGTGTAACAGAAAGCTTAACGAAGCCTTAAACCTCGCATTCAATTCATCAAACTAAATCGTGTAACAAAAATAATCGTTGGCAAACGACTTTTTTTCAAGCATTAAAATATATCAAGTATTTATTGCCCGCAATGTATAGCACGCACAAAGCTCTACAGACGAGGATTGTGACCTAACTTCATACAATTAGGTGTGCGTGCACCCGGTTCATTGCGGGTTCAAGCGCTTTTATGAAAAGGTTCTAAAAGTGTTCAACATGTTTCTAAACATAAAAGTTTAGCAACAACAAACAGAAGCTTCTCATGCAAACTGGTAAAGAAAAAACACTTTGACCCTCAATATCTCAGTAACGATTTATTTCCCAGATATGGTCTCTTGGAAAAAAATGATTGTACAAATGGGTAGAATACCTGGTATTCTGCTTCCTTAAGCCTTTTGTTACACCCTGTATATACCTGAAAGGGCGGGATCTTGGTTTGCGTCTCACAGGCCAGCACGCAGCTTGACACAACAGACCTTAGTAGACTCCGTATTTGAAGCAATGGCATCGTATAACTGACATGACGATTGTATATACCTGGAAAGGCAGGATCTTCTTGGTCTGCGTGTCGTAGGCCATTATTTGTCACTGTGGAAATCCTTAATCCCTAAGTCCAGTGTAGTGGCGTCGTTTGGCTGACATGATGATATATACCTGGAAGGGCAGGATCTTCTTCGCTTGCGTGTCGTAGGCAACGGCCTCGCAGTCGAGCACGCAACTGGCCACAGTAGGCCGTAGAAGACTGGATATTTGTCGACCGACATTTGTATTCGTCACGTCAGTTTAATTAATAGTGACTTTCCTCATTCGAATGTGCTACAAGATACAAGTGGCGCGATGACGCGGTACATGTCGGGCGAAGTGTGGCAACGTCGCCCGACGTCTTCTGGTACACGAGTCGCGCGACATTTAT
Organism: Anania crocealis; assembly: GCA_949315895.1. Lineage (NCBI taxonomy): Eukaryota > Metazoa > Arthropoda > Insecta > Lepidoptera > Crambidae > Anania > Anania crocealis. The sequence continues at coordinate 17,100,742 of OX438871.1, read as the reverse complement.
CTCCTAATACGCGGCTCGATGGTGTGTACCCGGAAGGTTAGGATCTTTTTGTCCTGCGTGTCGTAGGTCGTTATTTGTCGCTGTGGCGGTCCTAAAGGGATGCCTATGTCCAGCATGGTGTCGTTGGGCTCACATGATAAAGGAACGATCTATCACAGTATATACCTGGAAGGGCAGGATCTTCTTCGCTTCTGTATCATAAGCGACGGCCTCGCAGTCCAGCACGCAGCTGGCCACAGTGGGCCGCAGTAGGCTGGGCAGACGTCGTAAGACGTCGGGGAACTTGCCCGTATTATCTTCTTGGTTTCGGCTGAACACACGAGCGTTGGATAGGTCTGGAACCGTGCCTACAGGGAGAAATAGTTTTGTTTATTCGTAACTTTTTTTGGGTCTTTTACTAAAGTTTTCCATACAGATGTTCAATTATATCCTAAAAACTGAATAAACTTTAGCATCGTCTGACAATGATTTTAATATGCAATAGAGATAAGATTGGGTATTCATTCCTTCCTTCATTTATTGATTCGTTTGTTCATTGGCCTCAAATAAATGAATGATTATTTTTTATTTTTATATATTCAGGACAATAAACAATTGTACAATCAAAGTTACAAACTATGTTACATCAATATTACTTATTGTACAACCAGCACCATTATCCCCTTCTTACTCATAAACATATATTGCCTCTGATTTTACACTAGCTTATTGAATAATACTTATAGAAATTATGTAGGTGTCAATGAAATTATCTAAATAAACAAGTTCAAAGAGAATAAAAAAAAAACGCTATATAATTGCGGAGTTCTTATAAATTACAAATTTATAAATCTTTTTCTTTTTCAAATCATCTAGAGCAACTGTTGGTACTAAGATGATATTTATAGTTACTCAAAGTACACCAAGTTAACAAAAAAATTCAAAATATAAGTCATTATAATCAAGACGCATTGATAGTTATATAATTAATTTCATCTAGTTTAAGCTTTACTTGTTTTTTAAATATAATGATAAACAAACAACCGCCGGGTGGTTTCAGTACTGGGCCAAGATCGCGGGGTTCTAGATTTTGAATTTATGCTATAAAAGTAGCCTTTTCTTTATTCATTCATATAGGCGTTTATTCCTCCGTTCAGCAATTCATTCTTTAATACATTACTTCATCCTTTCATCAATTCGTTAATCCGTTTACTCACTATTCTGTTAATTCATACATTAACCCTACTTTATTTATTTATCTTTTTTATTAGATTTAGCCAAACGTTGATCCTTTCATTCATCGATCTGTAATAATATACGCATATATTAGGTGTTAAAGTATGAAATTGCCGTTTTGTATGGACGAAATCGAGAAAAGTCATTTTTCCATACTAACAATTTTTTAGTCTTTTTAAAAACGCCTGAACCGTTTTCGATGCAATTAAAGGTGAAAGTTAGATGGTTATAAAGCTACGCATTATAGTATTAAAATTTCTGAAAATCAAAGTATATAATACAAATATACTTAATTGAAGCAAGAAGGTCAGCTGACACATTGTAAGGGGTCTTTTTACGATTTCCTTTGAAGTAATAGAGGCTAGTGCCTATTATTGCATTTTTTTTTAGTCAATAGCTACTTTATTTAGTTTTTGATACAATACAAAAAGAATTACGCAATAATATGACTATACTGAAGAGCTATAAACAAAATAAAAAGTGGGAAAATAATCGGCAATTTCATACTTTAACCCGTATTATTTACCACTGGCCTGGTCCCCGGCGGCGGGCACGTGGATCTGCGCGCGCTCGCCGTCGTACTTCCACTCGCACGTGAACTGCTCGTTCTCGAACCTGTGCCATTCAACAATACCTTACAACGAACACCACAATACTTTATACGATATCTTAGCAATTTAATTGCAATTATAATATCGGTACGTTAACTTGAAAAGTTAAATTGCTAAAATATCATATAAAGTATATAAATAGCTGTTTCATCTTAACTTACTGTTAAATATACAGGGTGAAATTTTAACCACTTTCCAAAATTTTTATAGGCGTTCAGTATCGTGTTTAGAGCCCATTTATGAAGTAAAAAATGTAAATCAAGCTTTCACCCGAAAATATTTTTTGCAATATAGTTTTTAATTTTTACGGTCCTAGGTCTGATAAGGTATAAAGAGATAATCAAATATGTATGAATAGTATCATAATGAATAAATGAGATGCGAATCGCGTAAAAAAAGTGTTGCTAGACGGCTGTATCAAAAATTTTAGATTTTTTGCGAACGTTTTCTAAGTGCTTTATCTTGACATTTATGTACTGGGCTATACCAAAACAAAAAATACGTCATTTGTTTCTTGTCTCGTAGATTGATATATTAAAATTTGGAAGGTGGTTAAAATTTCATCCTGTATAAGGCTGTTTCTTTCAAGTGTTAAGAGTGACAAACTCCTAACATTTGATGAAACGACGCTGGCTTACAGCAATAAGAATAAACGCCTTTAAAAATTGACGCCTGTGACGAAGTGTCTCGGTGCCTAAATGGTAAAGGGCCGCGCCCGGCATGCGTAATAAGATGCTTGACAGTTAAAATGTAATTTGATATACTTCTTAGGTAATATTACTTGGAAAAGCGACACTGAGGAATGGTGATATTAATATTTTTATTAAATAAAAATTAAGACAGATCTGTTTGACACAGAATTGTGTTAGAGAAGGTGATCTCATCAAAAACGTAATGAGAAATCAGTGCCAAATAAATTATTATGAAATATGTCTTTGTTGTTCCCCTCAACGACAAAAAAAGTGAGTTTTAAATGGATGCTATGTTCAGTGGCAGTCATGAAATTTATCTAAATATATAAAAATGAAAACTGATTTAATGACTGACTGACTGACATATCAACGCACAGCCCAAACTACTGAGATTTAAAATCTGAAAATTTCGCCGTGCTTTCTTTTATAGTGTAGGTGAGCACTAAGAAAGGAATTTTGGAAATTCCACCTCTAAGGGGGTAAAAAGGGCCCCATAAGTTTGTATGAAACTCCCTCAGTTTTGAAGCTAAGTCAATGAAAATTGGTATCCAGCTACCTGATTAGAAATTAAGAATGACGTCTTTCAGGATTTTTGAAAATTTAATCTTCAAGGGGATAAAAAATGGGGGCAAAGTTTGTTCGGTTCCGCGTCATATCCATACTCTTTACATATTTGTACTCTCTGACTTTACTTAGTTTGTTATGACATTCAATGTGTCAATCAGAAAATAAATAGGTAATTTCTTGCAAACGGAATGGTATTATTTTAGAATTTAATAATTGGTGCCGAAATGGATGAATTAACTGAATTAAAACGTGTAGAACTTTAACAAAATTCGGCAGCCAGATACAAAACCTATGAGAAATTTGTGATTATGAATTAAAATTAGTGAGTGATCAGCTGGTGAAGTGACAAATGAACAAATTTACCAAGAATAATTTGGTAGCGATACGACTACAAATAATTTTACTGATGACCTACAGTTGAAAACTGAGATTGAAGAAAAAAATAACCTTCAGGGTATTACAACACAGCTTAAACTATAACTGCAGAGTTTGAATTCGATAGCACGAAACAATTCCATGTATGCAGAAGGTACTGAGGAGCAAAGGTCGGTCACAAACAAATCTTAGGACATCTAAATTAAACTCAGTACCATTAGACAAGGACGAAACATTCAAAAACATCATTAAACGGTTGGATACGTACTTAAAACTGAACAGATGTGATGATATCGATACAAGGAAATACACGTCAATCATACATCTTTGAGCCCAGAATTACATCAGAAAACGTATTATATTTATTATATTTTTGTGCTCCACGGGATCCTTGTGAGTTAGAATTTGAAGAGTTGGATAAAATTCAGTTAGTAAATTATCAACAACTCAAAATTGGACAGATTACTAGAAGATTTAACAATGGTGTTTGACGGAACTCTTGTTTGAATATCAAACTACAAAGCTCAATTAGTGCTTCAAGAAAATGTGACACCAATTTTCATCTAGCCGCGACGTATTCCATATGCCCTGAAGGACAAAGTTGACGAAGAAATAAGGAGGCTATGTAACGAAAAGACAAAACTTGAAAATTCCTATTGGATGTCTTATCTATATGTATATTGGTACATATTCAGAAAATAAATATCGGTACTTACTATAAGAATGGTATTATTTAGAACTTAATCATTTTTAGGGTTCCGTACCCAAAGAGTAAAAACGGGACCCTATTACTAAGACTTCGCTGTCTGTCCGTCTGCCTGTCACCAGGCTGTATCTCAAGAGCCGCGATAGCTAGACAAAATTATGTATTTTTGCTACCGCAATAACAACAAATACTAAAAACAAAATAAAACAAATATTGAAGGGAAAAAAATTTTTTTTTGTCATTTTTTGTTTGATATAAATAATGGCAACAGGTAGGCACTTGAAATATTCACAAAGCACTCAGTTATATTTCTAACTTTAAAAATCAATAATTAAATTAATATTTAAGGGAGGTTCCCACACAAAAAAATCAATTGTTTGCTTATTTTTGCTTGATATCAATAAATGGTAACAGGTAGGCACTACATTAACTAAATTAATGTAGGTACCTACTGTTGTTTTCGTAGTCAATTGTACAGAACCCTTCGTGCGCAAGTCCGACTTGCACTTGGCCGATTTTGTTTATACGGTAGAGACAAATGTTGGGAAATCGAAAAAAGTGTATAGAATTACACTGTTGTACCTTATGACATTCTCAACTATATTAAGCAGTACAAAAATAATTCCAAAACTGGGCATAGACCCGTATCTCAGGCAGGAAAAGGTAACAGGTGTGTTGCAACAACACTAAGCAGCTGACTGGTGGATTAAATCAATATAGACTGGTAGACCATTTGACAAGCTTCCATTTAGACGATAATTTGATAAACTTCCATTTAGTAACGATTTATTTTTTCTAGGACGCACCGCTTTTGGGGGCCTGGCAACTGCCTCTCTACGAATCCAAATTATCTTTTCATTTAATATCCTCCATATTTAAAAGAATACACTTTTAAAACATGAAAATAAAACGTTGAAAAAAAAATCACCTCACTTCATAATTCCGTCTTGTTTAACTTAGGAATAGCTACCACCACGCACCCACTAATGACCAAGCAGCAGTAATTAATTATGTTTTGCTGACATCATTTAAAGCTGAAGGAATAAAAAAAATTATAGACACAGTGGTCAGTACAGTCGAATCAGTTCTCTATCCTGTCAAGTTTCTGAACACTTTTTATCCTACTGATCATCCTCTACCATTCATGCCTCGAACCACATGAAAGCATCCCACATGAAAGTTTTGTGAAACTACGTCAGCTTTTTGGTATAAATTTTGTTATGTTGTTTATAAGGATTTTTTTATAATTAAATATTTGAGGGGGTGAAAAACTGTTGAAAATTTTGTGGTTAATTATTTGTGTTTAACATCATATTGAGGTACTTGAAACTTCGTTTATCGATCATGAAGGGAGAATGACATAGGACTGGCTTTTTCAGAGCTCTACAACGATGCTGGTACTACACCGGTCTTCTATCCAAACGTAGTATGCAAGCAAATTGTCTTTGTAAAATCGCCTTTTTAACGCTTATGGATCGAGAAAAATGGTAACCTACTTGGTTGGAAATTAAGAATGTGGTTTTTTACACAGGGCCACTTCTTTCAGGGCTCTACGCCAGTGTTGATCATATTCGAAAACAGTTTGCAAGCTGCTTTGAATGGTTTTTTGTACTACAGCGTTGACAGTTTTGAAAGTTTCAAATGATATTGTACTTCAGATTTCATGTAAATGCAAACAGATGTGGTGCGAGCTCGCTTGGACCACGGTGGAAGGAGGAGAACTAACACCGGATCCCTAAATAGTTTAAATCGGCCCCTTTCATCCAACTATTGTATCAACGGGCCCCGGTAAGTCGGCAACGACGTATCGGCTCCCACTAAGTGCCCACCACCACCTCGCCCGAGATGGGCACCCTCGGCACCGTAGGCAAAGGAAGTTGAGGAAAAGAGTGGAGGAGAGAGTCGTGACGAAAACTTTGTAACAGATCAAAACCCACGCGTGCGAAGCCGCGGGCATCAGCTAGTATACATATAACTAGCTGACCCGGCAAACGTTGTTTTGCCATAAAAATGATTAAATTACTAAAATGGCTAACAAAAAATAGGGGTTGGTGGTAAAAGGGTAAAAATTTAGGGTTGTATATATTTTATAAAATTTTAATATTTTACTACCCTACCCCTAGCTTACTCCTACCCTACCCCTACCCCTAACCTACCCTACACATACCCTACCCCTACCCTATCCCCAACCCTACCCTAAACCCTTCCCCACCCCTACCCTACCCTTACAAAAAAGACGATAATTGATCAGTTATCGAGCGGGATGAAAAATGATTAAATTACTAAAATGGCTATTAAAAAATAGGGGTTGGTGATAAAAGGGTAAAAATTTAGGATTGTATGTATTTTTGTATTTTATATCATAAAAGAATAGAAATTAAAAATTTTGTCTAAAAAATAAAATAAAAAATTTAGGGTTGGACTACACCTAACATTATCCCCGACAAAATTGTGAATCTAATCCATTCCCAGATCCCCTTGAACACACACAAAAAATTTCATCAAAATCGGTCCAGTCGTTTGAGAGAAGTTCAGTGACATACACACTCACAGAAGAATTATATATATAAAGATATATTTTTTTTTAATAATTTGGGTAACGCATAAAGTCAGAGTATGTGTTAAAAGTGCCCCCCTAAATCAAATGTTATCAAAACGCACATAAATTTGTAATTTTTTTTTAACGCCTATTGTTTATCTTATTTTTATACCACATAAACATACTCGTACCTATTGAATATCTCGTGGACCCCCTTAGTAGGGTGTGCCAGCATCGGCTTCAGCGGCACGCCGGGCGTCAGGCGGCAGCGCCGCGGCAGCGCGCACACGCCGTGCGCCAGCAGCGCGGGCACTAGCGCGTCGTAGTTGGGGCACTCGCAGTACGTCGTCTTGATTATTAATGCGTTCTCGTCGACGCGCGCCTGTGATAGACAAACGCAGCTATATCGGTCTGTATCAAAGTCCACATTATTCGCATACACCGCATCCACAGAGGTGAGGTAGATCAGTTATTAAGATTACAAACAGTAGGTGTCTTAACACTTATCCCTGAGGGACACCTATGTTGAGATACCCACCCACAGAGGTGAGGTAGATCAGTTATTAAGATTACAAACAGTAGGTGTCTTAACACTTATCCCTGAGGGACACCTATGTTGAGATACCCACCCACAGAGGTGAGGTAGATCAGTTATTAAGACTACAAACAGTAGGTGTCTTAACACTTATCCCTGAGGGACACCTATGTTGAGATACCCACCCACAGAGGTGAGGTAGATCAGTTATTAAGATTACAAACAGTAGGTGTCTTAACACTTATCCCTGAGGGACACCTATGTTGAGATACCCACCCACAGAGGTGAGGTAGATCAGTTATTAAGATTACAAACAGTAGGTGTCTTAACACTTATCCCTGAGGGACACCTATGTTGAGATACCCACCCACAGAGGTGAGGTAGATCAGTTATTAAGACTACAAACAGTAGGTGTCTTAACACTTATCCCTGAGGGACACCTATGTTGAGATACCCACCCACAGAGGTGAGGTAGATCAGTTATTAAGATTACAAACAGTAGGTGTCTTAACACTTATCCCTGAGGGACACCTATGTTGAGATACCCACCCACAGAGGTGAGGTAGATCAGTTATTAAGATTACAAACAGTAGGTGTCTTAACACTTATCCCTGAGGGACACCTATGTTGAGATACCCACCCACAGAGGTGAGGTAGATCAGTTATTAAGACTACAAACAGTAGGTGTCTTAACACTTATCCCTGAGGGACACCTATGTTGAGATACCCACCCACAGAGGTGAGGTAGATCAGTTATTAAGATTACAAACAGTAGGTGTCTTAACACTTATCCCTGAGGGACACCTATGTTGAGATACCCACCCACAGAGGTGAGGTAGATCAGTTATTAAGACTACAAACAGTAGGTGTCTTAACACTTATCCCTGAGGGACACCTATGTTGAGATACCCACCCACAGAGGTGAGGTAGATCAGTTATTAAGATTACAAACAGTAGGAGTCTTAACACTGATCCCTGAGGGACACCAATGTTGAGATACAAAAAAAAAAAAAAAGTGTTGTATACCTATTGATGTATGAAGGCACCCAACAGGACCGATGATTTGGTAAAAGTCTCGGAAAGTAGCTGGATGAAAGTCGCGTGGAATCCATTATCTTTAGAGGAGGCCTATGCCCAGCAGAGAATGGGTCAATAAAATAGTTAAATGTAGATACCATTATATATTACATCCTAAACCAAGTAGCTTCCTTCTTGTAGAAATCAGAAACAACGAAAATACCACAAACACCCTGAACCGAGAAAATATAGAATCTGAGAATGGAACAGGATGTCGGAGCCGGCGACCTCTTGCAAACCTGTTTCCTAGCCGCGCAACTACTCTGTCTGCGTGGGCGGGCATCTCCTCACCCTCAATGTTTTCCGCAAAAACCAGCGGCATGGCTACTTTTGCCTTGGAAATACCGATGATTGGAAGCCATTTTCGCTACATATCGCGGCAATTTGTTTGTACCTAAAATTTAATTTCAAGCGTGGTGTTTATGCCAGTACCTACCCATCATTGCAGTGGTAACTTCAATTAAATAATGGAGGCCTTTTCCCTGCAGTGGAATGATTATAGGCTGATACTTTACTTAAGTTTATTTTGTGGGATGATATTATGTAAGTAAAGTAAAGTAAAAAAGTAAAGTAACAGCCTATAATCATCCCACTGCAGGGAAAAGGCCTCCATCATTGAATTCAAGTTACCACAGCAATGATGGATACTGGCTTAATCACTACTTTTGCCAAATGCGGGTTGGTGATCACAAACCCGAGCAACGTTCAAAACTTTTTTTTTGTTGCCCGACCCGGGAGTCGAACCTGGGACCCCAATATCATGACCCGGTATTTAATCCACTAGACCAACGGGGCGTGTAGACCAACGGGGCGTGTATTATGTACGAATATAATATTTTTCTTTCTTTATTTCAACTACGAAGGTCTTTAAATACCTTGAACTGTTCAGCTGTGAGCCCTTTAGACGCGTCCAGGACCTGTACCCCTCCAGGCCCGGGCGGCGTGGCGGCAGTAGCCTGGGCTAACGCCTGGAGGACTGACTGCTCAGCCAAACCGATACGTAGCTTGCCTTCGAGACACCTAGGAATGTGATAACTTGAATTAAATAATGGATTTGTTATAAGGTAACTGACTTTACAAAAAATAGGTTTATTTAACTAGCTATCCGTCAGATGTTTCTAAACAGTATTTATTATTTATACTTTTCAGGTACTTGGGACATTTTTGAACACTTTGTATTTGTATACTTCTTGTCTTAAGGTTTATGATTTGAATTCGAAACTTTCTATTTACTTTTCTTAATCTAATATGTGACTGGCGAAATGACATCATTTCGTAAATGATTTTTAAATTGTAATCTTAGACATTGTACTATACACCGTGCTTTTTGAACCAGCTGGAAAACAAAGTCCACGTTATTGGACTATTATGCATAACATCATGGCAGGGTCATTAAATTTTTAATTAAAAATTTTAATACTGTTTTCTTGAGTTTACGCGAACACTATACATTGAAATGAAAGATAGTTTACGGATTTAGAACGCGTTTATTTTTGATTTAACCCGACGTTTCGAACCCTTTACAGCGTTCATGGTCACGGGTAGACTAAGGTGTTATTCGTCTTTAAGATGGTAATTTGAAAAAATGTTTAACTACCGCCTCTAATTTTTATCGTCAGTTACTGTTCCTTTTCACACAAAATGAGCTAACTGTGTCCGGAGTCTTCGCAGTGTTGCCATGGTTTGTGGACTTCAATGATGATAAGACAGGGTCCCAAGCAGCTTCAGAGAGCCCAGCGGATCTGTGATGACCACCACCGGCATGCTGAACTCCAGCATGTCAAGCGAGCACTTAAATTCAATAAACTCCAAGTACCGCGACTCCGCTTCACGGACCGTCAAAAACCATCCACAGTTGAGCGTCTACCAGCGGTACTCCCATACATGAAGGGTGTCACAGACAAAATTGGGAACATCTTGAAGCGCGCTTCTATCAAGACCTACTTCAAGCCGCCGAAGAAGATCAACCAATTCTTACGACCAGTCAAGTGTAACATTCCCCTTCAAGTACCAGGCGTATACAAACTCGACTGTGAATGTGGGCTCTCTTACATAGGTCAAACTAAACGCAGTATAGGTACTCGGGTAAAAGAACACATAGCCGATATGAAAAACATGCGTGTAACGAAATCTGCAGTCTGTAGTCATGCGTTTGATAAGCCCAACCATTTCATTAGATTTGATAAACCTAAAGTTCTTGCTAAGGAAAACCGATATGTACCTAGAATGATACGCGAAGCAATAGAAATTAAAAAACATCCTAATTTCAATAGAGAAGATGGTTGGAATTTACCAGCTGCTTGGGACCCTGTCTTATCATCATTGAAGTCCACAAACCATGGCAACACTGCGAAGACTCCGGACACAGTTAGCTCATTTTGTGTGAAAAGGAACAGTAACTGACGATAAAAATTAGAGGCGGTAGTTAAACATTTTTTCAAATTACCATCTTAAAGACGAATAACACCTTAGTCTACCCGTGACCATGAACGCTGTAAAGGGTTCGAAACGTCGGGTTAAATCAAAAATAAACGCGTTCTAAATCCGTAAACTATCTTTCATTTCAATAAAAATTTTAAATTTTTATTCAGACTTTTAATTTTGTAACTCGCTGTGACTCGCCCGGACGTATTATTTTGTTGCGGCGGGGTCTCGGTTGAATGGACCTTGCACAGCTACACATCTGTGTGCGTCACAGCGTGTTTCAAAATAAATAGCTGAACCGATATTTAATAATTTAACAAAAAAAACTTTTGGTAATAAAATTAAAATAACACTGCCAAGATGTTATCCATAATGGTTACTTAACGTGGGCTTCGTTTTACAGGTGGTTAAAATTGCACCGTGTATACCTTATACACCGGCATAGGCTGGTAACATTTTCTTACTGATATAGATCTTTTTTTTTTGTTAATTTCTACCGTTCGGAACTGGCTAAGGTCTGAGACCATGCTGCCATGTCATTAGTGGGAATTCTACATTGTTAATAAATACATAAGCTATCATAAATACTTACTTAAAGATAATAACTTAACATAATCTAACCCTAAACTAACCTAGCTCATTGAAACATATGGGTGGTTTATACATTTCAATGATCACAGCAGTTTTACGCGAGAACGTGGATCTGAGTCAAATAGTTTTTTTTTTTTATAAATATTTTAAGACATGCCTCACTGGGCCACACAGAGCCATCTAGTCCCAAATTAAGGTAGTATTCAAGTATATAGTTCAATCAATCCTACTCACTGACACATTATAATTACAATGCAACCACTTTATCACAATAAATGCCGCTTAGGATAATTTCTCAAAATTAGAAAACAAAGTTTATCTTTCTCTTCTCGTTTCCAGCGCAAACTCCTGATATAGTTCTGTCTACTGCCGAACATCGGCCTTTCCAAATAGATAAGTATGCCTTAATCAGCACGCTTGGCTGGCAGGGTTGGGAACGCATTTTGACCAATAGTGAGAATCAGACGCTGCTGCCTATCGTTTTCTGGTACTTCTCCTTTAGTTGCCTCTTACCCATAAGAAGAGAAGACTTAAAACAAAGCTGGAATAGTAATTTTGATGATAGAAGTAATCCATGCTTACCTTATCAGATATTTAGCTTCACAATGTCTGCAAGCAGTGAACAGGGTTTGTATTTTAGCGATCTTCTTATTGACTGATGCGTGTCCTGTAAAATATACATATAATATTCAGTCTGCGTGATAAGTCTTTGAAAACTTTTGTACCATTTGCAAGACATTTTTATATAGAGTAAATGATTTATTCATCATCATCTCACTCACATAATCTTACATCACTGGATGGAATTACGTAATCCGATCCGTCGACCCGTGCACTGCGCTACCGCCTTCGGTAGGTAGACCTTAGCCTTTCTCACTGGTGATGGTTGAAGCTGTTCAAAGTAGGTAGCCCCGCCTCACCAGTCATTCCAGCGGTGTCTTTTAACACCTGGATTATTTCAATGACCGCGGATCCGAAGCTCAGTCGCATTGGGATTAGAGCAAGTATCTAGAGATCATTGCTGAAGGCCGCTCAGCATGAAGGATACTCAACAGGAAGAAGCTAACCTCTTTTACCAGTCATACCAACAATGTCGTTCTAGGTCTGGAATACGTCCTAACAATTGCAGCCTCAAAGCTCAATCGCTATAGTGGTTCAAAGTAAGTAGCCCATCCTCACCAGTCATCCCAGCGATATCCTTCAGCGCCTGGAACAGCTTTCGAGCCTTCAGCGGCGGCGGCGCGAACATAGTCCTCTGCGTAGCCCGCGCCATCTGTGCGGCAGCGCCCAGGTCCCCGGCCTTCTGCGCGGCCGCCTTCACCTGGGCGAGGGAGCGACCCGTGCATTGGGCCACCGCCTTCATCAGATACGTCTCCGCGATGCCTGCCGACAACGGTTTTATTAAAATGTAAACCGTTTATTTACATCTAAAATTTAGAATTGAAAACTAAACACGCATGAATCATAAATCCATCAATATATGTATAACTAGCGGCCCATCCCGTCTCCACACGGGTGGACATTAGATTTTTTTTATAATCTGTCTATATATATAAAAATCAATTGCTGTTCGTTAGTCTCGCTAAAACTCGAGAACGGCTGGGCCGATTTAGCTGATTTTGCTTTTGATGTTTGTCGTAGTCCAGGGAAGGTTTAAACGGTGGGAAAATATGGAAAAATTAGCAGGGAGATATTTAAACAACATCAAATTTTTAGCCATTTTATCGTAAGGAGACTTTTAATGTTAGGATAGGTAGTACAAAGTACACCGGGTCATCTAGTATTCTATAATATATTCTAGGAATTAATATAGCCTATGTCACTCAGCGTGAATGTAGCTTTACAATGGTGAAAGTATTATGAAATCGGCACAGTAACTTTTGAGTTTATTCATTACAAACATACACACACACAAAAATATAAATCTTTCCTCTTTAAGATATTACTAGTGTAGAAGTGTAGATAAGAATTTGATACACCAATACAAATAGTTTAGATAGTCTAATACCAAACATGACACTTAAATCTGTGCTCGATTCAATGATTGACGTTAATTTTATGTCAATGTCAACTTTTTAACCCGGCAAAATTATGTCGACATGTAATAGTATGGCTATTTAATATCATGTTGTATCTATTCGATTGATGTAAATGTGCATCCTTAATTTAGCTGGAGATAAACTTCTTAGCGTTCCATGGATTCACTGGTGTCAGAGTCCATCATGTGGCAGAAAGAGAAACTCCGAGTAGGTCCCGGTACTTGAGACACGGGCGTAGGTTTAAGGCGCCCCTTTCCGACGTACATCAACACTCACCTTCGCTACTCGTGTTTCTTTCCCTGCCCAGCCAAATCTGGTACGAACCTGCTAATACACTATTTTGACATTGATTGTGTGTCTAGTTTATAGACAAGTGTTTACAAGTTATTAAGAGATAATAAATCTCCTATTACACAAAACACAAGCCTTCCAAAAAGCATAATATATACCCCTCCGTGGCGGAGTGGCGTACACACCGGTTTTCAAGGTGTCGCCTGCTCCGAGGTCCCGGGTTCGACTCCCGAACGGAAGAAAAAATGAGTTTTACCTTCGTTATTTATTCTGGTTTCCAAAATAAGAGTGTTTTAAATAGTTATTCAAATTGGCATCAAAACAATGTATGTGATGTAGTTCACATTTATTATTATTTATTTACCTAACTCCAAGCTATGATACGCAGGTGCCAGCTGATTTAGGCACATGTACACGCAGGGCAGCAAGTCCTCCGGTGTCAGCACGATCACCGAACGGAAGAAGTTGCTGAGGATCTCTACTATTTTCAGACGGGCCGATGTGCCTTCGATAGCTTCTAAAGTCTTGGCCAGAGCGAGGTAGGGCACCTCTTGGTCCCGCTTCCAGCAGGCATCGTTGATCGGGTGGTACTTAGGCTTAGATGGGTTGTATTCTGTTTCTGTAAATTTTTACAAGTTATGAAGTAGACTGGCTAATCGATTAAATAGTTACAAAAGCCAGACTTTTATGTGCTCAAACAGCCTCTAATAAAAAATATTTCTAATGAAATTTATTACTTTTTATTATACTGACTAAATTAACTAAATTTCACATCAACTCCAAAATGCGTGCATTTTAAGCCTTGTCTTGATTGACAACATTGGTAAGTAATAAAATCCTTGTAAGGTATTCAACATTACAAAAACAAATCGTGGTTCAATTTCAAATCGCAAACTTAAAAGCGGCGAGAGTAGCTAGAGCAAAGTCTTAAGGAAATATTAGAATACAGAAGAATAAGATTTAAAAAAACTGTGACATATAGAATACACTAAGAAGTTAATAATTACACATGAGTACCTGGAACTGTAGCAATTTCTTCATTCTCTTTGCCCTCCTTTTTCTCATTATCTTTACTCTCTTTCTTTCTTAATGGACTTGTGTCTTTTTCTACTTTGACATCTTTATCTATGTCTACTTTGACATTATCTACTTTGTCATCATTATCCTTTTTGTCATCTTTCTCACTTTCGACAGGGAGTGGAGAAATTGATTCTTTTTTAACTTCAACCATAGACTGTGGACTTTTCTGTTGGTTGCTATCTTTTTTCTGCAGTGGAGAAGCCTTCGGTTTGACTTTGGTTTTTTTGCTCTTTGGAGAATTGTAAGTCTTGGGTGGGCCATTACTCTTTTCCACTTTCATCGGTGATGATTTAGGAGATGGTTCTGTCTCACTGCTCGAGCTCTCTATCCTTTGCCTTTTAGGCTTCTTCTTCTGTGAAAAATATTGTTAATAGGATTATAGGCTAACTAATATAGGAGCGGACTATGCTTTACCTGTCACTTGTTTGAAACCAAACTAGTTATCTGTCTTCTCCTATCAGCTTAGTAATACAAAAAAAGATAATCAATCAATATTATCAAGCTAAAGAGCTTGTTTGTTTGTTTGAATTGAAAAATAAAAAAAAAAACTGGTTCGAATTGAAAAATTCTTTTTGTGTTGGATAGTCCATTTATCGAGGAAGGGAAGTACAGAAATTGACACGTACGAAGTTGCGGGCAACAGCTAGACCATATATAAACAAAAACATTACATAAAATAAAATATTTTTTGCTTTGAAAATCAAACACTGATAATAAATTAAATACCTTATCAGAATTAACAGGGGCTTCGACAGTTGTTGATGTCTCACTGCTGCTGCTCTCTAAACGCTGTCTCTTGGAAGACTTCTGGAAATTTAAAGTTCAATATAAACTCACTTTGGTAAAATCAAACAATTTAACAATGATGGCACAAACTAGCTAACATTTGGTACAAGAGAGACGGTACCAGAGAAAGAGAACAGACATCAAGGTAAAAGATACAAATAAAGATAATAAAAATAAATTAGTTTAACAATGGTGTAACTTTATTTAATGTTCTTTACTAATCGTTGAGTGACATATTATACGTACATCAAATTGCCTATTTGCAGAAATAATATTGTTTTTCTGATTTAACTAACCTTATCGTTTCCAACGTCGGGATCTAATGATGTATCAATGCTTGTTTCTGTTTCATCCTGAAAAGGTAATCATACAAAAATCATTTTTACATGTTGTTGGTATCATTTCTTCCTTTGAAATCAGAAATACTTCGGCAACTGTCTCTTTAGACCAGTTATATGTATTTTATGTGCCTGACGTATCATAAAATAATTTAAATAACCTGGACAGCGCTCAAAGACATTCCCTAAGTTACTACCTAAAGACTGTCTTTATTACTAACCTCATTCTTGTTTGACTTCTCACTTTTTACAGGCTTTTTAGGAGTTACAGTAAAGAACGACGTTATACTTTTCTGGGCCATATTTCTAGCACTATTATAGGAATTATTCGAGATTGAAACCTTCAGGTAAACTTTCCTTTTTACCGCTAAATTTGCAAACCCAACAAGAAATCTACACTGCCCTACTAACTTAGAAAAGTTGAACATGCGTAATTATTTTGATTTCATTGTTAAAACAACAGTCTACTACCATTATTTTGAAATTATTAACAAATACAAAATAATAAAGAGAACCGAAACCTTTTTTTTTTTTTTTTTTTTTTTTTTTTTTTTTTTTTTTTTGGCTCGCACGATTTGTGCATTTGCCACGACGAAGTTTAAAGTTAGGGAAACGATTATGGAAAAAAGATAGGAAATGGAAGGAAAACAAAAACAGTATAGGATCAGGTTAGTAGGAATAACGGTGTAATATTTGATACATAAACTTATAATTTTATGTTATTACTGGAAATAAATATAGATAGTATATTATAAACGTCATATGAGTTCATATATAATAATGAAACAACTGAAGTAGGAAGAGGAATACGGAGGGATACTAAAGAGGAAAACAAAGAGGAGTGATCACGTAAACGACACGAAAAGAAAATGTGGTTCAGGTCACCTATGTCAGCACCACACTCGCACATTTCAGTGTACCGAAACCTTATACAGTATGCATTATAGCTAGCTTCATTCAACTGTCAAATTAAACGTCAAAATTAGCTTTTGGCGCGCTTTATTTCTAAACGTGTCTACTCACTGCTGTACAAAACCGGCAATGAATTTTTATGATTATGACTAGGTACAACAATCGTTGCGGTTTGTTACGGTTCAAGCGTCACTATTTGTAACATTCGGATACACAAGCTAGAGTTTTACAAAGAAAGAGGCAATGGTATTTAAAAAGTATAGATAGGTTAAATGCCCATACAAAACTATCGAAATATCTGTGCCGCTTGCGAACAACTGCACACATGCGTAATTCTTATTTTGTCCTTGTCATACTCGTGAAAAGAACAATTATTATTACTTTCTCTTTTGTAGTTTTTTAATTTCATTACATTTTTGTTTTTCTTTAAATTCAACATCTAAAGGTGGCCATTGACGATAATTTTTTCGCGTCAGTTAAACTGACATCGCTCCAAAATTTGATCGTCAGTGGCGAATCATCGCTCCAGAGTTTTAACTGACGTCGCGCCCGGAAATCCAGCCCGGCATCACGCCAAACTGACCGTCAGTGTGTGAACCCACATCCAGAGCTTCAGTTCGCTCACTGCGCCCGCGGTGTATGAGCGTGTTGAGCGCGGTGAAAGGAACGGACAAAAATTATATGAATCGATCGTATGCCACTTTGATTTTATTATATTATTATAATAATGAATCTGTTTTGCTGCTTTAGGCGGCATTCGACCACGGCTACAGAATAATGTCATTATATCATACAGTGTAAAAATATGTCTGAGGCGGGACTCGAACCCGCATCTCCTCGCAAGCCGGGCGCGGCGCTATACCATTAAGCCACCGAGACCTCATGTGTCCAATGATAACTAGTTTAGAAGCTATGAGGGAACAGATAAACATACATACCCACATACATACATACATACATATATACATACATACTAGAGATAGTAAATATATCTAATATAATCAGTATATAAACTTGAAAAATTATATCTCAGGCGGGACTTGAACCCGCGACAAAATTTTTCAAGTTTATATACTGATATCATAATTGCAATTAAGTTGCTAAAATATCAAATAAAGTATATCTTTTATCAGTTAAATTTGAGTAAGTAATAAAAAAATATAACATTTATTCAATAAATATTATTAAACTTATATATTAACGATATTTATTCGAGCCCTTGATAATGAAACGCAACTAAAAGTTTTATTCGTATACATAAATCTAACCGATTTATAAAATTACCTACTGAATGTTTAAAACGCTAGTCCGCAATGAATATGTAAAAATATCATAAATCCAATCTTTCTTTCCGTAAATTACGTTTATTGAGTAAGTTAACTTAAGCATTAAGTAAACGCATTAGAGCCTAAATTTGCGAGTCAAACAAGTAGTACAACAGAAGCAATGAAATTAAACTCTAATCCATTAGCTTAAGGAAGAATTAGGTTTAGGCAAAGAGTTAGGTTTAGGATTATTTTTAAAAGATTTTAATGTTCATGTAATTGGTCTCACAGAACATTGGATAAAAAAATATGAACTAATGTTAAACATTGAAAATTATAAAGTCGGTAGTTCGCTCATAAGGGAGTCTGCATCTAGAGGAGGATCACTTATTCTTGTTAAAAATGAATTCAAATGTAAAGAACGCAAAGACATCGTGTCGCTTTCAGTTGAGCGAACTATTGAGCTAGCATGTGTTGAGCTGGAACAATTTATAATAATTAGCGTGTATAGCCCCCCCAAATCTAATTACCATATTTTTGAATCCACTATGGATGAGGCTCTGAGAAGGCTATCAAAATCGTGTAAAAAAAAGTAGTTGTATGCGGTGATTTCAACGTTAATATATTAGAAGACACACAAACGTCCACTCAATTTCTTAATCTCTTCAAGTCATATGATTTAATAAATCTTTTCAATGAACCTACCAGGGTAACGCCCACGTACGCGTCGGCTACTTGCTTAGATAATATTTTTTGTAATGGTAAAGTGTTAAAAAAAACATATTGAATTGTCTAACTTCAGACCATAGTGGACAGGAAGCATCATTTGAGCACCATCGTGTCCCAAACATAGTAAGATTATGTGTATAGGCCGGTTACTATTAATAAAATGGACAGATTTAAAGCAAAAATTGAAAATGGTGTTAATTTACTAAAGCCTGGTAGTCAGAATGTTGATCAATTATATGAGGGCCTTTTTGGTTTGGTGAAAAATGAATTTGATAATCATTTTAAGCAGAAAAAAGTTAAAATCAACAAACAGAATTGTAAGTTTAATGAATAGGCTACACCTGGTATTTACAAAAGTAGAAAAACATTATATGATTTGTATAGTCTAAAAGCTGAATCTCAAAACCACAACATTATAGACCATGTTAAAAAAAACTCCAAATTATTTAAAATAGTATGCGCCAAAGCAAAGTCAATTTATCTTCATAATTTAATTTCGGCTTCCAAAAATAAAGCGAAAACTACTTGGAATATTATAAATAAAGAAACATGTAGACTAAAACCAAGCAATCCTGCTTACTCTCTCAAATTAGGGGATAAGTTAATAAACACGAGCACAGAGGTTGCGAATACATTTGAGAATTTTTTTTCAAACATAGCTTCCTCCACTACTGAAGGGCTTGCTTCTTCCGCTGATCTAGCTGAATCCCTTATCAAGTCGGCTGTCGATGAGTGCAAATTTCATTTAATTTTAGACATATAAACCCTGATTTAATTATAAAAACTTTTAGAGAATTGAATATGAAAAAAACTGAAGATCTTTGGGGAATTTCCGTTCATATTATCAATACAATTATAAATTCAATAGCCCCTCATCTCGCAATAATTTTCAACAAATGTATTGATGATAGACAGTTTCCAACTTTAATGAAGTTTAGCAAAATTATTCCATTATTTAAATCCGGCGAGAAAAGCGATCCCGCTAATTTTCGACCAATATCTATCTTGCCAGTACTAAGTAAAATATTTGAAAAAATTATGTATAGTCAACTTTTATCGCACTTTAGTTTGAATAAATTATTACATCACAATCAATATGGATTCAGGAAAGGTAGAAATGCCACTGATGCGGGAGTAGCACTTCTAAAACACGTATTCGATGCTTGGGAGAGTAGGTTAGATGCTATAGGTGTTTTTTGTGACCTGTCAAAGGCATTTGATTGTGTGGACCATAAAACGTTAATTAAAAACTCAGACATTATGGTGTTTCGAATGATTCGTTAGATTTAATTAACTCATATCTCACAGGTAGAACACAAAAAGTTTGCATTGATGGAACTGAGTCTTCAGGGTCGGCCCTTATCATTGGTGTCCCTCAGGGATCAGTATTAGGACCCTTGCTATTTTTAATATACATTAACGACCTTCCATATTATATGTATAATCTTTGTGAGATGGTATTGTTTGCAGATGACACTTCAATAATTTTTAAAATTAAGAGGGGCGAATTATCATTTGACGATGTTAACAATACCCTCTCTAAATTATTGCATTGGTTTGCTACGAATAATCTTTTGCTTAATGCAAGAAAAACAAAATGTGTTAAATTTACTTTGCCTAATGTAAGGTTTTCCGCCACAAATGTTATTGTAAAAGATGAGCCATTAGACACAGTAGACTCCTCTACCTTTTTAGGTATAACTGTAGACTCTCGACTGCAATGGGGTGCTCATATCAGGTCTCTGTCTGGAAGACTTAGTTCTGCTGCTTATGCTGTGCGAAAGATAAGACAATTGACTGATGTTGGAACGGCAAGATTAGTATATTTTAGCTACTTTCACAGTATAATGTCATACGGAATTTTGTTATGGGGCTCAGCGGCAGATATTGAGTCTATTTTTATATTGCAAAAACGTGCTGTGCGGGCTATTTACGGCCTTAGACCCCGTGACTCTCTAAGAGAGCTATTCAAAGAGATCAACATACTAACAGTTGCATCTCAATACATTTTCGAAAACATTATGTACGTCCGTAAAAACCTCGAATTTTTTGTCAAAAATAGTGACGTACACAATTTCAATACCCGAAATAAAGATAAACTTGCCGTTCCAGGATTCAGACTGCGAAAAGTAGGTAATTCGTTCATGGGAAATTGTATCCGTATTTTCAACAAATTACCACTGTCAATTGCCGACCTCCCTGTACATAAATTCAAATCATATATCAAAGTTGTTTTAATGAAAAAGGGCTATTACACTATTGATGATTATATAAATGATAGGAACGTTTGGCTTTAAATTGTATCAGCTCGCACTGGCATATATCTTATGTAAACATGTTTATTTAAAAAGAGGCTGACAATAGTGACCGAGTTTCTTGCGCTGCTTCTTCTCGGCACTAGCCCAGACTTGTCCCGAAGCAGTGGTAGGTTAAATATTGGGACGTGTAAAAGCGCCTCCAGGCGCCTATTTGCAGAAATAAAACTGATTTTAACTGATTTGAATGATGTTACTCGGCGTATTAAACAGCTTTCTTTTCGATATATTATTATTATTATTCAACTGAGTCTGTTAATTTATGTGGATCAATGCATTTTTTCGAGTTATAGTCGGGTAAAAAGCATACAAAATACACCCGTACTAGCAACCCGGCCGCAGCCACGGCCGGCCGAGAACTGAAGGGCCGGACTGACGCCAGTCAGTGGGGAAATCGAGTTCAAATTTTCATCAAGATCAAATTTTGGAGCGACGTCTGTTTAACTGACGCGAAAAATGATCGTCAAGGCCACCTTAATACAAGTTGTAGACTTGTATTTTATGCTGTGCTCAGTCTGTGTATCCGACTTTAGTTTTATAATTTCCTTTCAAATGATTACCTCTTTAGTCTACATAATACTGTTTACTGTTTGAAATCTTTGAATATAGATTCAAATAAAAATTAAAAGTTTTCTAGAATTTTGAATTACTTGCTCTAAACTTAAATCTTTTAATTGTCTGAAGAGTACAGTACCGATAACAATGTTAGACATATTTTGCAAAAATGGCTCCCTCTAGTAGTTGAATTGTCAACTATACGCGTGTCGTCCATGTTACGAATGTGGTGTGACTTATTTTTGTTTTGTGTTAATTTTCAATATAATAGAATAAAAGTGCAATGTAACAGTATGTGTAATCCCATATAGTGGAACCTTGCTCCGGCTGAATGGATCCCGCCGTCGCGTGGTATCAGCCCGAGCAGGAAGGACCCGCGAAGCGCCTGTGGCTTCGTATCTGGGAAACTCAAAGTGAAATAGACAAAATGAACTTAAAAAACTTAGAAAACGCTAATCCTAATGTAAATAAAGCTCAAGACTTTATACCAATACACGATGTGAACGGTGAAAGTAGGAACAATAATTATTTCAACCCCGCGCGGAGGAAAATAAACGATAACCGCGCATCAACTTTTAACCTGAATAAAAACCACGATGCTCTCATAGGTGAATACGGAGGTTGTCCGTGGAGGATACCGAATTACCATTACAAGCCTGGGATACTGGGGTGAGTAGCGTTTTTATTTCGTATTGGTTATGATGAGTGAAGTGTCAACGTGTTGGTTATGATCAGGAGTTAGGGCGCAATGACTGGCGAGCGCGCCAGTGTTGGCGGTGGATTACGGAGACGCGTGAGCTCCACCGTGACGGCCGCTTGTCTTTATAACTAATTTAGGTCAGAGGGTATCCTTACCTTGGTTTGACGATAATGATTTGAATAGAAGCTATATTAAATGGGTCTGGTATCCATCAGCAAAATTTACTTTCCTAATGAAAAAGAGGAGTGATACTCCAAATTGTTCACATTGTAATGTAATTGAGGATGTACAACACTTGTTGATGGATTGTTCCCGAACTAGAGGAGAACGAGAGGCACTTCTGAAGGAGTTTAATTTAAATTTATTAGACGTAGGTTTGGTGCAAACTATTTTATTAAACCCTAAATCAAAATTGGCCATAAAGCTGTCCAAATTAGCAAAAGATTATCAGAAGTAAGTCCCGTAATAATAATATTGTAATTCGTTAGACTTTGAATATAAATGTAAAATGGATACGATGCTAAATAAAATATAGATTTAAAAAAAAAACTAATTCACGCGGGCGCCTGCACTTCATGACTTCTTGCTAATTAACAGTACCTGCATCGTTCCTCAGTTGTTTTTTGTTTTATTTCCTTTAGCTGTGAATGTTCCATTTTTGAAAATAATAAATAATGATGACCTTATTATACTCGTAATTTATAAATTATTTTTATTATTATAACTGTAGTGGTTTGCAAACATGAGTAATCATTTTTGTTACAAATTATGTATTAATAAAACCTGATACAGCAGTACCTATAAGATGCCCCCTGCTCAGCCTGATGTTCCTTATTAGATTGGCTTTTGAACAAAACAAATGTATAATTATTGCAATAACAAATATGCATTAGGGTATCTTGTCATTTTAACACATGTTTTTTATATTAACTGTAATGTTTATAAACTTTTCTGATTCTATTTTGCTGTAATTACTTGTCCGATAACTTTACATACAATGCAAATGATTGTTTGTAAATATAAGCTTTATTTCATGTGTGATTTCATTTAAAATGAGTTAATAATAACTGAAGTTAGTATAGAGCTAAGGTGAGATCTATATATTTTTATACAGATACCTGTTTTATTTTGTCTGCAATAGAAAGAAAGTCATTTAATTAGCATCCAACATACAAAATAGACACTATAATATTAACAAAACCATAAAAATATGTATAATATTGAATATAAACAACCAAGAGATAAACATAAACATGAGTACATTTAGAAGACATAAAGCTCAAAATTACATGATCCCTTAGGATTAAGACATCATTCTATCTCAATCAACATCATACAGAGTAACAGCTGTAGAACAATGTTCATTGCCATTTTAGTAGATCACATCACCATCCTTTACCAGTCCAATGCGAGACACAGGCGTCCGAGGTACAGTACAGTATATTTTGTGGCGTGAAACAACTGAGCATTACATAGTTTTATTTTTAATTTGTTTATAACAACTCAGGGATTATGTTAAAGTTGTAATCTCCAAAGAATGTCTAACAACCAAAACAATGAATACTTGTGTCAGATTCATAGAATGCACTTATTATTCAGTACCTGGCGTGTCTCGTGGCAACCGGTACCATTCACACTGAACGCTGGACATACGCCAGCCGCCCACTAGCTTTAAAATACCAGATAGTTCAATGTTTTGGAGCTGGGTTAGTTCGATCTAATGTCTGTTGATATTTTAAGATTGATATCTCACCAGACCACTTAAGAAAATGCTAAGTCAATTGTACCATTTTGTTAACTAAAGATATCCTATGATTACTGAATTTGTTTGTTCTCTAAAACATTTGCAATATTATTATGATGATAACTAAGTTTTGTTGCCCTGATTGTAATCAGTAATCACAAAGTAGGCAGTTATATAAATTATATCTGATAAAATGGCATTGCCTCAATCTGTCCAATGTTTTGTGTAATAAGCATTTTGGTTTCTCTTTAAACATATTGTGAGCTTTGTTCATTGTAGTTTAATCATCAAACAAATGTTACAGAATAAAAAATGTTATTGCTTTAGACTGACTTTTGGTGGCCTTAAGGTCCGCAGGAGTTACCAGAATGGATTTATTATATCAAAAATTAATCTAGTAGTAAAATTACAAAAATAATAATTAATTAATTACTAAAAACAAGGCTAAACAAAGCTAAGGCATTATCACATTGATAGACTGTCAGTTATAGTAAGTGATTTTACTAGTGGCTTTTACCACTGTTCCAAATCATTGGTCGTCATAACAAATTATTTACAAAATTATTTGAAAATTAAACTTCCCACTGCCATTACATTTTATGCGACAGAACGAAGCTTGGCGTCAGTCTCAACTCTAAACATTTTGCTATGCAAATTTTGATGAGGTTGCTTGACATTGAGATAATATATTTTTTTAACATAAGTATATGTTTGGTTTATTGTTGGTTACATTTAAATTTAAAAGAAAAAAAATTGTAATTGATTTAAAAAATTAATTTGACGGTTACCGAAATAACTTACTTAAATTATGGTAAGGTAAAAGGAAATGTAACAGTTTAAAAAACAACCAATTTAAGTCCAGTGTAAGTAAAGACCCGCCCGGGAATCGAAGCTGGGATCTCGGAGCAGGTGACACATTGAAAACCATAGATATAGGATACAAGTAGATCCACTGACAGCCCGATAATGCGTGACCAGTTTTGATTTGTCAATGTGTGTGTTAACTAGTGACGTACCTTTAACATTTTTAGACTATCGATAATAATTACAGTTTGTCGTTTGGAAAATAATGTTTACTGTCACACTGTTTTTATCTCGAGATTATGCACCTACTTTGCGGCATACCTAACCGCCCCCACTTCTTACAACTATAATAGTGGGCAGATAAATGTGCCCGGTGAGTATATTTTTTACATATAATTTAAAAATAAACAGTCTTAATTAATAAAAAAAATAACAGCCATTGTTAATTAGTTTTCTTTATTTATTTCTTCAAAAGATTTTCCCTTGTCATCTGCTGTGCCGTGTGAGCTTATCAATGGCAGTAAGTGAAAAAGAACAAGTAAACAAAATCTGAATAAACATTTACATTCTGATGTATCAAACACTGATTATTGACTTTTAAACAAGATTATCTTAGTTATGTTATTCCTTACAGTTTCCTTCTTCAATTGTTAAGTTGACATCACAGAACATAAAAAACGAGTAGAAGTAGCATCCACTCCTATTTGTATGAAAACCAGTGTAACCAAACTAACACATTTGTGATTAAGTCACATTATCACACACACCAAGAATGTCTTGTAGCGATTAGTTAACTTTAACTGTCAGATAGTTCCGCTACCCGACACTAGATGCCACTTATTCACTATCAAATAGTTCCACTACGCGACGATAGATGCTACCTAAAAACCATTGATAAATAGGGGTGGGATAGTTACGATAATCATAACAAAAATATCGACACCTTGTAAGTGTCGATATTTTTGTTATAACAACATAAGAGAGACAGCGTTATGTTTAACATTGTCTCTCTTATCTTTTTAATTATTACAACTTAACATCTTTTCCAAAAAAATATAATTATTAATGACTTCCTTATTCTAGGCTATAAATGAAAAAAAGGCTAAAGCCCAGAATAAAGAGTTAAAAGCAATGATCTTTATGAGGGAAGATAAACGCATGTTTAAGACATTGTGTCTGTCTCTGTATTTATTCACAACAGGCATTTTACTAACATTTATTCATTAAACAAATACTTTAGAAAAACTATTTAAATAAAAACTATAGCACATGAGTAAATAATATTTATTCATGTGACTTAGTAGTAGTATTCACTGTGTTTAAAGAACATACGGTCAATATTGACCGTCAAGATGAACACTGCGGTGTCTTACGCAGTGGTAATAAGGGCTAGTTGGCAACAAAAACGAGTAATATGATGTGCTGGCCACTGTACATTAGATTTAACGTTATACCAAAATCAAAATAAAGATAAAGTTGTATTCCCTTTTGTGTGTTTTTTTTTAATTTATTATATATTATAATAATTTAACAATTATTTATTTCTATATGTAGGCTCACTAGAAACACTACCATTGCTGCGGGACAAATTAGGCTAGCACTGAAAAAAGGCAGCGGAAGAAAATCAATATTGTTCTAACTGCCGTTTGCACAAAAATTAAAACCTACAGATTTTGAAAAAATACAAATTAAAACACTAAACGTAACTACTTAGTAAAATTTACAAAAAAAACAAGCAATTTATATATCTTATTTATAAGCTGTACTTTTCTAATGTGTCATACATAATTATAAGTATCGATAACTAACTTATCGATATTTTACCACATCCCTAAACGAGTAGTTTCGTAACATTACAAAAATAAGTAATTACCAAAATATAGTTTCGACCTTATCTATATGGGCTGTGGAATGGTTTTAAGTTTTACTTTTTAAGGATTGTTATTATCGGCAAAATGTATAATTTCTATTAAAATAACGACATAATATTACTTACCGATGGTATGTCAGGCCTCCTTTGGATAAATTCTTTTTAGTACTTGTGTTTTTGCACTCTAATACTGTGCAGGTCGGCATATTTAAAGATTTTTGTCAGAATAGCACAACGTCAATACGTTCTAGCAACTGTCATCGTCTGAAGCGCGTAAAAGGGGGCGGTAACATGATATGCGCCATCCGCAGCCGATGTGTTGTACGCGGGGCCCGCCTACTAACTACTTCTATCGTTTTTTATGTTCTGTGGTTGACATTCATTTGAGACGCTAAACGTAAAATAACATCAAATTTCTCCGGAAACATTCAAGATAAATGTCGACAATAGTATCGATAAATTTGAGTCAAGCTCTAGCGTACATGTAAAATATTTCGATAAATTATTTATCAACCAAAATAATGTAAATAATCAATACATAGAACTTTATCTATACAAAATATTAAAATGAACAAGTGGATTGAAATAATTTTTTTATTTACAACTTAACAACAAGATCAAATTCAACAAAAATAACGCGTTTTTACGATGACGACTTTCTACGTATTTATCTGTGAAATGAGCAATTTTCTGGATTATTTTTGTGGTTGACTCCACAGGCACTCACAGAACATGTGACCATTGTTAGATAAAACTGTATTTACTTTAGATAATCTACGATGTACTAGATAATTACATAAAATGTTGAACCTTATATCGCATATGCCACTGGATGACACTTTGTCAAATACGACAGGTCACAAAACGAAAAGATTTGTTTTCTTTTTCTATCTTGCTAGATTTCCATAAGAGGTTTTCTTCTATCTCGCAGGCTTTGTCCGTCTATTATATTCTACGTTTATGTTGAAAACCGGTGTGTACGCCACACAGCCACGGAGGGAGTGAGTGTCGTAGTTGGTAAGAGTCATAGGTACATCTATGATGCGGAAGACGGCGCAAACAACTGCCTGTGTTGACCACTGACTGGCCCACTTAGGCCCGAGTTCACCAACATTTAAACAGCCGGTAAACAAAGATTGACGATTAATTTGACACAATTCCTATACAAAATATGTCAAATAATATTTTAAACGCTGTTTAAACTTAAACGTCTGTTGGTGAACTCGGGCCTTAGTGCCTGACTCACTGCTTGCATGTAACTAATTATGAACCTTGTACATTTACGCAATAAGGTTTTAAATGTGTAGAAATAACGCCCCGTTGGTCGAGTGATTTAAATACCGAGACATCTCGGGGTCCTGGGGTTGATCCCATGGTCGGGTAACAAAAAATTAGAATGTCTGGATATGGCTCGGGCTTGTGAATCTTGTGATAAGCAACCCGCATTCGACAAGCGTCGTCAATATGTCTGTCTGTACCCATCATTTAATGATAAAAGCCCCTACTAGGGCAATAGCCCTGCAGTGGGATGATTATAATAATAGGTCATTACTGTATTTTTTTAGGGTTCCATACCCAAAGGGTAAAAACGGGACCCTGTTACTAAGACTTCGCTATCTGTCCGTCTGTCCGTCTGTCGCTCTGTCACCAGGCTGTATCTCAAGAGCCGCGATAGCTAGACAGTTGAAATGTTCACAAACTATGTATTTCTGTTACCGCAATAACAACAAATAATAAAAACAACATAAAATATATATTTATAATTTAATTTAACAATATCCCATACCAAAAACCCGTTTTTTGCCGTGTGAAACGGTCAAGTGCGAGTCGGACTCGCGCACGAAGGGTTCCGTACCATTGACTAGGTAAACAACAGTGTAGGTACATAAATTTAGTTAATGTTGTTTTACCTATTACCATTTATTGCATGGGAGCCTGAAATATTTATGTTATTTTGTTTTTAGTATTTATTGTTTTATTGCGGCAACAGAAACACCTACATACATAATTTGCGAAAATTTCAACTGTCTATCGTGGTTCTTAAGATACAGCCTGGTGACACACAGACGGACAGACAACTAAGTCTTAGTAATAGGGTCCCGTTTTTACCCTTTGGGTACGGAACCCTAAAAAAGATACACTTGTTAAGGCTGCCGCTATGTGGAACGGAAACCGCGCGCGGACGTCCTTGCTCGGGACCTAGGCTGGCTAGATAATAAATTAATGAGTACTAGTCTAAGATCCCACCATACAACGACCTTCACCGAGCTGTTTATTGAATGAAAAGTATTTTATATTAAATTAAATATGCCAGAAAATATATTGCAAATGGGTTGACTAAAAAAATTCAGTCCAGAGTATGATTAATTTACAATTTTTTTAATTTTTTTTTATTGGTTTGGTTAATAGACAAATTTCATACCAATCGAAAATTTGAAGCCCATAGAATATGCAAACGTTAGGTTGACTATTTTTTCCCTGTCACAACTCTTAAGTAGGCAGATATAATCAGGTAATCGATACTCGTAACTTGCACTGGTCTGGTTAATTAAATAAAGTTAAATACAAATAAATATTATATAATTATGAACACCGTGGTACAGGGCTGAAAGCAAAAAAAAAGTCCTGAAATCCGGTTGTCAAAATTTAAAAAATCTACCCTGGACTTAAATTTTTTACGCAACCCATTTGCAATTTATTTTTTGGCATATTTAATTGTATATAAAATACTTTTCGTTCAATAAACAGCTCGGTGAAGGTCGTTGTATGGTGGCATCTTAGACTATACTCCATTGCCTTAAATTATAGGTCGTAACCCTCATAACAAAACTAGCAAAATTTGGTTAGGAGATAGATTAGAGCAGTGTTTCCCAAACATTGTTTTGCCATGGCCTGGTAATTTTCCAACTGTCCCTTTTGTGACCCACCCAACCCTTTTAAACCCAAGCTGTTTCCATCAGGTAAAATAACACACATTAATTAATAGTGAAAATGTTTTATTAATTGTACAACATATTTCGGTATCGCCTCTTCAGTTACTCACTAAATTTTAGTGCGAAGTATTGAGCTGCTGCTTATATTTTAACAAAGCACAAATTAGCGGAAAATAACGTATTTTTAAGAAGAATATTTACAATGCGTCTAACGATAGTAGGCATTATTTTTAAAACAAGACGCGCTGTTGCGACCCTGTTATTTTATTTTGATGGTCCGATACCCGGCAAATAGGAACCGCTGGATTACAGGACCATATTTTTTTCCGGGAGAAAAACTATTTTTAGTAAAAAAAGTAGGTATGGTTCTCCGGGGAAAATAACAAGATTACAATTTATTTATTTTTACTCTATCTCCATGTCAATCCTGATCCGTTCAGCTGTTCTAGCGTGATTCAGTAACAAACATCCATTCAAACATTTACATGTACATATAATATTAATTAATCAGTAAATACCTACCTACATATTCGTACATTTTAGACAATTCTCACATATGCAGAGTAAGCGCGGCGCGTTAAAACTTACATTTCGAAGTTATTACGTAATTTTGCAATTTACGAAATTAATTCAAATTAATTCATTGCTTTAGATATGAAAAACCTACATTTACATAGATTTGTATTCGCAGTTTTGACGTGCGTTGTCCGCGTCATAATGTCAGGCACAAGCTTTGCATAACACAGTTGGTTACAGTAGGTTCCCTTGGCGAGCAGAAGAAATAAGAGATATTCATTTAGTCCCAAAGTGTACAAAGTGACAGGCTTGGTTACTGTTATAGTATGTACAGGCATGGCAGGTCAACCTATCCAAAAGGTAATTGAATTGATTTTGAACTTCAAGTCCAACAGAGATCAATATCAATTGAGAAATTTTGCCGTTCTGTGGTAGGTTGACGTGCTGTTATTTTTTTTTTATATGTACAACAATATTACAATATCATATAAGATTAACTTAATATTCTGAAGATGATAGCGGAATAGTTTACTTAAACACATTATTCAATTCAATTAATTTATTTATCAGCTAGTAATATTTATACATACATACATACATACACACGCCTTTTTCCCGGAGGGGTAGGCAGAGACCACATCTTTCCACTTGCTACGATCCTTACAGACTACTTTCGCTTCATCCACATTCATTAATCTTTTCATACACGCTCGCCGGTTTAGGGTACTCTTGACCTGACCTTTCTTTAGAACTTCCCCGAATTGATCAAGATAAGTTCGTCGAGGCCTTCCCCTTCCAACATTTCCATTCATACTCGCCACAGTCAACCTGTTTTCATTCATCCTCTAAACATGTCCAAACCATTTAAGCATTCCTTTTTCAATACCGGTCACTACATCCTCTTTTACAATATTTTTACAATATTTATACCATATATTTAATAAAAAAAGGATTTAAATCCAATCCAAATTTTAAAAATAAAGGAGCCATGCCAATTGATAAATTATAAATGACTAGCTGTTCCCCGCAACTTCGTCCGCGTCAATTTCCGTTTTTATGATCGCGATTATTTTTGCAATATTTTACTTATGCTTCGCTTCTATTGATCGCAGCGTAATGTTATATAGCCTAAAGCCTTCCTCGATAAATGGACTATCGAACACAAAAAGAATTTTCAAATCGGTCCAGTACTTCCTGAGATCAGCGCGTTTAAACAAACAAACAAACAAACAAACTCTTCAGCTTTATAATATTAAGTATAGATCATTCCTCAAATTGAGTTGACTGGAGCATTATTTAAAAATATATATTGAGCAAATTAAATATGTTAAATGTTCAAGAGGTAGATTTAATGCCGTGTATTAATGTATACATTTATGTACTTTATTTGATATTTTAGCAACTTAATTGCACTTATAATATCAGTATATAAACTTGAAAAATTTCAAGTTTATATACTGATATTATACTTTTATGCTTACTGCATCATAATTGTATTGTGGTAAACATAAAACATTTTTGGATGACATCATTTAGCGTTATGCCCCGGTTTTGTAGTTCGCTCATGAAAGTTTATGGTTCAACTGACCCTAGTTACTGTTGGATGTTTATAATAACTATTCTTAGTAAATTTCATTTATACTTACAAATCATCATCATCATTTGACGACCTCCGTGGCGGAGTAGCGTACACACCGGTTTTCAAGGTGTCGTCTGCTCCGAGGTCCCGGGTTCGATTCCCGGACGGGTCAATGTAGAAAAAAAGTGTTTTTATACATTTTCTCGGGTCTGGGTGTTTGTGGTACCTTCGTTGTTTCTGGTTTCCAAAATACGAATGCTTTGAATAGTTGTTCAAATTGGGATCAGAACAATGTATGTGGTGACATTTATTTATTTATTTATTTATCATCATCTCTATAGATAACCTATAACAGTCATTGCTGGACACTCTCGTAGAGGTGGTTTTCGCCATAATTGCCACGCTTGGCAACCGGGTTAGCGATCGCAGTCAGGCTAGTGGTGGAAAGAAGATGGTGATACCTCTCCTTCTCTTTCTTCTGCAGTACTCCTTTAGTCGCCTCCTACGACACCCATGGGAAGAGACGGATGGTGCTATTCTTATTAGTACTACTAATAAATTTAGTAATAACTAGCTGTTGCCCGCGACTTAGTTCGCGCTAATTTCTGTTATTATGATCCCTATTAATATGAATATTTTTTCCCCTTTTTTGCATCATTTTTCACTGATGCTTCGCTCCTATTGGTCGCAGCGTACTGTTATAGCCTAAAGCCTTCCTCGATAAATGGACTATCCAACACAAAAAGAATTTTCAATTAAAACCAGTACCTCATGAGATTAGCGCGTTCAAACAAACAAACTCTTTAGCCTTATAATATTAGTAGATATCGTAGTGCTGAAAAGATAAAGTTCGTAATAATACTATCCGTTATGTTATTTCCTGGGCTGCTGCAAAAATAGTAATCTACAATGTCGAATTCGCTTTGATATTAGGGGTTAAAGTATGAAATTGCCGTTTGTATGGACGAAATCGAGAAAAGTCATTTTTCCATACTAACAATTTTTTAGTTTTATTAAAAACGCCTGAACCGTTTTCGATGCAATCAAAGTATATAATACAAATATACTTAATTGAAGCAAGAAGGTCAGCTGACACATTGTAAGTCTTTTCAACGACTTCCTTTGAAGTAATAGGCACTAGTATTGAATATTTTTTTTAGTCAAAAGTTACTTTATTTAGTTTTTGATACAATACAAAAAGGTTTACGCAATAATACGACTATACTTAAAAGCTATAATAAAAATAAAAAGTGGGAAAATAATCGGCAATTTTATACTTTAACCCCTATTATTTAATACAAACTCATGCTTGGTGTAACGATAGAAATGTAAGTACGAGTATACATATTCTGTCGATGACTGTACCAAACGAACGCCTTGTCGGGATACCTGCGCATTGGCAAGTTATCATGTATGTCAATAGTGCATACACTACATAACTATTCAATTAATAATTTAGTACGTATGTTTCAATACGACCAGTTGCCAGAATGTACTATTCCGTTTTGATCTATGTCAGTATGAAGGACCAGTTAGCCACTGAAGACATTCATTCTCATTCATATGACAAACTCCGTGGTTGCGGAGTGGCGTACACGCCGGTTTACAAGATGTCGTTTGCTCCGAGGTCCCGGGTTCGATACCCGGACGGGTGGGTCAATGGACAACAGCACGTCAATTTTTCTCAATTGATATTGATCTCTACTTGTTGGACTTAATGTTGAAAATCAATTCAATGACCTTTAACTTTTTGGGTAGGCTGACCTGCCGTTGTCTGTACATAAAAAAGTGTTTTTCTACGGTTTTTCGGGTCTGCGTGCTTGTGGTACCTTCGTTGTTTCTGATTTAAACAATACGAGCGCTTTCAATGGTTACCCACTTTGGGATTAGGACAAATTTAATGTAGGTATGTGATGTAGTCCTTTTTGACATTTATTTCTTTGAAACAATACCAAAACAGCAGCCCTAATGTGTATTCCGCTATCTATTCGTTATTTACTGGTCTTCATTAGCATCAGCATCTCAGTCAAATGACATCCGCAGCTGTACGTACATAGGCCTCCCTAAGGGTCTGCACAACGCTCCCCAGCCGCATCCAGCGCTTCCCGCTAACTTCACAAGATCATCGTCCAGTGCGCGGTCGCCATTCCAGAACCTTTCCGCCTCAACGACCATCGGTCCTTGTTACTATGTGCACCGCACACTGCCAGTTCATCTTAGTTTTTCCAACGGATTTCCTCGTTGCTGATTAAATCGCGCTGGGAAATACAAAGCATCGCTGGCATGATTGCCTGCTGTGCAATTTTGAACCTTCTTATGAGACCCATATTAAGCGATCACGTGTATGATCCATAAGACATATCTTGTGGAACTGAATGGTGATGATGACATTATGCCAAGTCCTCAAAAAAGTTACTTAAACCGTCCCGCGGCCTTATTCGTACAATGAACTCAGAGACTCGACTCACCTTACTTAATATGTCATAGTGTCTATGACAGAGACAATATTAAGGCATCGGATCATTAGGTTACTTTTGAGCTGATGCCTTTCGTTTACATATTTCATGTGGAGTAGCCTGTAATATACATATTGGCCTGGCCCCTAATTCGCGTAACCGAATCGTATCACAATCGTAATTGAACGACAGGTTTTTGACAGTTCTAGTATGGGCTAAATGTCAAAATCATCCAATTCAATAACGACCGAACTGCGATTCGGTTACGCGAATTAGGCCCCTGGCCTTTTGTAAATCTTTGTTGTACCTAGTTATTCCTTCTCCACGTAAATCAGTTCTTTGAACTCTGAACTTTATTACTTAGGCGAAAACAAAAACACCCAGATGCCAGTGTCTTATTTGCAGTAAACTGTTCTTTCTTTGCTCTGTTTATTGTATCCTTTTGTTCTTACCTTTATGTCGTTTTGTCATCGCTAGAACTACAAAAGATGGCTTGAATGATGGATTAAAGTCTCATTAGTTCTTGTAAACTCCATTAGCACCCTGTAGTAAACATAATTGGTAATTACAAAAATATATAGCAAAAACAATATTGTAACTCTGCTGGCTTACAGCGTAAGGCTGCCCGCCCACGTCCGATAATCGGTGACCGATTTTTTGTAGAAGAAAAATAGAACGTACCGATAGCAATGGTGCAACGCACACGTCCTACAAAAAATCGGTCATGATTGTGTATGCTGCTGCCTACTATAGAAAAATCGGCGCGATTATCGGTCCTACAAAAAGTCGGACGTGGGCGGGCAGCCTAAAGCCTTCAGTGATCTTCGATATGAACAATTTCTGGGTACATTAATAGGTACAGCAGTCGCCTGCTCAGTGGAAGATTATGGGTTCAAGCACCACCTGAGTCAGTCGAAAATTTATATTCGCTGAATTGTAATTTCGAATACCAAAATGGCAACATAGCGGTGCATATAGGCAATCTTTCTTTAAACTTCAAATACCACTAATGAACGCCATATGCAACTCTTCCCTTTATTGTAAACAAATAAACAGTCGTTATCTTTCATCTGGCACCTTTCCCGCAGGTAAACAATTCGGCCGGTACGTTAAAGTTTTAAACGCCCATGGATGGCTGTGCTGTGTGACATAATCAAAGCGTTCGCTGCACCGTTCAAGGCCAAGTTTGCAAAATCTCGTTCTGATAGGAATGTGTTACGCCGGCGATGCTACCACACGGCGTGGATTAAAATGCGGAAGTCGTCTTGTTTAATACACTGCGTAAAAATAAACTGTATTAGGTATAGGTATTTAGTAGGCCGCGAGTAGTAACGCTCCGTTGGTCTAGTGGTTTAAACACCGGACCAAGATCTCTGGGTCCAGGGTTCGATCCCCGGGTCGGGCAACAAAAAGTTTCGAATTTTCGAACATTGCTCGGGTTTGCGATTACCAATCCGCATTTAGCAAGCGTGGTGATTATGCCTATACCCATCATTGCTGTGGTAACTTGAATTCAATGATAGAGGCCTTTTCCCTGCAGTGGGATAGTTATGCTGTTAATTTTCTTTACTAGTATAGGTATGAGTAGGTCGCGGGAAGCCGGTGGATGCGAGTGGCGCGGGACCGATCGTCTTGGAGATCCCTAGGTGAGGCCTATGTCTAGCAATGCTGGTTTTAGGGGTGGTGGGATCTACCTCCTAGTGGTCCACCCTGGGCAACGGCATCTTTGGTTTTCTAACCAATGATGACGGCTAGCAGATCCCTCTGCGGTGGTAGGCTTCGTAAGAGGCCGCCTGGATGCTACCACCCTCCACATTTAGTTTGCATGGTGTGCATAAAGGGTGTCTATCAATCTAATTACATTAGGTGCAAAGTATATGGCGGGAATGTTGCAATCTTTGCAAAAGTACCTATCAACCCTCCCGATGTCAAGAGGCGAGACACTTGATTTACTACCTCTTCATCGTCTATTAGATTTTTCAGGTTGGAGATTACAGTTTGGCCAATGACTGCTAACCTGTGTCTTTCTGGTAGTTTTCCTATAGTCTCTAGGTGATGCTATTATTTTCGGATTAACGGCAACACACACCAAACAATACCTTTTCTATTGTTTAGTTTCTAGGCAGTTAAAGAATCCATGTAGAAAGTTTTCTAGACTTAATAGCTTTTGTTCGCGTCAGGATAAACGATGTTTGAGTAAATATTCTTGCACCATCACTTCTGTAATAATGTATGAGTATGAATAACTGCCTACATTATAACCTGAAACAAAATATTCTCTCAAGCACGATGAGTCAACTACTGGAATGGCAATCACCGTACTACAGACAGGAACAGGAAGTACAAACGGCAACATATAGTAAATGCTGTGTTCTGACTCTTAAATACTTCACTATAAGGAACAATAGGAAACTACAGATGAAACATTACGTAATCCTGTCTAGACAAAATCTATCTCAAATATTTTCCGCTTGGCGCCGCGCCGCTACGTTATCGTGTGTGCCTTTTTTTTTGTTGTTTGAAAATTCACAACTGTTACCTGTGCTGTTACTCTAGTAATATTGAGAGTTGGAAACTCATATTGAAGCAATTAAATAATATCCGAACTGTCAACAGGTTAATACCAAAGAATTACGTTAATAAGAGACTAGCTGTTGTCAGCGACTTTGCACGCGTTCAGTTTGATACGGGAACCTTAATTATTCCCGTATTCCGGGCTTATTATAAAAAGCTGCCTTTATGCACGATTTTAACGAGATCTGTTCGAACGTTTTGCTGATTGAGTAAGAAACATCCATCCTAAGTTTCATATTTAAAATATTTGTAAGATTATAGACTAAAATAATCAGCAAGTGACAACAAATCACTCATCAGTTTCAGAAGCCGGCAAAATAGAAGCGAATTGAATCTGCTTAGATTCTTTGACCCTATCCAGCTAACCTATTCAATAATTAATGTGAGTTGTGTTTTGTTCAAGTTATCACAAGTCGCGTTTGTGTTAACACAAGATGTTTTTGTGATATTAAAAGCAGGCTTGCGCTTGCGACGTTTTTGGATCGAGGTCGTCCACCGGTCTAGTGTAACCTTTTGCTGGCCGACCAGCATAACGACGGTGTACACAAACAAGTAACTGTCACATCTTAGTACCTAGTTCTATATTTAATTTACAAAAAAAAAACCGACGAAAAGTGTGAGCCTCCAATTTTAATTTGGTGTACGATGAATTTGTTAACTTCTTGTTTGGTTTTTATTTAATTATTTATTTGGCATGGTAAAGAAATAAAAATCAAAAAAGTCTATAGATATATTTTTTACCCATTGCATAGTACTAAATCGAGCACACTGGCAACATCTTATTTGAATAAGCCAACTTAACCAATTATTTAAAATTATATGCATTAATCATTAGGAGGAATGGTTCCAATACTCTTCGAACTCTTAATACGTACCCTCTAAAAAATTAAATTACATATGATCAAATATATCAAGGTCCACAAATTCAACAAATTGACCCTACCGCGAAGAGAGCCTTGCGTATTGGGCGGGCACTCCACCATTACACTAACAGGGTCCATCACTTAAACTGATCTATACTACTGACTTGTCAGTGTACCTATATGTTAGTATTTTAACTTGAAAAATTATGTCTCAGGCGGGACTCGAACCCGCATCTCCTCGCATGCCGATGCGGGTTTGAGTCCCGCCTGAGACATAATTTTTCAAGTTAAAATACTGATATTAAAATTGCAATTTAATTGCTTAAAATATCATTTAAAGTATTTAAATAGCTGTTTCATCTTAACTGACTGCCAAACATCTGCAAAGATGTTTCTTTCGGGTGTTAAGGGTGCAAACTCCTAACATTTGATGAAGCAACGCTGGCTTACAGCGATAAGAATATGCTTGAAAAATTGACGCCTATGACGTAGTGTCTCGGTGGCTGAATGGTTAAAGCGCCGCGCCCGGCATGCGGGTTCGAGTCTCGCCTGAGACATAATTTTTCAAGTTAAAATACTGATATTAAAATTGCAATTTAAATGCTTAAAATATCATTTAAAGTACCTATATGTTGTACCACAAGTGAATCCGAATTATGTCAGTATGGAAACCTTTCAACGGTAAAAACATTCCAGTCAAAGCCAGACTTGGTCACCTTCAGGCTCAGACCTTGCCTACTTGCGGACTGCGGTGTCTTTGCTTTTATTCCGTCTAGCACGTGTTGCAGTGAAAGGCAGAGGTGACCGACCGCCGGCTTGCACGTGGAGCTGACGGTTGAGGTATGCGAAGGCTTCGTGGCGACATGAAAGTACTTCTGTAGTAAACAGTTTGGTGACTCGATATGAATCAGATCATCAGTTAAATTAGTTTTTTATCTGCAACTTTTTGACAGACTGAGTGTTTTCTAAATTGTTATGTTTCGCTCGATTTACGTCAGGAACCCTAAAAGTAAATAATTATATCTTTGTACCAACCGCGGCGTTACAAAACGTTCAAGAAAATAAATTGCACATAAATTATAGTTTCTCCCCGCCAAGTGAGATTAAATCTCTACCTAAAAGCTTTCGCAGGTGAAAATGTTAATAGCCTACAAAGCTGACAGGCAAGAAGTACATTTCTTGAATAAGGAAGGTTTTGGGGCTTTATTTGTAAGTGCGCCTCCAAATTGGTTTTTCGTTAACCTAAGGTGAATATCGGTTTTCTGATCCTTTTTTTCTGCAATGTTCAAGGTGAAGTTCATCTCCTACATAAGTCACCATTATTATCATGAGTCACATGAAAGGGGTATGGAGGAGTTACATTTCCCTTTCTGAGGTGGAGAGGAAGAGAGGAGACCTTAAAAGAGATGGGTTGAGAATGGGAAGAGAGTTTTAGAAATTTTATACCTTGGAAGGTATATTGCATATTGCGAATGAATTCAAGAATCATAGATAATTTCTCAGGAAATTGTATGCGATTCTAACATTTTCCTGACCTAGATTGTAATGGTTCTGAGATAGGGACTTTCCAAGAATTGATGAAATCCCTATCATCCTAACACTTTTAAACTAAAGCTATTCTTAGCCGTGGTCAAGAAGTGTTGTAATAAACTCAAAATTCTCAGGCTGGATTTGCCTGGCCTGGCAGGCAGGTCGGCTTGGGCTGCCCATCTCTGTACCCAAGATGAGACATCTTCAGATTTGTTGTTATCTGCGCTTCGAACTGATTGTCTGCCAGTACTTGTTTTCCAACCCATTTACCGATCATAATCCGAATCTATTTTATAAATAAATGCGCAATATAAAGCCTTTTATTAAAGTATTAATCATCAGGCTACTCAAAACTCTGATAATATAATCTTTCTTAATACTATTACTACTGTAAATGCGAAAGTATATTTTTGCTACTCCATGACGCCAGAACGGTTGAACAAATACTGCTGCTACTTTTTATCCAGTAAAATAAACATATTGGTTTTTCGTATATCTTTTGCGTAGCATTTTTTTGGGGTTAGGCTGAGGCATAAGCTATATTTAATCCGCAAACGAAGTCGCGGTCAGCAGCTAACACATCATTATTGATAAACTACTGGTGCTCGAAGAATTAGGTTTATCGCTTCTGTATCGCGTAATACTTGCCTAATCTTTTTATTGTGGACTATTATCCTAGATATTGCTTTGCTTCTTAATGTTGCTCCTGGACATGAAGCTATTGAATTACTTCGTACTCTTTGAGGAGTATTTGCAAGGCTCGAATGGCCTGAAGCCTCACACTGCCGCTTCAGGAAACTATTGGGTCGGATCTACAACTCGCGAATGCTCGGCGGTTGTGGCGAAAAAAGCCGTCAAAGGCAACCTATTGGTTCAGTTAAAATAAATTCTAATCCAGCTCAGGAAGCTTACTATTGCTTCTGGGAAATTTATTGTGGGCTAGTGGAAAATTATGTGTATGCCTTCGGTTCTTCTTACCATGTATTTTCCCAGTGATCCTTTTGCTCAGTAATAATAATAAATAAATAAATAAATAAATATTTTAAGACATGCCTCACTGGGCCACACAAAGCCATCTAGTCCCAAATTAAGCTACTATTAAGTACCCTGTAGTATGGGGTACTAGACAACCGATAAACCTACTTATATACTTTTTTTTTTTTTTTTGTAAATACATACTTAAAATACATAGAAAACATATAATTATTCGAGCAAAGTCGGTTATCGTCATTTTTTTAGCGTAGATAAATAGCAAACATAGGTCTCATACATGTGTTATTAAAAAGATAGCTCACTCATGCCGGGAATTGAACCCGAAATTCCTGCTCGTCGCGCAGGCATTACCAATTAAGCTACACGTACTTGGCCCGACACGACGAAATCGGCTGAGTCATCTGATTAACTGACACTACCGCTATCTAAGAAATGCAGCGCGTGTTATTAATCCTTAGACTGTACTCAATTTTTTTGTAAGATTTGTAATACATCGATTACTTTTTTAAACAACAAATTGGTTTCTTGAATTCATGCGAACACTACTTATACATGAAATTATAGATAATTTTAAAAATTTAACTCGCGTTTAATAAGGTTTTACAATATATTTTTGTTTCTGGTCTATTTACCTATAGCAAACGAATGCTGCTAAGTGTTTGAGACATCGTGATAAACCAAAATATTATGTCTAACCCTTAATTAATCCTTAAATTATCATACATTTCAATGTCAATGACTAAAAAATCATGTTGTCAATAGTAAAAGATTATTATGACCTAGACAAAATATATCTATATTGTATCGTCTATTTAAAACTCAAGATGACAACAATATCACACACACAAACACAACCGATTTAAATCCTAATTTTAGATTACGACTAAGTGACATTAGTATTGTCTCATTTGCCCTAATTGATTGATTGAAACATTCCGTTAAGGAGTTATAGCAATAAATATGTTCTGAACGTCTTGAATGATAACACAATTAGTGTGATGTTTGTTCTAGACCGCCACTACAAAACACAAATAAGTACAGAGGCCCTACTCCGGAACACAATGTCCCTATGTTCGAATCCATCTGTCCCTATAACTCATACTGATGTCTTAAAGTATCTGAAAGAGACAGATATATCTGTAAATACGAACTACGTGTTGCTGAGTAAGGCAACAGAACTCAATCTACATAGATACAAATAGCGATTGAGCAACGTACACATAGACACAGCTTACTCACGGACATGATATCTCGCACAAGTTCGGACCATTAACCATCCACATTTCGGCAAAATGGAGCAAGTTTAGTTATTATTGGTTAATTTTTCCGTATTTCCTGTTTCTTTCAAAAATCCAATAACTAGACACGAGTGCACTATAATAGTGTTTTGTATATAAGCCAAAATTGACGACCCTAGCACAACAGCCGATTGTAGGTATGAAATGTGAAGTGCCTATGAGATTGGACTTCTGTACTGTATGTTTTGTGCCGTCACGCGCGGCGTATCGTCCAAAGATTGCATAATGCGCGCGCGCATAAACACGTAGCAGGTGACGCACCATGTCGGGTTCGACGTAACGCTATATTGTTGCTACGAAAACGAGAATTAAACTTGAAACTATTTATCTTTTACTAGCACAAGCGAGCATGATTGTCG
Organism: Anania crocealis; assembly: GCA_949315895.1. NCBI lineage: Eukaryota > Metazoa > Arthropoda > Insecta > Lepidoptera > Crambidae > Anania > Anania crocealis. The sequence goes on along the minus strand of OX438871.1, from coordinate 17,058,881 downwards.
AATTCCGCACATAAACTTTACAACTGTTAAATTTACTTAGTGTTGGATTGTTGAAAAAATGAAATACTTTAATTTTGTTGGGATGATGATGATGACTGTATCAAGCCAAACCAGCCGAATTCCGGATATACTTAAACTTCATCCAAAAGAGGGACTATGCCATGATTGCCACTCCTGGCGATCGAAATTTGGGCAACGGTGAAGAGAAGACGCGATATTCGTGTTTTTTGGCGGTAGTCCTGCCGTGCGTTCTTTGGATACACATAGGATGAAAAAGGGTGGATATGAAGCCTATGCCCATCGTGGTCATAAGGGTGTTTTTTTAAATTATGGCCCAATTTTCATTCATGTTGATAATGTAGTTAGCATCGGCAACAAGGGAGTCAACTCGCACCAAGACGTTCATTGAATTGAAACGATTACAATACCCAATACTCAAGAACTCATTGCAAAAGGGCGCAGTACCTATGTGAAACTGATGTATTAACCTTATTTGATATTTTAGCAACTTAATTGCACTTATAATATCAGTATATAAACTTGAAAAATTTGTCTCGGTGGTCTAATGGTATGGCGCCCGCCCGGCATGCGAGGAGATGCGGGTCGAGTCCCGCCTGAGACAAAATTTTTCAAGTTTATATACTGCTGTATTAACCGTTTAACCTCGATGTGGCACTGACATATACATATAGGAAAAATGTCTTTAATATATGAATCAGTTTGTGTAACAACCTTCCAGTATCAATTAAAACTTTAACAGAGTAGGGATTTTAAAACACCGGTTTTTAATGTGTCGCTTGCTCCGAGGTCCCGGTTTCGATTCCCGGACGGGTGGGTAATAATGGGCATAAAAAAGTTTTTTTTCTACATTTTCTCGGGTGTTTTTAGTACTTTCGTTGTTTCTGATTTCCAAAATACGAGTGCTTTAAATAGTTACGCACTTTGGGATCAGAACAACGTATGTAATGTCGGCCACATTCATTCATTTAATGTTAATTTCTTGTAGGTTCATATTCATCATTCCGTGCAGGACGAATACTGCCACTTGCAATAATTTTAAGATCTTTATAACTTGTCTTTTGCCAAATAAATAATTTTGAATTTGAATTAGAATGTGCACATTGTTGTGTGTTATGATCAGGGTCCTTATTCAGCTATTTCAATTGCAGTTCAATCGTGATTGAATTGGGCGATTTTGTCATTTAGCCCATACTAGCTGTTCACGCGTCAATTTCTGTTTTTATGACCGCGATTATTTTTGCAACATTTTTCACTGATGCTTCGCTCCTATTGGTGGCAGCGTGATGTTATATAGCCTAAAGCCTTCCTCGATACATGGACTATCTAACACGAAAATAATTTTTCAATTCGAACCAGTACTTTCAGAGATTAGCGCGTTCAAACCAACAAACAAACTGTTCAGCTTTATAATATTAGTATAGACTAGAACTGTCAAAAACCTGCTATTTAATTACGATTGTGATACGATTTGGTTAGCAGAATTAGGGGCCCGTATATCGACCATTGAACTGACTTATTCTTTTGTCCCCAGGCTTCACGAGGAGATCGAACACTTCTACATGTACATGTCGCCTACGGAGACGGAACACCTGGTCAGGTCGACTGTGGTGAACCGCATCAGGGGCGCGATCCTCGCGCTGTGGCCGCAGGCGAGGGTCGAGGTGTTCGGCTCCTTCCGCACGGGCCTCTACCTGCCCACGAGCGACATCGACCTCGTTGTCATCGGTGAGTCATTGAAACACAGCGCTATTCATGATTATACTAAAGACTAGCTCAAGCTCGGTCTGCATGGACTTTGGTACTGGGGTAAGTAAGAGAGAAATGCATGTGTTTAGAAATATTAGGGGTTAAAGTATGAAATTGCCGTTTTGTATGGACGAAATCGAGAAAAGTCATTTTTCCATACTAACAATTTTTTAGTTTTTTTAAAAACGCCTGAACCGTTTTCGATGCAATTAAAGGTGAAAGTTAGATGGTTATAAAGCTACGCATTATAGTATTAAAATTTCTGAAAATCAAAGTATATAATACAAATATACTTAATTGAAGCAAGAAGGTCAGCTGACACATTGTAAGGGGTCTTTTCAACGACTTCCTTTGAAGTAATAGGCACTAGTATTGCATTTTTTTTTAGTCAAAATTTACTTTATTTAGTTTTTGATACAATAAAAAAGAATTACGCAATAATATGACTATACTTAATCCCTCAACCCCCAGGCGGCACGCGCGTGCCGCGATAACAATTGATTTCAATTGTGTCTGGAATAACTCACGATCGAGGGATTAAGAGCTATAAACAAAATAAAAAGTGGGAAAATAATCGGCAATTTCATACTTTAACCCCTATTATTAGCAACTAAAGATTTTTTTATAAGGATCCCTAATCTTTTCTAGCAATTAATATAGCCTATGTCACTCAGGGTGAAAGTAGCTTTGCAATGGTGAAATAATTCTTGAAATCAAGTTAAATCAGTCTGTGTGTGAACTTTAAAAAGTTGATATCTCACCTGCATTGGTAACCTAATAAATAAATACTGAATTAAGTATTTCCATTGAAATCCATTTAATACGCGTCATACGTAAATGTGTTGCTACGAGCTACTTTGATAAAGTGTGATGTAATAAATAAAATAATATAAAGTCATCTTGATAAAGTAAATTCCTTTACCTACATACATAGATAGATATCGCGCTCGTCCCACTAAATTATTATCTCTGTGTAATATTGCCCTAAAAATGACTGCGCCCACTATTGGGAAGGCGGTTGGTGTAGTGGTTTGGCTTTCCGGCTACTTCGCAACGGCCCTGGGTTCGATTCCCGAGCCCGAGTCAATGTAGAGTGTCTAAAGGAAATATAAAATTCTTGTGTCACAGTGTTCGTTACCGAAGTCCTCCGAAACCGTTCGACCGATTCTTGTGAATTTTTCGAGTAATCCAGTAGGTCTTAAAATTTTTCGTGAACTATATTCCATAACGAAGTACGGTTCCTATAATTGATAATTTCCTAAGCGTTTCGTAAGAGTAAAAAATCGCGGGCAACAAGTCTTCTTTATTATTTTTGGGCGTGTGGGTCACAAAATGAGTGCTTTAAATAATAAATTAATTAATAAATTGTTTATTTAATACAAAGATACTTTATTTGATATTTTAGCTACTTAATTGCACTTATAACCCGCATCTCCTCGCAGGAGATGCGGGTTCGAGTCCCGCCTGAGACAAAATTTTTCAAGTTTATATACTGATATAATACAAAGATATCAAATTACATTATAATGAGCCTACTTAAAATTAAACAGTGCAGATAGTATCTTTTGCCTGACCTAAGTGGAACCTGTGCTTCAGGCGAAAAAGATCCTAATAATTTTATTTTAGGTGCCTTAGATTAACAATAAAATGTAACTTAAATAATACTAATTAAATTAAGGTGACCATAATTAATATATTCTATTTAAGTACTAAAAGTAGTTCTTCTGTATCATTATAGAACAAGGTTTGCAAGTATGTAGTTAGGACTTTTTTACAGTTAAAATAGTTGAGATCATAGATATGAAGTGCTTTATTCATTCTACGAGTATTGTATAAAAAAGGGGCCCAGGGATGTAAAAAACCTATTCGAAAAAATATATTTCGAAGTTAATTGCTTAGTGTTAAATGACTTAATTTAGAATCAGTTCCCAAAAGGGACTATAGTCCCTGCAAAGCAAGCTGAAGTGGCAGTGGGCTGGTCACATCTGTCGCAGAACTGATGAACGATGGAGTAATCGAGTTCTGCAGTGGAGACCGCGCATGGGCAAACGTAGTGTTGGACGCCCCCCTGCTAAATGGAGCGACCATCTGCGCAAGGTGGCTCGAAGCAACTGGATGCTCAAAGCTCAAGACCGAGAAAAGTGGCGTGCCTTGGGAGAGGCCTATGTCCAGCAGTGGACTGCCGTAGGCTGATGATGATGATGATGATGATGATGATGATATGTTTAAAGTATGACCAGTAATTTCATGAGTTATTATACCCAACGTTTTACATTAAGTATAGTACGATAACTATTTTAAATTTTGTTTCGTTAATAAATGGGGTTTTGCATGGACCTCTGTTTTGGGTTATTGTTATCATGGATGTATCTCAAATGATGATCTGATTCTAATTTGCTCAGATAAAGCCCAATCTACGGTATATATCGTATATTCTAAGTCGGTTTATCTATAGTCTAGATCATATACAGACGTCTTATACTACTATCTACTTCTGTATTCGTTTTCCTTAGACATAACGTGATAAAAGTCAGTAGACCAGATTCTACGCGGCGTGGTGTATAATTCTATTGGAGGAAATATTAGCCAAAATATTTTTATTATTACCGTATATGCGGGTTACTTTAGCCCGACCAGGTACTTTGTCCTTAATAGTTTAAATGTAGGTACTTAAATTTTAATGCTACATTGACCTTGGCCTTTTTAATTTTACTTAATTAGCAACTAAGCAATTAAAAGTAAGAGTTCCAGTCATATAAAAACCGAAAGGCCATTGTAGCAGTAAATTCAAACTTTTTTTTTAATTTGAAAGTAATAAATATTTATTATAATTTTGGACAAAGTACTTTATAACTATAAGGGCTCGGAAAACGTTATATTTTTCTAAACGTTTTCGCCTTAGATACCTAAAAAGTAAAAACCTAATAACTTTTCCGAGCCCTGCTTTATATGATATTTTAGCAATTTAATTAATTGCAATTATAATCAGTTTTTAAACTTGAGAATTTATGTCTAAGACGAACCCGCATCTCCGGTATGCATGGAGATGCGGGTTCGACTAACATAATTTTACAAGTTAAAATACTGATATGATAAGGGCTAAAGTAACCCGAATTAACAGTACAGTTGATAATCATCTGAACCATGACAGTCAGATACTGGACACAGAACCTTCAAAAGAGGGTTTTTTTTTATAATCGCCACCCTCACCCCACACCACCCACAATCTACCGGAGGATTGACGATCGTAGTTTGGCCAAAGGATTTTTTTAAATAAATAATGGCCATGCTCTTGACTTCATACTTAACTGTACGGTTAAGAAGAAGCCTAAGATGGAGCGAGCTTACCCAGAGGTACTGGTTCTCCCACACACCAGCGGAACACAGAAAAACTGTTTGGCGCTGGACTCCGGCAGGAGGGTGGTAGCATCCAGGCAGCCTCTTACGAAGCCTACCACCGCAGAGGGATCTGTTAGCCGTCATCATTGGTAAGAAAACCATAGATGCTGTTGCCCAGAGTGGACCACTAGGAGGTAGATCCCACCACCCCAAAAGGTGACGAGATGTCGCTGCGGCCTCGTCTCTTTGTCTGGCGGTAATGATTTAAACACCCGTAGGAAGATTATTTTTGTGTCGCACCACACGCACGTGATATTAATTTTATTACGATTTTAGAAAACATTTTCACAAGTCAAGAAAAAAAACCTGCATGAAAAATAACAAGCCAATTATAAATATTGTTTTTTAGGTTCGGTAATGTTTGTAATTCTAAAACAAAAGTCAGATAAACTAAATGACTGTTAACATCGGAAATCCTTTTGCAATAGCATCTGTGTTATATTGTGCTAGAAAGCGAGTATACTGCACCTGATTTATTTGTGGTCTGTCGTAAGTTCGATGACCTATCAAGTTTTGGGATGGCAACAAGATTTTTTCGTATCGCATTTTCAGACGTTATTATGATGCTGTTTTAGCTTGATGAATTTAGTAGTTAGTTGAGAGAAACGGGAGTGTTTTTTGGCTTTAGGAAATATAGGAACGAAAGTCTTGGCTATCTATTTAATTGTTGTTCAAATTGAGGCTAAGAACGATCATCATCATTAACATTTATCCACTCTGCCCTCCTCCCTGTCGCACAGTCATGGGCTCCATTTCCGTCATTGCTCGCCGCTCTAAAATCCGTAAACAATTATAGTAGCTTGATTGATACGACTCAGTTGTTTCGTTGTTTAAGGTAATAAGTAGCTGATAAATGTTGTTTTTAAAGCTTAATTAAGACACTTTAAATGCACGTGGAGTACTCTTGTAAACAAATGATGTATTTAGCTGTAAATATTTGTTACTAAACGTTATTTTAAGCAAGTTGTTGTTACACATAAATTGAAATTGGACCTAATTACATTAAAAAAATACATTATCAGAACACATCCTGTTGGACTAATGTGTTCTATGTATGTCTCTCAAAATGGTCAATCACGACACACATAAGAGCACACATTCCTGCTATTATATTTTAGACATCTTTGAACTACTGATATACCTACATGTAAAACGCTGTTACTGTAGCAAAAGGCAGGTAAATAAGAAAGTTGTTGTCATCCTCACATCCTGTTGACACACAGGAACTCAGTATTTCCTGTTCAACACGAAGCGTAAAGTGAGCGAAGTGTTCAGTTGCGCTACTATTTCAAAGAGAATCAATAGCTGCAGGTTTTTAGTATATTTCTGGACTGTAGAACTGACAGTGTTTATGTAACTAGCCGTATCGAGCGACTTCGCTTGCGTTGAAATTTGCGTATTTTTTTAAACCAACCCGAGACCCAGATACTGCCTCAAGTAGTTTTCGCGGCGAGACGATGTACCCAGCATCTGCACGGGGAATCCACGGAAATTAGAAATAAATAAATGTTATTAATTTGGACAACATCACATATTTGTTCTGATGCCAAAGTAAGTAATAGTTACCCATCAGTATTTAAACTTGAAAAATTATGTCTCAGGCGGGACTCGAACTCGCATCTCCTCGCATGCCGGGCGCGGCGCTTTAACCATTTAGCCACCGAGCCACTCCGTCATAGGCGTCAATTTTTCAAGCATATTCTTATGACTGTAAGCCAGCGTTGTTTCATCAAATGTTAGAAGTTTGCACCCTTATGTTTGACAGTCAGTCAGTTAAGATGAAACAGCTATTTAAATTTTTGCTTTGCATTGCTTAAAATATCATATAAAATAGTTACTTACTTTGGGATCTGAACAAAAACGAACAATCGTATGTTCTAGTAATTTTAATGAAAAAGGGCTCATCAAAAAAAAAACTACCAAAAGGATTTTTCTATATTTTCTCGGGTCTGAGTGTCTGTGGTACCTTCGTTGCTTCTGATTCCTAGTTCCTAGAAAACAAGTGCCTGTAATAATTGCTGACTTTGGGATCAGAGCAACGTCTTCGATGTATCCCACATTTTTATTGCCGTCCAGTTCTACGCTGTAGTAAGCAGGTGTATTTAGTATTTACACATTGCTTCTATCTAGAAGCAAGACAATGCATTAGGTAACTATATTTAGTGCACCCGATCTATTTTTACACCTTGACGGATGACCAGAGAACGGCCTCGCTGCCTACTGCTAGCTAAATGGTGCTTAATCATTTAATAACTATTGTTTCAAATTCCTTTTACATTATATTTATGTTACATACTGATGGAGATGATATTGTTGGTTTTTTAAGTGTTTAACGCGTATCTTTCAGAGACCACGTAATTCCACAAGAGTGATAGTTTTTTTTATTCGTTTGATAGGTTTTAAAGGATTATAAGGAAAAGTACCAAAAATATTAATTAATCAAAGTAATACATTGTGGTGCTTTAAGCATTTGGTCCCGTCCCTAAGCTTCTGACGCAAGTTGGAAGTCTCATGCAAGTCACGACAGAGTCATAGTACCACTCTTTATCTTCTAATGGGTGTGTAAGACTGAAGGCTAACGGCCAGAAGATGGACAGCAGATTCTCTCCATCATTATTCAATGCTGTGACCAACCCGCCTGCCAAACGTGGCAATTATGAAAAAATCCTATGGAGATAGCGATAAAGGAAGGCTAGGGGTAGATTTAGATATGATCGTTTCTGAACTTGACCTGACCGGGAATTGGACCCGCCCTTAGTGGGTGGGACCACTACACCACTACTGTACACTAACTGGGATTAAATAATTGCATTCATTAGAAGTGATTATTCTATTAAAAATATCCCGTTGTATTAAATAAGACATACTGACATACTAGGTCTGTTTCCGTAGTAAGACACTTGTCACTGTGCAATTGACAAATGTATACTTACCTCGCGTAAAACTAATGTAATAGCATTTACATTACCTTGCAACTCTAATCGTCATGGAGGTCTTTAAGGAAGGCCCAGCCTATGCCAAGCAGTTGGCGCGTTTTGCTGATATGATAATCATGATGATAATGGAAAGAATGTTACGAAGTTACTGGTCTAATAGCTAAGGTTAAATATTGTAAAGCACACCAGCAGGCAACTTGAATGACAACAATTTAAATTTTCGCACGAATTATGTCGACATTTTAAATGTCCGAGAAATAAATTAAGTATTTAGTTACCAAGCCAAAGGCCAAGTAAGCTACGAGTACCGATACGATAATTTTGCATCGACTCAAAATTGATCGGTATTTTAGGCCCGTGTTATCATCTTCTTGTCGTATGATCCTGGTGTCAGAACCATTTGTTTTTACGACTTAAATTGTTTCGAAGGAAGTCAGCCGAACCATCGTCTTAACATGCCTTCTGACTATAAGCCACTAGCCCCTTCCAGACATAAGCTAATTTAATACTAAATTAATACATAATTATTGCGTAGTAGTAAGACTGCCGTGGTTGAAAAAATAAGTTATCTAGGTATTTATTTTCTTTAACCTGACAACCCTATTTTTTTTACCAATAGCTCATTAGTTTTTTCCTTTTTATTTTGTTATACTAGCAGTTTTTATTGTCATAATTTCTGCATTAATTGTATTTCGAACCGCGGACAGCCTACGGAGAACTACACAGTTAAGTTATTTGATTGTCGAGCCGATTAAGTTACTTTAATTTTTCCAGTTTATGAAACTGATGAGTCATTTGCATGTTATGTTTGATCTCTCATTATAACCCTGTAAAGTTAAATATTTGTAAACCAGCTAAAGTTATTATTTACTGTATGTCACAAAATTAATTTGCTCCCAACTATATCTGCCTTCTGTAGATTGGTACCAACCCCTCTCGTCCTATGAGTGTCTTAAAAATCAGTAAAATCAGTTATATTTCTGCAAATAGGCCCCTAAAAGGAATCTAAAGGAATACTGCCAGAATAAGATGGATTTCTGCGCCTTCTTTACACCGCCAACCAGCCTGACAAGCATAGCGTCTATACACGCTCCTCATTGTCAATCCTTTATCCTCATCCTTTTGAAAAGACCCAAAGTCCTGTTTACTGATATGGGTTGATAATGTAGAGGATGTATCAGTCGTAGTCATTTTTATTTTACGTGGACAACATCACATACTGTTCTGATCCCAATTTGAATAACTATTTAAAGCACTCTTATTTTGGTAACCAGAAACAACGAAGGTACCACTTACACCCAGACCCGTAAAAACCTAAAAAAACACTTTTTCTACATTGATCCGTCCGGGAATCGAACCCGGGACCTCGAAGCAGGGGACACCTTGAAAACCGGTGTGTACGCCACTCCTCCACGGAGGTCGTCAGTTGCTCCGTTTATCTTATAATACAGTCAGTATGAATTCTCTAAATACCTACCTACGTGTCTCATGAATGAAGTAAATTATATTTAATCTGTCACGTAACATTAGCGCAGTCATGGTGGCTGGCATGAATGAAGACGTCTCATTGAGAGGTTTGAGTGAGACAGGTATATGCTGTTTCTTGTCTTGTGTTGTATGATGTCGTGATTTTGTTTCCATAATTATCTCAGTTATTACAATAAGATCAGTTTCTTTTTATATGGGACTAATACCAATATTTTAGAACTCTCTGCTTGGGGACGAGTTTTTTTGCTTGGGCACGATGCATCTGGGCTAGTGCTCAGATAAATAATTCTCGCCTTTGAATACCTAAATCCTGTTGTTTTTTTATCAGAATATATGTGATAACGTATGATGTAACGCCCCGTTGGTCTAGTGGCTTGAAAACCGGGCCAAGATCTCTGGGTCCTCGGTTCGATCACCGGGTCGGGCAACAAAAGGTTTTGAATTTTCGAAAACTGCTCAGGTTTCTGATCACCAACCCCCATTTGGCAAGCGTGGTGATTATGCCTGTACCATCATTGCTATGGTCACTTGAATTCAATGATGGAGGTCTTTTCGCGTAACCTTTTTTACCACGCTTTTTACCACGCTTTTATTAGCTTGGGTTGTATCTATCTATGTATCTATGTATGTAATGGAATCTTTGAGCATAAATTTGACCGATTTCCAGAAGTTTGATTAATTTGAAACTTTGCACACGTATCAAGGACCGATGACAATGCAATAATTTAATAACAGTTTTCCCAGTTTTCCTCTGTAAGAGGGAGTAAAAGAGATAGAGCTAGCGCGCGATCTGTATCAATTATGTTTCCTGCATAGGTTTGGACTTACAGTCGGTAAAGAAGGAATCAAATCTTATAAACTAAACTAAAAAATAAATTATAGTTTAAAAAACTAAAAAACCACGCTTTTAAAACAGATTGAACTAAAAAATTAAAAATAAAACTGTAGTAATCAATTGAAAAATTCATATTATTGTACAAAAAGCGTGGGGGGCTTGATTTAGATTGTTGTAAATATTTTATCAATAATTTACTATATCTGTGGATATCATAACAAGCACCCCACGCTTTTTGTACAATAATATGAATTTTTCAATTGATTACTACAGTTTTATTTTTAATTTTTTAGTTCAATCTGTTTTAAAAGCGTGGTTTTTTAGTTTTTTAAACTATAATTTTTACATGTGATAATTTACTTCTTCCGTATGACTAGCCTACGGTGATAGTATGGTGTCGGAGATTTCCAAGCCGCCTATTTTATAGTAAATAGATAATACTTTTATTGCACAAAACAAATACATATGACATGGCGTGACGTGATCTACACTAATATTATACAGCGGAAAGATTTGTGTTTTTGTGTGTGTGTGTGTGTGTGTGTGTATGTTTATAATGAATAAACCCAAAAGCTAATGTGCCGATTTCAAAAATTCCTTCACATTTGGAAAGCTACATTCACCCTGAGTGACATAGAATATATTTATTGCTAGAAAGATTGGGATCGTTGAAAAAATCTTATGTCCACCCGTGCGAAGCCGGGACGGGGCGCTAGTCATTTATATTATGTCTTCCATGTCGCGACAGAAGCGTGGACCAACTTCTTATCCTTCCTTCTGAAGAACGAGTAGACACTCAAAGGAAGATAAAAGTGTATTATAGTGTTTTTCCTAAATTCACCAGACCGGTTATCGTCCCTGCACCCCTACACCAACTGGGACGTCAATATTTGATTAACAATTGTATGTTCAATATAAGAGTTAATTTATCCGGGGTACAACGAAGCACATTCTATGTCAGAATGTGCTTTGTTCACAATGGCTTGCTGGATGAAGGAATTGTAATTTACCAATTTGAATTCTGTACATGAATCATTTGCACGGTTCGTGACTGCGTTTGAATATGCGTATACAACGTGTTCCTTTTGATATCCCATAACTCCAAGGTTATGTTCTATAGGTAAGAATAATATAAAACGCTCTAGAACTTGTGGTTCAAAAATCAATAGCTTCGAATATAACATCAATTTTAGTTAAATTTGTTAAAAAACATTAACCAGTATGGCGAATCCTTAGTTTAGCGAGACGTTGGCAAACTTACACTAAAGAGTAGTGGTAAAGTAGCGGGAGAGCGCAACTTGTAAAAAACATTGACGTGTGTGGGTGTTTTATTGATAAGTAGGTACGAGTAAATCGTTTTCATTCAAAAGTTCATTCATAACAAGGTAAGGGTGTTTTACATAAACAGTCGTGACTTTTAAGAATTATTTTGTATGAAAAAATTAAACAAAAAAGAAAGTTATAATTGAAAAATAATTCATATGCATTTGATTCTTTACCATGGTCTGTTTAATACCCTAGAGTTATAGGATATTAAAGGAAACCCGTTGTATGCTTTGTTGAACCGATTAAAAAGTTCCTGTGACATTAGCGTTTACTTATTTTCCATATTTGCTCCCAGGGCAATGGGAGAAGCTTCCCCTCTGGACATTGGAGCGGGAACTTGTGGTTCAGGACATCGCCGAGAAGGAGAGCATCAAGGTGCTGGAGAAGGCCACCGTGCCCATCGTCAAGATGACCGATAAATACTCGGACGTCAAGGTGAGTTGTATTCTTATTGATCTATTTTAGAGTTCATAATCAAATGACAAAATGACATTAAAAGTGAGGACGACGCGGTATGCTCATATTTTGCGGATTTGATTTCTGGATTAGTTACACAACTGTCTTTTTCGGTGGTGCGGCACTATTCTGCTGCGTTGATTGGCGGGCATTTGCGTGCCGATTACAGTCGACCAATCAACGTGCCGCTTCGCTGGTGCAACCACTAAACGTATCGATCAATATTCTCTCGCTCATTCAGAAATGGCCGTGTGAATATTTGTGTTATAGAAAATATTGAAATTCAAATTAGTTTAGTGTACTAATGCGTAATAAGTTATTCCATATGTCTCGTTATGGTATACACAAGAGGACAATGTATTAACGTAAAATACTCTCTTCTCTTAAAGGAGCTACAGACGCGTCGCTTACCTGTTGGGTAATGAAACATAAAACTGAATAGAGTGGAACGCGAGTACCATACTTCCTCTTTATGATATAAGAAATCATTATAGTACTTAAGAGGAAACACAAGGGCCGTTTTTCCATACAAACGTAGTCCCCTGTTTCCTCCCTGGATAAAGCCAGTAGAGCAATAATTTTTATTATAAAAATCTATGGCCACTATTAGCATGTTTCTGTTTTCTGTTTTTTTAAAAATTAATTAATAAAAAAGATATGAGCCCTCAAAAATCGAAAAAAATCGCCAGATTTTTCGCTGTGTTCAAACATCCAGAAAACAAATTTGGCTAAATTTAAGAAAAAAAGGAAAACATACGAACATAGCCAAAACGTTTCTTTAATTTTTAATGAAAAAAGAATTTAAATTGGCTAGTTTTGGAAAAGTAATCGGGGGACTACGAAACGTTGATTTGGTGTGCTTTTAGTAGGTATTTTCGGTCCAAGAAGCAGTTGTCTTTATCACACTCTGCGGTGAAGGCGTTTGGCACTGCGCGACAGCAATAGATTTTACAAATACCTAATTTTCAATTCTCTCGCCCGTAGTGTTTCCTCTTAAGAGAGACGTGTAAGTCGTTAATATAAATTGTCCTGACGATTTTACTCACCTCTTACTCCTGTGAATTTCGTACAAATTTGACAGAGACATCGAACGCGTTGTACGTTTTGTCCTTTTAATTAAACTGCGGCTTTAGACAAGTGGCTTTCTAATATCGTTTACGCTAGACGAATAGATAACAAATGTATGAAAATGACATTGACGACGCGATCTAACGATCGTAAGCTAATGTCATTTTCATACATTTGACATCTATTCGTCAAGCGTAAACGATGTTAGAAAGCCACTTGTCTAAGGCCGCTGGTCTGTTTTTTGTCTGTAAGACTTATGAATGTTTAATAAAATGACGTGTAATCGTTCTCCAGGTGGACATATCATTCAACATGAGCAGCGGGGTCAAGAGTGCAGAGCTTATCAAGCAATTTAAGGTCAGTGCGACTCTCGCCCAGTGTACACTCAGACTCAAACCGGTATGTTAGGGTTTTGTCTAATAATCACATGAGGCCCAAAACGTGGAACGTGATCCGGGAAAATGTCACCAAATATCACAAGGGGTTAGGGGCGGGGGTTTATTAACCGTGTTTGACGGTGCAGTAGCGTACACACCGGTTTTCAAGGTGTCGCCTGCTTCGAGGTCCCGAGTTCAATTTCCGGATATGGGTCAATGTCGAATAAGAAAGTGTTGTGTGAACAAATTATACGTTTCTCTCTTAACCCACGGCGAATTCCCCGCAAATGTTAGTCTGTATAAAAACCTTTAATTCCAATGTCTATTGTACGCGTAAATTCAAAAAACCAATATGTTTACCAAACTCTCAAATGGACTGTACTACGCGTAGTAAAAGTAATTAAAAAAAATATAATAATACTCCGGGTTATACGAAGTTATGTTTGCACAGCTGACGGACGTTACTTAATGACCTTGTGATGGGCAAATGTATTTCCCCAAAGATCATAAAGGAAAATACGTTTTCCGTACATTGTAATGAGGAAAGGACTTGGGTTTTTATGTATTGGCAGATTTGGAATTATCTAGATAGAGCTTTTATTACTGACATAAATGAGGTCATTGATCCGACGTGTATGGTTTGATAAAACTATAGTCGGTGATTTCTTATTTGGCACCGAACAATATTAATGACTTATATCTTTTGTACTCCTCATCTGCATAGAGTACTCGTATGTTTCATGTATGTTCATGCTTTCAAAAAAATACATGTATATGCGGCGAATTAAGAATCTCTTGTTTTTGTCGGGTACAAAAAAAGGTTATTGATCCGACGGATTCTTTAAAAAAGTGCCATGTCCTAACTTAACTATACACAAAACCTTTTTTTTTAAACTTTACCTATCTTTAGACCTATCTTTATTCAATGCAATTCAAATAATTTATTGCATTCTGTTTCATTACAAAGGATATCATATAGATCATTATAGACCCTTTTCGGGCCCTATATCTATACTAATATTATAAAGCTGAAGAGTTTGTTTGTTTATTTGTTTGTTTGTTTGAACGCGCTAATCTCATGATGTACTTGATCGAATTGAAAAAATCTTTGTGTTGGATAGTCCATTTATCGAGGAAGGCTTTAGGCTATATAACATCACGCTGCGACCAATAGGAGGGAAGCATCAGTGAAAAATGTTGCAAAAATTATCGCGTTCATAATAACAGAAATTGACCCGGACGAAGTCGCAGGCAACAGCTAGTTTTAAATAAATAGCAGTAGACAGAAAGTATGACTGTGTACTAACATTTACTTATGATATTTTAACAAAAAACATTGTAATTCCAGGACAAATACCCAGTGCTCTCCCGGTTGGTGATGGTCCTGAAGCAGTTCCTGCTTCAGCGGGACCTGAACGAGGTGTTCACGGGGGGCATCTCCTCCTACTCCCTGATCCTGATGTGCATCAGCTTCCTCCAGCTGCACCCGCGGCCCGAGCGGCTGAGGCAGCCCCACAACCTGGGCGTTCTGCTCATAGAGTTCTTCGAACTGTATGGAAGGAAGTTCAATTACGTGAAGACTGCAATCCGTGTTAAGAACGGTGGATGCTACGTGTCTAAAGATGAGATGCAGAAGGTGAGTCATCATCATCATCATCACTAGCCTATCGTCGTCCACTGCTGGACATAGGCCTTTCCAATTGCACGCCACTTAGGTCGATCCTCGGCTTCTCGCATCCAGCTCCTGCCAGCCACCTTGCGCAAATCATCACTCCACCTAGCCTGAGGGCGTCCTACACTACGTTTGCCGAGACGCGGTCTCCACTCAAGAACTCGTTTACCCCAGCGGTTGTCGGTTCTGCGGCTAATATGGCCAGCCCACTGCCACTTCAGCTTGCTAATCCGGTGGGCTATGTCGGTAACTTTAGTTCTCTGCCGGATCACCTCATTTCTGATTTTATCCCTAAGAGAAACTCCGAGCATAGCTCTTTCCATAGCCCGCTGAGCGACTTTGAACTTGTGGACTAGCCGTACCGTCAGTGTCCACGTTTCGGCTCCGTATGTCATGACGGGTAGGACGCACTGATTGAAGACTTTCGTCTTGAGGCAGGTGAGTGGATCATGTTAAAAGTGTTATCTCACCAATAAGTACGTAGTGCTTAGGTATTGAATTATAACCATTTGTGATCTGTATAACATATTTATTGATTTCTAATACACACGTATTCAATTATATCAAGTTAGAAAAACGGTAGGCTAGAGAGCGTGTCCTTAATGGCCGGTAAATCGGTGTTGTGTTGCCAATCCATCAATCGTTTTAATCAGATTTGCTGACATGACAGTGTCAGAATGACAGTTGTCTAACAAAAATATCGTCTTGATTAGAAATTCCAAAAAGTGATGAAGCATGCAGAATCAACGGTATTAATAAAATTCGGGCGTATTTTTGAGACATTTTTAAATACGAGGGCGGGTCAATAAGTCCGTGACTTTTTGAATTTCTGACCTCTTTACTAAAAAAAGCAACACTACTCCTGTCAACAGGTATCTGTCAGTTGATTCCTATCAAAATTTGAACTTGCTGCGTCAGTTAGTTTGTGTTTGACAGCTATTTTTATCATACCTTTTGTCTCACATTGTTTGTCACGTTTCATGTTTACCCTAAAAAAACGAACGAAACATGCAAACAGTAGTAAAAAACTACATAATTTTTAAAACCAAATCTGGTGATCAAGGGTTTGTTTAAATCCGACGGAGAAGGTATCAAACTCACACAAGTGCTAATTGAGATACACATCTTGATTTTTCTAAACGTAATACAGCCTTGATTTTGCTGCCATACTTTATATATTTAAAATATTTTCCCAGCAAAATACTTAAATGAACAGCTCATTGGGACTTTTGTATGTTAGAAGAATAGAATCTCCTTAAATTTAAATTCAATTTAGTTATTTGTTTACCACTTAATAGGGTTGTGACAATATGTAGCCGATGTGCAAAACAAAAGTATTACATGATGTAGCATGTAGCACCATTTCAGTTTTCAAATTAAATTCAGTTAATAAAAAAAAACTAGTGAAAATACAAATATTTTTTTAAAAATATGCATCGATTATATTCTAAAAATCATATCTTCGTTATCAAATAATGTCAATAAAACAAAACAAACAACCGATTCTCAACTTTTTCAGCATAGGCCAGACTGCGTTACCCTCCCGCCAGCCTAGCGTGGCGATTATGGCGAAATCTTCATTTAGGAGACTCATAAATGTCTGACAGAACTGTCAGACTAACGTGGGCTGGAAATGATCATACTCGTATCGTACCGAACTATAATCTAAGTAGGTACCTAAATGCAAGTTGAGTTTCAAAATAGATTAAAATTCTAACATTGTTGACACATATTTATTAAAAGTTGCTGTTGAATACTTTCATAGAAAAATAAAAGAGAAAGTAGTTGAGATGGATTATCTTTCGGAAAACGGCATAAATATCTGTTTTCCTGAATACGTTGAATCTAGGATTAAATGAATAACTATCAAAAACTGTTTAATACACTTCATTTATGTAATATAAAACTTACAAACGAAACAATAATTAATAATGAGAAAGGGATTTTATCGCCTACAGCGATCTTTTCCAGACAACCTTTATATTGAGGAAATGATGCATTATGAAGTGTTTTTATTACATGTAAAAGAAGGAAACAACAAGTTAGTTCCTACATTAAAGTTATCTAGATATTATACCATGTAGTGCTTGCTTCCAATTCACAAATACAAAGTTTAAAAATAAGTTTTAATAAACAATATATGGCGGGCCCTAATTTGGTCATGCGCTAATGTGCGCAGCCCTACCACTGTTCAACAGAGCGTTACAGAGGTATTCGTGTTAGTTACGATTTAGTAACTGAACTATGTTATTTATCTCATTTGGACTAAAATATGTTTTTAACTGTCATCATCATCTCGGTCAAAATGCCCCACAGCTGGGCATAGACCTCGCCTAAGGATTTCCAGGACTACCCACGCGTCAAGACCCGCATCCAGCTGCTTCTTACAACCTTCGCCAAAGAAGACGCCGCTATCCGTCTTCTTCTGGCAGTACTCCTTAGATATGTACACCCGTAGATACGAGGGCGGGTCAATAAGTCCGTGACTTATTGAATTTCTGACCTCTTTACTGAAAAAGCAACACTACTCCTGTCAACAGGTATCTGTCAGTTGATTCCTATAAAAATTTGAACTTGCTGCGTCAGTTAGTTTGTGTTTGACAGCTATTTTTATCAGACTACCCAGTCATTTGAGGAAAAAATGGAAAAAGGTGAATTTCGTGTGCTTATTAAGCATTTTTTTTTGCGAAAAAAAACCATTACCGAGACCAAGGCTAAGCTTGATAAATACTATGGGGACTCTGCACCATCGATTTCAATGGTAAAAAAGTGGTTTCCTGAATTTCGTTGTGGCCGTAAAAGCACTGAAGATGCCGAACGTCCTGGACGCCCAGTTGAGGTCTCTACACCCGGAACAATCGAAAAAATTCACGATATGGTGTTGGCCGCCCGAAGATTGAAAGTGCAAGAGATTGTGGAAGCCGTAGGATCTCGCATGGCTCAGTGGTTTCAATTTTAAAAGATCAATTGGGCATGAGAAAGCTTTCCGCAAGATGGGTGCCGCGTTTGCTCACAGTCGACCACAAACGCAATCGTGTAACAACTTCACAGGAAGGTTTGGCGTTGTTTAATCGCAATATGGAGGAGTTTTTGCGCCGTTTTGTAACCTTGGACGAAACATGGATCCATCACAACACATCAGAGACCAAACAACAGTCAAAACAGTGGGTTTCTAAGGGTGAATCGGCGCCAAAGAAGGCCAAGGTGGGTTTGTCAGCCAATAAAGTTATGGCGACTGTTTTTTGGGATGCACGTGGGATAATCCACATTGACTACCTTCAAAAGGGAAGAACAATCAATGGGGAATATTATGCCAACTTATTGGACCGCTTCAATGACGATTTGAATAAAAACCGACCTCATTTGGCCAAGAAAAAAGTTCTTTTCCACCAAGACAATGCAAGGGTGCACACATGTGCAGTTGCCATGGCAAAAATCCATGAATTGGGCTATGAATTGCTCCCTCATCCACCCTATTCTCCAGATTTGGCTCCGAGTGACTACTTTTTGTTCCCAAACCTGAAGAAATGGCTTGGTGGAAAAAGATTTGACTCCAATGATGAAGTCATCTCGCAAACAAAGGCCTATTTTGAGGACCTCGACAAATCATATTTTTTGGAAGGGATAAAAAAATTGGAGAAGCGTTGGACAAAGTGTATAGAGCTCAAGGGAGACTACGTTGAAAAATAAAATGATTTGTTTATCAAAAAATCTATGTTTTATTCCAAAAGTCACGGACTTATTGACCCGCCCTCGTATTATTTTGATTAATCACAAGTGTTATATCCGGTTTAATTTTAAAACATAATTTACTTTCAGTATGTAAACTTGAAAAATTATGACTCAGGCGGGCTATACCATTAAGCTTAATGGTATAGCTCCCGCCCGGCATGCGAGGAGATGCGGGTTCGAGTCCCGCCTGGACATAATTTTGCTAAAATATCAAATAAAGTACATAATTTACTTTCTATTATCCATGTTGTTTGCAGTCATTGGTCCGTCTGACCCAGTTGCTCCATTGATAACGTTTTGTCGAATGTGATTAAAACAATCTAAATTAAACAATCAACATTGTATCTTTAGCTATTAAAAATTGTAATCTATACTAATATTATAAAGCTGAAGAGTTTGTTTGTTTGTTGGTTTGAACGCGCTAATCTCAGGAAGTACTGTTTCGAATTGAAAAATACTTTTTGTTTTGGATAGTCCATTTAGCGAGGAAGGTTTTAAGCTATAAACCAATACAACAGGCTATATAACGCTGCGGCTAATACGAGCGAAGCATCAGTGAAAAATGTTGCAAAAACGGGGAAAATTCTTCATATTTGAATGCTTCCGCTGCGTGCGCTGCGTAAACGGTTTAAGTTACCCTTAAATACCCAAGTAATAACAGGAATTGACGCGGAAGAAGTCGTGCGCAACAGCTAGTATAATATATTCCTTGAAGTACGAGGATGGTTCTTACGCAGAGTAGAAATTTATAAATTGCCTCAAAAAGTCAAAAAACAACACTTTTCTATACTCCCATACAAAGCATGGCGGAGTTGGAAAAAATAATAAAATATTATTTTTTCCAACTCCGCCATATTTGATAACAATGACATTTGAGACGTCAAAATCAAATATATGAGGCGATATGAAGTTCCGATAGTCATTAATTAAGTTTATTCTATTTATTTATGCGGTTAATGTTTAGTCAGCTAAATAAAATATATATATGATCTTACAATCATCCTTACATGCACACACACACTCGCACGCTTACTGACTCACTCACTTACATTCTCCCGCACACTGCTAACTCAGGCTACCTCATTTTGTAAGCACTTAAAGGGATATTCGTAAAATGTAATCCTTTATTATTATAAGCTTTAACAGCCATTTCCAATAACCTATCTATCTTCAGTTTTGGCATATCGGAGATAGGAAACAGTTTCTATCTCTGTTTTTGCCGTCCAGAGAAACAAAGACAGAAGTTGTTTTCTATCTCCGATATGCCAACACTGAAGATAGATAGGTTATTGGGAATGGCCGTAAGGGGACTACTAGAGCTATGTGCTGCCCCCAATTGATTAAATTTTATTACTTCTAAACAAAATTAATTATCAAAAAACTAGATCAGTATCGTTTTAGCAAATTACCTCTACAATTTATTGAATCACAGTATACTTTTCATTTAGTTGTTTATAAAGTCGAATCTGTCGCTAACGACAAAAGCGGCCGCTTTTAGCAATAATGTACAATACGAAAGAATGCCAGAATGAAAAGCAGTTAACAGTGATTTAATAAATACTATTTATTTATTTATTTACACTTTATTGCACAATAATAAAATATTTGATTTTGTTTTGAAGTAATAAAATTAAATCAATTGGTGGCAGCGCTTAGCTCTAGTAGTCGCCCCTTGAGATAAGTTCATAATTCTATAATTAGGTTTCGGACCCAAAGGGTAAAAACGGGACCCTATTACTAAGACTTCGCTGTCTGTCCGTCTGTCCGTCTGTCCGTCGCTCTGTCACCAGGCTGCATCTCAAGAGCCGCGATAGCTAGACAGTTGAAATTTTCACAAATTATGTATTTCTGTTACAACAAAAACAACAAATACTAAAAACAAAATAAAATAAATATTTAAGGGGGCTCCCATACAACAAACCCGTTTATTTGACCTTTTTGGTACGGAACCCTTCGTGCGCGAGTCCGACTCGCACTTGGCCGGTTATTATGTTACATAAGAGCTCGTTTTAATTGTTCGTAGGAGATGAACGACGGTCACCGTCCATCGCTGCTGTGCATCGAGGACCCCCTGACGCCCGGCAACGACATAGGCCGCTCCAGCTACGGAGCGATACAAGTCAAACAGGTAAGATGCCTTTCTTACTCTTTACCCGACTACGGCGAAGCAAAAGTGAGGGTTATGATTTTCGCCTGTATGTATGTATGTATGTGAGTATGGATGTTCATCTGTTCCCTCATAACTTCTAAACTAGTTATAATAATTGGACAAAATTAAATAAGGTGTCGTTGGGAGCCTCTTGATTGTCCGCTGATAGGCTACATGACGTCACTTTAAATTGACTACAGCGCCCTCTAGGGGACTAAAAATAAATAACAAAAAAAATCTATGGGAAATAATTATTTTGAGACTTTTGACGATAGGTTTCCACACCCTACCTTATGTAGGTTTTGAGACAAGTTTAGGGATGTCATAACAAAATTATAGGTATCTTATATTCCGAGTTGAAACCCCTAAGATGACTATGTTATACGGCTACGTAACAAATAAATCCTTCTACCTGCAGGCCTTCGACTACGGCTACATAATCCTGCAGCAGGCGGCGGGGGCCTCCGCCTCTACCAGCCTTCTATCACGACATAGCGTCCTAGGCCGAGTACTGCGCGTGACGGACCACGTTCTGCAGTACCGGCGCTGGGTGCGCGACACGTTCCAGCCGTTTTTCTTCCCGCCGCCAGCGGTAGAGCCTGACCGGGATGACAGCGAGCCCGTAAGTGATTCTTTCAACTGATCTGATTTCAGCTGATCTTTCCGCCAAAAGAGCTTAATCACGATGGCAGCAACCCCGTGAATTTGAAACCTTTCAACCGATCCGCCCGCTACCAGAACCTGACTGGGATGACAGTAAGCCCGTGAGTGATACCTTTTAACTGATCCTCCCGCCACCAGAGCCTGACCAAGTGAACAGTGTTCCAGTGACTGATACCTTTCAGCCGATATTTCCGACAACACAGCCTGATCACGACGTCAATGTTCCTGAGAGTCAGATCCTTCAAACCACCAGAGCATGACCGGAATGTCTTCTGCCGTCTAGTATGACCGGGATTACAGCGAGCCCGATGTCAGGGAGCCCGTGAGTTTGATAAGTGTTCTTGTATCGTTATGTCGACTGAACGACATTCACGCCACCCGCATCAAGGGGCTTCACGTTTATCAGGGTGACATCAAGCCTGTAACTCTGATAAGTGTTCACACATCGTTATGGCGTTCCAATGATGTTCTTGGCTGGACTTAGGTCTACCCTAAGGATGTTCACACCAACCGGTACCGGACCAGGACTGTGTGCCTGACAAGTCTCCATCCCATCATGTAAGTCGAACGATGCCCTTGACTGAATGTTGGCATACCTCAGGGATGTCCTAGCCAATTTGTCCGATGTATCTGATAAGTGTGCTTCCATTTTCATGGTAGCCGAACAACGGTCACTGCCGATGCAATGTCATCTGTATCCAACGGCTTCAATCCGACCTGTTCTACCAGCGCGCTAGCGAGCCTGTGAGTCTGACAAGTATACTTCCGTCATCATGCCAGCAAAGAGCCCACTATTGGTCGAATGCCACGCATATCCGCAACTTCACAAGCTACGTCTACCGGCAAGACCAGGATGACTGGAAGCCTGTGAGTCTTGACAAGTCTCCATCCATCGTCATATGCGCCGTGCTTTTTGAACTGCCTGAAAAACCAAAGGCCACGTTATTTAACCATTTTGTATAACATAATGACAGTGTTAAATCTAAACTAATATTATAAAGATAAAGAGTTTGTTTGTCTGTTTGTTTGAACGCGCTAATCACAGGAAGTACTGGTTTGAATTGAAAAATTATTTTTATGTTGGATAGTCCATTTATAGAGGAAGGCTTTAAGTTATATAACATCACGCTGAGACCAATAGGAGCGAGGCATCAGTGAAAAATGTTTCAAAATAATCGCGATCATTATAACAGAAATTGACGCGGACGAAGTCGCGGGCAACAGCTAGTACATTATAAAAAAAAAAGATTCAGCCTTTTGATTTAAAAACACGCTGTGACGCGCATGGACGTATTATTTTGCTGTGGCCTGGTCTCGGGTGAATGAACCTTGCACAGCTACGTCCGTGCGCGTCGCAGCGTGTTTCAACATGTATGGCTGAATAATTTTTTTTTTTTATTAGAATCTTTGATTGATAAAAAAAATAAAAATAACACTGCCAAGATGTTATACATATTTGTAACATAACATGGGCTTCGTGTTTTAGGCGGTTGAAAGTGCACGGTGTGTAGCTAAACGGCGCATATGGCTGGAGATGGGCTTCCCCTTAAGTTCTTCAAAACCACAGAACACAGAAAAAAGGTTAGGAAGGCGTTGTAGGCGGGGCAGGCGCGCCACAGAGGTTATAAGCAATTGCTCATAGTTCTGCTCAAACGTGAATATAACTGAGCGCTATGATTGGTTTCTTTGAAGTCGTTTATGTGCGCGACCCTGTAAGTCTGACACCTATTCTGCTCTTGGATCCATCATCATGAAGGCCAACAACGCCCACGGACCACCAGTAAATAATAGGCAAGAAATTCTTTGCAGTGGCAATTTAATATAATCATACATATTTTGGAGCGCTCATAGCCCAATGCTTCTTCGTGATCAGTTTCTGTCTCGCATTTTAAGCAACGATGGGAGCGGTCACTAATTGGATGGGTGACCGTTTTTGGCATCATACCTCGAGCGCTTCCGTGCTTCGGAGGGCACGTTAAGCCGTCGGTCCCGGCTGTTGTCACGAGACGACAGTCGTTAAGCCATGTTGGAGGCCTACAGGCGGCTTGAAGAACGTCCAACAGGGTGATGTTGCCGCAGCGTCGCCCCCGCCGTCCACCAACCCGCACTAGGCCAGCGTGGTGGTACTAAGGCCTTAAGCCCTCTCCACAAAATGGAGAGAGACCTGTGCTCAACAGCAAATGGGTTGTTACTTTATAATAATAATAATAATTTTATCCGTGTGAGTAACATAGGTCAGGCAGGGGCCATAGTCCTTCCATAGTCCCAGTTATCTAGTCCACTAGCACCCAAACCCATAGCCCAGTATCCTTTCTATCCACTTTCTGCGATAGTCCTACACTAACCGGGGGTTGTCCTTGGGTGTACTTGTATAGTGCGCACAGGGATAATCGTCGGTTGGTGTCACATTACATCATTTTGATAAATGTTGTCTAACGGGCCTCTGCTAGTTGGCTTCGGCCCATCATCCAAAGGTCCGGGACTCCATAGTCCCGTGATTGGAAAATGACCATCATAATAATAATAATAAATAATAAATAAATATTTAAGACATGCCTCACTGGGCCACACAGAGCCATCTAGTCCTAATTTAAGCCACTATTAAGTACCCTGTCGTATGGGGTACTAGACAACCGATAAACTTACTTATATACTTTTTTTTTTTGTAAATACATACTTAAAATACAAAGAAAACACCCAGACCAGTACAAACAGACATGTTCATGCACACAAATATTTGTACTGTGCGGGGATCGAACCCGCGACCCATGGCTCAGAAGCAGCGTTTACTACCGTTGATCCAAATGGTCGTCAAATACATGTTTTATTCTCTTAGGGCCCTAGGTATATCCTCAGCATCCTCATACAAAACTCATGCAAGCCTCACTGCCGAAAGCGAGTCCACCAGCTTAGTCAACAACGCACAAGACTCGGACAAAACGATTATAACGAAGTAAATGAGAGTACTTCGCTTTGCGATATAGTTACTTATAGGCTTTGTAATCGTTAGGATGCAATTTGAGAATTCACCTTTTACGTAATGATAGTTTATATTTAATTACGCCCTGTTGGGTTAGGGCCAAGATCTCGGGGTCCCCGGTTCGATCCCCGGGTCAGGCAAAAAAAGTTTCGAATTTTCGAACATTGCTCGGGTTTTGTGATCACCAATCCGCATTTGGTAATCGTGGTGATTATGCTTGTACCCACTACCCATCATTGCTGTGGTAACTTATTCAATGATGGAGGTCTTTTCCTTGCAGTGGGTAGATTATACCCTTTCCAATCGTTTATTTAACTTTTGACAGCTCTAATACTTAATCAAATAGTGATACCCTGACTGATTTTATTCATGAAGAAGTTTTAATCGATTTAACATACTCATTATTTTAACATTCATTTTCATTATTTTTACTATGAATTTCAACATTTTGCACCTGTTCATTACAAGTAGGTACCGCAGTTCATTCATATGCTTTTTATTTGAACCAGCTACAGCATGTCTAAACGATTATTTTAGATTCATTAATTTGCAGCGAATAAATTCGATCCCATTACTAGGTACGAGTACGATGGAACTGTTTTCATTACGCAAATTATTAATGCATTAAAACAGAGACATTTAGGGCATTTTAATGCAAAATAATAAAGGTTTTTACATGATTTGATATAAAATATAATCGCAATAATTTTATTGTGTGTTTTATTAATATCGATATATTTCAAAACCGTTTTATAGTCTGTGGTCATAAATCATGAATGACACATCTCTAAGTGGGCGGAGCCCGTCCATGAAGTACAGTATTCCCTGTAGTACATTGTATCAAAAATATTAAAAAACTTTATGTGCGTGATCTGTCAAAAGTTAAATAAACGATTGGAAAGGGTATATAGTCCGTTATTATACTTACTACTTTATAAAAGCTCCTCCTGGGGTCCATTTGCAGAAATAGAACGGATTTCAGTGACTTATTTGCATTGAAGATTAAAACACTGGGACATACAGGAAGACTTTCCATTATCTTCAAATTTTTTTACAGGCGTTCAGTATCGTATTTAGAGCCCATTTATGAAGTAAAAAATGTAAAGAAAGTTTTCACCAGAAAATTTTTTTCGCAACATAGATTTCAATTTTTACGGTCCTAAGCCTGTTAAGGTATGAAGGGAAAATCAAAAACTTATGGATAGTATCGTAATAAATGAATGAGATCATCGCGTAAAAAAAAGTGTTGCTAGGAGACCCTGTATAAAAATCTTAGATTTTTGGCAGACATTTTCTAAGTGCTTTATCATGACATCAAATCATTGACTTCTCTAACATGCCCCCGCCCTTTCAGGAGTGGTCGGACGGGTCCCCGTCGCCCCCGGCGGGCGTGGCCCCCGCGGCCCCCGTGGCCCCCGGCACGTCGCCCCCGCCGCTGTCGGCGCTGCAGTGCTCGTCGCCCACGCCGCGCCGCGTGTCCGCGCACCAGAGCCTCATCATACATCACATCACCAGCAACTCGGACTTCAACAACATACCCTCAGGTGAGCACCGTATACGGGATGTAATAAAAAGCTTAACGAAGCCTTAAACCTCGGATTCTGTTCATCAAACGAAACATATATTTTTTAATTTAATGTAATAATAGCTGGCAAACGACTTTTTTCTAGGCATTAAAATAAATTAAGTATTTATTGCCTGCAATGTATAGCGCGCACGCAGCGCTACAGACGAGGATTGTGACCTGACCCGACCTGGGGCCTTATTCAGCTATTTCAATTGCTGTTCGATCGTGGTTGAATTGGGCTATTTTGACATTTAGCCCATACTAGAACTGTCAAAAACCAGCTAATTACGATTGTGATACGATTTGGTTACGTGAATTTGGGGCCTGACTTCATACAAGCGCGCGGTTCATTGTGGGTAGCTCTTTTTAAAGCGTTTTTATGTAAAAGGTATTTAAATGTTTAACATGTTTCTGATGAAAAAAGTTTAGTAACAAAAACAGAAGTTTTTTATGCAAAGATCTTGTAAAAAAAATTTCGCTTTGACTCTCAACATCGATTCATATTCCAGGTATGGTCTCTTGGAAAAAATAGTACCACTGGGCTCAATGTTTATTTACTGATTTACATAACAGATTACATTATTACTTTGACAAATATTCGGTGTTTTTTTTTTGTAAGGTGGTTAATATTTCACCTTGTATTTTATCAATGAGTTTTTAATGTATCGAATATGCATCGTCGTCATCATCAGTCTATCGCAGTACACTGTTTCATATAGGTCGATCTTAAGCCGAGGATCTAATATAAATTCAGTTCAATTTATTGCGATAAAACTGTGTAGTTAGGAATATAAAAAGGTTATAACAGCTAAACATAATATATAATGGGTGTAAAAAAATCAAACGCAGATCCGAAAACTACGTATTGTCCTCATCACTAGGATCATTTTTTTCTTCAGGATCATACTTGAGAAACGGCTGGTTCTGAAGATATTGAGGGTTAAAGTCACAATTTTGTTTTCTATTTTATTACAAAAAACTGTCGCCGAAGGTTACTTAAAAACTTTGTTTCTTACAAACATAGTGTTTTTTTTTATTATTTCGTTTATAGGAAGGCTTTTTTAATTACAATACGCAATGTACGGCTCGGCGCGGACGAATTTTGAACTTTGCGGCCATCTCCGGCGCAGCGGTCCACGCTGCGGCTGCTATACATTGCGCGCTATTGTATTATTATTATTTCGAGTCCCAATAATAAAAATCATTTCCCAGCTGCAATTTTTTGTTACACGACTTCGCTCGCTTTACAGATTGCGTAGCTTCAAGATCTGCGTTTAGTTTTTTTTACATTCTGTATCTATATGTTCCGCAGGCGTGATCCAGCGCTACGGCGCCGACCACCCGCACCCGCACCCGCACCCGCACCCGCACCCGCACCCGCACCCGCACAAGAACCGGTCCCGCGCCTACGCGTGCCGCGGCCGCCGCGCCTCGCCGCCGCGCCGCGAGCGCCTGCCCAAGCGCCGCCGCCACCCGCAGCCGCGATGATGCCCGCCCCCGCCCGCCCCGCCCGCCCCGCGCCCCGCCCCCGCACACGTAGCTCAGCCGGGACAGCACAGCGCCGGGGGTGAGGTAGCTCCACGACTAACGACGGTACTATGTTAACTACGAGCCGGTGATGTTAATGACTTAGCATTAATGAAGGTATCGAGCGCCAGTGATGATACCAACGCACACCACGTGCAAAGCGAACTGCCTGCAGAATGGCGACGGGGATAAGGTAGCTACACATCGATAATGGTATCATCGAGTCGGCGCCAGTGTTGGTTACTGAAGGTATCGAGCTAGCGACGAGTAGCAACGCCGCCGTTAATGATGCCCCCGCCCACCGCGTACACAACGACAGGGATGAGGTAGCTACACGTCGATAATGGTATCGTCGAGTTAGCTCCGAGCCGGTGTTGGTTATAAGTTAACAACCCGTCGGTGAAGGTATCGAGCTAGCGACGAGTATCAATGATGCCCACGCCCACCACGTGCACGGCTATCTGGCTGCAATACAGCGACGGGCTGAGGTAGCTACACGACGAACTAGGGTACTATTTTAACCACAAGCTGGCAATGAAGGTACTATGTTGACTGCTTAGCAGTGAAAATACTAAAATAACTTTACACCGATGGCAATACCAATAAAACTACACGCCAATGATGATGGCCGGCCAAGAATCAACAACGATGGTACTAATTTGACTAACCGCCAGCGATGGTACCGAGTTAACGACCCAGCAATGGTAATACCAAGTTAGCTACTAGCCCCAGATGGTACTATGTTAGCTTGTAATGGTATCAAATTACCACACGCCAGCGATTTAATTAAATTAATAACCCGTCAGTAATGCTACTAGGTTAACAACACGTCAGCGATATCGCAGTCTTGTATCAGAAGTGATACCAATTTAGCGCTTCACCTACAATTTGACAATAGTACCAACCCTTGCCATCTGGCAGCAATGAAATCAGCGTTAGCCACATGGCAACGGTTACATAATAGTACCAAGCTAGCCATTTTGATGTCGTAACCTTGTAGCAGCAATGGTACCAAAGCTAGCCACCGGGCGCTGTCGTTGCCTTATAAGCTAGCTAAGACAAGCTAGACAAGACTACTACAGTAATTGTACATAGTGTTATATTATTATTAAGTAAACACTCATAATAATACAACTGACGTTTTGCGTGCGAGCCGACGTTCATGACCGTAGCGTGATCACGTAAGGAATTTGTTTATAACGTACATTTGAAGTCAGTTTAATTATCAAATCATTGTCCTGATACCTAATAAATAGTGGCTTTATCTGGTTCTGGGACCTTGCTCCGCTAGACAATGCCGTTTTTCAATTCTATTTGTCTCTCTCACTCATATCCTTTAAGTATCTGAAAGAGACAGATCGTATACACGGGCTTCGTGTAGCGTAGTAGGACTTCAGTATCTGTAATAAGTGATTTGGAGCGCACTTTGTCTGTTATTCGACAAACACGTACTTTAAGTATATAATACTCGGAATGTGTACTTAGTAACAAGACAACGCTTTGATACAGCTGTATTCTCGACGAGTGTTCAGTGCTAGTTGGTATCTTATAAACAGAACAACAATATCGATATAACAATCGAAATTCACGTCTGAGGGTAATGCAATAATGTAATATTTTCGTTTGCCAATCAAAATGGTTTAAAACTTAACATTTTACGAGGTTTACGCTACAGATTCATAGGTAAATATTTTGCCTGGCCAACGTTTCGATCCGATTGCACGAATCATATTCGATGGCAGAATTCTGTTGAATAAATCCTGTGAATATTGAGTCTTAAGTCTAAAAATTCAACAAGAAAGATTAAACAAAATAATTTAGTGCACAGAAGTATTGTACTAAATTGTTTTGATTGTTTTAGAAGTATTGTGTTGTTGGATGAAGTCTGACTCGGTGATATGTGCGTGTTAGAGGTCTTCGTGGCGCGCGTTACACACGAACGCGTGCGTTGTTACGCTCGTCTCTGCGCACGCGCAGTCAACACTACCTTAGGGTTGCCTGATACAAAACTTCTTCAAAATCACTTGGAAATCTTGTCTAATCTAGTCGACAGCTGGAGACGAAAGGCGAGATTAGATTTGATTTTGACTTTATCATAGGCAAAGTCTTATAAATTGATAATGTCTACTAACTAACTAATTTGTAAATAAATGGAAACCTCTTGTGCTTGCTGAATAAATCTATTCAAAGTTCAATATTAGATTACAATAGTGCTCTAATATTGAATATTGCTTAAATTGGGTTATTATACACTCCCACAAAACTTTGTTGTTTACATATAATTAAAAATCTTACCCAAAAACGCAAATAAATTATCTAATATGGCAACCCTGGTGCGTATGTTGAGCAACCGTAGAGCGTGCACGACTAGCGCAAGCTACATTCGATTTCTAGATGCATTTGATTGGCCATTCTATGATTTTGTGATGTCAATCCCAACAAAGGAGAAAGCGGGTGTTTATGATTTGTGTTCAGATGTGTAGTTCGTGGTCAGAGGCTTTTATATAAAATCATAAAATTAATCAAAATTGAATGTATAAAGCATTTTTGCATATCAATCAGAAACATTTAACTATAAAATGATGTTAATATAATCATTCCGGACATTCCACTCGTATTCAGCATATAACATTGTAAGTACATAACACAAACAAAATTTAAAAAATATATATCTAAAAATATATCGTAAATGCTTTGTTATATGCCAACTATAATGAGATCAAAATTAGAAATCCTAGACTTTTTATCTGTATCAAAGTAGCAGATTATTGAAAGACATTTGTTCAAGTTTGGACTCAATAAATAAGCAAAACAAAATCCATCACAAAACGACAAACGCAAGCAATAACAACATCGTAGTGACTTTTCATGTAGACTCAAAACACCTTTCCTTATAAATATTTCTCGTTTTTATATTAGCAGGACGTGGTGTCGGCATATAAATAACTATGAAATATTCTTTAAAAAAAAGTTATGTCTACTGTCATCTCTAACTGACGTATGACGTGATTATTCTAAACATAACAATTAACTAAATCCATATTTCAAGTCACATTATATAAACCGTGTTGCTATGACTATTACCACAGGCTGATGAGGCACTGTTAGCGCATCATGCAAACTGTGTTGCTATGACTATTGCCACAGCCTGATGTGGCAACACTGTTAGCAATTAAACGAAATAGTTGGGACAACCACAACCTAAACGAATTGATTAAAACGTGTTATTGTAACATGTCAAACGACAAGCCATCGGTGCGAGGCGCAATCTCACCTTACTGATTCTACACGGATATCCAAACCGCTGAAAACGACTCGGATCATAATTTAAAAGTTATGTGATTTCAAGATACCGTAGCAATAAATGTATTTAATAATATTAACGTGACACTTATAGGAATTTAATCCGTCAAAGCTTCGAGACAATTAGCATAGAAAACGAGATATTTGCCTTCCTAAATATTGTAGGTTAATGACGTCATAATATAGTAAAAGACGATTCAGTGAATCTAGTTGTGCCTACGCTAACCAGTTAACTAACAGAATTGAACTTGACTATTCGTATATAGCGATATTGTATTAGCTAGAGATATGTATATATGTATATTATGTGTATGATTTGTATTACGACTACTGTAATAATATCGGAGTCGATAGCTTGACGTTTACAATAGGACGACCGGTTGACATGGTTCAATGATGTTTGAGTTGGATTAGAAAATGGGTAAAACTATAAAAAAACGGATGGTGACCATTTTGAGTGACAAAACCAACGTGCCCTTGGCTGTTTATGATTGCACAAACACTTACATATTTGTTAAAATTAACTTCAAAAGAAATAAAATAAAGACTAAGAAATTACTCATGCTCGCGTACGCTAGACCGCCGGGCGGCGTACGAGTCGCTTAGCGGTTCGTAGCGTTCCGTGCAGTCTATGGTATTCCTTTTTTTTGCGTTAAACCTATTATTGGTTAATATATTTATTTAAGATCCAAAGAATTTTGTATAAATAATACATCCTCTTAAATTTTGTCGATGGATTTCAAATTTATTCTGTATACGCATGTGTCAACACGATCCACATAAACTTCATAGACGCAAACTTACGAGCGTTGTGGCTGCGTCAAATATTTAATAATATATGTGACTATAATTAGACTAAAATAACCGTCATATCATATTCGGCCGCCAGTCAAGTGTGTGCCGTTTCAATAATTATTTATATTGAATGTAACTAGGAACAATTAATTATAAATAGTGTAGAAAATGTATTTCATAACGACTAATAAATATTTTTATGCAATATCGTGTCACTACGCTTTAAATTTAGAAAAAGCCAATTGAAAGGATAAAAATCGTATAATTTCCTATTTTGTTGGTTAATACTCGTGGACAATGCACGGCTATATGTATAGGCGTGGTAGAAATATAACTTTTATCTGACGGAGTGAGAGGTACTGGGAAGTGTTAACTTAGGGTGTGATTCAAAATCTCAAATACAGGTATTCTTGCTATAGGCTAAAAACACTTTGCCATTTAAGGCTTTCGAACAGCTTATTAAAATTAAATAATTTTGTATCGTGCGAAAGCAACAGTTAACAAGTGAAAATTCACGTATTATTTTCTGAAGTAGAATTTCTGATAATGTCTAAATGCGTCGATATAATAATGCGACAATAGTAATCGGGGCCCGAATTGCCATCTTTATTTCAGACATTCACCTCATGTAACAATATTTGTGTATGAGCAAATCTTTCTCCCAAGTTAACATCCTAGCTAATTAAATAGGAACTTATATAATAATTACGTAACGCGTATAATGGAAGCCAATCTTATGCTTATGCTAAGTCTATAATGTAAGTAGCTCGACGTACCTCGTAAAGTAACAAAGTAGCCTTTTGAATGTGTGGCAGCCCTATATAAACATACGGGGTGTACGTAAAAGTGACTAATAATTAATTGGCAATAAATAATTATATTTCACAATTGTAGGGCGTTCTGTGTGTTGTATGACTGCTGTGTGTGAACGATTGTCGTTATTATGTTTTATTGTAAACATATTATCTATACTAATATTATAAAGCTGAAGAGTTTGTTTGTTTGTTTGTTTGAACGCTCTTATCTCAGGAAGTACTGGTTCGAATTGAAAAAATATTTTTGTGTTGGATAGTCCATTTACTGAGGAAGGCTTTAGGCTATATAAAATAGCGCTGCGACCAATAGGAGCGAAGCATCAGTGAAAGATGTTGCAAAAATTATCGCGATCATAATAGCAGAAATTGACGCGGACGAAGTCGCGGGCAACAGCTAGTTTGTAATATTTGAGAAAACCATTGTCGTAAAACATCGATCTAAAATAATGTCGATATACAGTCCGATTGAAAATTGACACCTTAAACTGTCCTCGATTGAGTGATTGAACTTAATGTCAGTGTCATCTTTATAACCCGACCAAATGGTGGCTATCGCTAGTGAATTTGCCACTAGAGGCGCTAGTGTCGCGTGAGGTCCATAACATTCACTTTTCACTGGTTTTAGCGGGCTTCGTTATATAAATTATAATTTCTTTAATTTAACTGCTGGAAAGTGATCTCCTTCGTAAAATTATTGCAAATATGGATTATTTTGCGATTAATGTGAACGCTTTGGAAGCGGAATTAAGAAAAAGCGCAAAAATAGGCGGCCTCAAAGAGCAAGTATTTCAGAAGTTAGTTTGTTGATATAAAGATAGTTATTTATAAATAATAAACTTTAATCAGATTCAAGATTTAAAACTTTGTATCGGCGTCGATCTTATAAAGTCGCCTTTGACAGCTATACCTCCGGACCTCAGTCTACAGTGGCGCCAACTGGTGAGCAAAGAAACGGTAGTCCCCATTATGACAACATGCAATAGTATGGATATTTATGCCATGTTGCATCTACTCTATTGACATAGGTTGTACTGAAAGTGCAATCTTATTTCGAACTAGCTGTTGCCCGCGACTTCGTACGCGTCAATTTCTGTTATTATGGTCGCGATTATTTATGCAACATTTTTCACTGACGCTTCGCTCCTATTGGTCGCAGCGTGATGTTATATAGCCTAAAGCCTTCCTCGATAAATGGACTATCCAACACAAAAATATTTTTTCAATTCGAACCAGTCTTCCTAAGATTAGCGCGTTCAAACAAACAAACAAACTCTTCAGCTTTATAATATTAGTATAGACGCCGCTTGGGTATCTGTTTTTTTTTATTACATCAATATAAAAAATCTAAATAACCAATCAGTGACAGAAAAAATCCTAATCAAATGATCACGCACTGAACATTGAAGGACTCTTCTGTCTTAGCTGCATTCATCTGTATGTCATGTAGTTAAACTGTAATTTACATTACGATAAGCATGGCTTATGACATTCATCATATCAGCCGAACGACGCCCACTGCTGGGCATAGGCCTCCCCCAAGGATCTCTACAACGATCGGTCCTGTGCTATCCACATCCAGCTTATGTCAGTAGCTGCTTATTGACTGGGACATTTCGAAAATGTCACAATTTTGGCTAGGGCTGTGTATCTAGTTCTCATGTTTTAAGGAAAAGGTTAGAAAGGCGATGCAGGCGCGCCACAGACGTTATGAGCAAACGCTCGTACTTCTGCCCAAACATGAATGTAAATGAGCGCTGTGATTGCTTTCTTTTGACATAAACGAGTTCAAAGAACGCCAATCAAGCGAATCCTTTTGACATCGCACGATCCTATTGGTCTCGCAATTTCAAAAGGATTCGCTTGATTGGCGTTCTTTGAACTCGTTTATGTGTAGTGGAGCGCAAACGGCGAAATCGGTTCTCATACAAATGGCGCATGGTAGCCTTTCTAACCTTTTTTCATGTTCAGTGGTTTTACCGATGTGGAAAACAAAGCAGTTTAAAAACTAGTAAAGTTAGGTCAATAGCTAAATAACCTACAACTATAGTCCTTAAAATATAGCTTGATTAGAATGACAGGTGTCACTGAAACAGACGACGTAACTTTGTACCAGCGTCACACAAGTGAAACACATTTGCACACGAAACAATATTGGTAACTGGCATGTTAAGAATATTTTATTATACTTTGCTGTACATATTAATAAATTTAATTATATAAAATAGAGATTTAAAGTTAAAAACATTAAAATAATCCAGTCACAAAAATTACACTTAACTTCAAAAGACGTCTTTACAAGGCTACGTCATTTTTCATAATCACTAGTGATGACGTAAAATCGACAAATCAAAATCGACAGATTAAACATATTTCAAAATCGAACTAATGTAACATATATGTTACAAATGATTTGATGAGCATTGGTTGATGCTAAGTTCTTAGTAAGAACATCAAATTGCAATTATTAATAGGTTACCGAAAATTTTCAAATTTATTAGATTCTTTAAGCTATAAAAATTTTCTAATTGATTTTCATGATTGTTCCAATTATTTTTATTATGATCACGATACTGACTCACTGTTAAATCTTAATATATCTGATTCTCGTTTTATTTAATTCGCCATTATTACTGTTTTTTTTTCGTTTGATCAGTCGAGTCAGTCCCATCACTAGTCATCTCAGTTTGACAGGTGTCATTCTAATCAAGCTATATTTTATGGACTATAAGCGACGATCTCAATTGATCTTTAGTTGTTTAGATTTAAAGTTGATTATCGATTGAGGTTGTTTACAAGTTGGTTGGCATGCTATTGACAACCAATGTAGATGACAGAAAAACTGTTTAACATAATAAAAAAAAAACTATTGGTTGTTGCAAACACATGAAGCGGTCTTGCGTTATTATTAATATGTAAAAAGTTGCTGTATAAATAATAATGATGCTATTGCAATAAAAACACTATTGAAAGCTTCGGATACCATGATGACGTTTTGAATTCTGTGCCTTTCATTCGTATGCAAATAAATTAGTACATGGTTAGGTTCGCGACAAAAAATAATTATATTTTATAGCACTTGATCAGTTAACTATAAGTTAGTGCGCGGCCGCCACAGAGTAGCGATCAGTCTAAGCAATAAATTGTGTCTGTCACAAAAGAGGTGCAAATCGTCGCAGGGGCCAGAACGTTTTGTTAATTTATGAACGGCTTAGAGTAGACTTTATTTATTAAATAGATGTATTTTGGTGTGTCATAGCAATATTGCTAGTAAATAGATTGAACATAAGTTGAATGCCTGGTTGTTTTATAAATGCATTTTTTTGCATTTGATTTTGTGTATGGACAGAATCGCTAGTTGCATCTCTGTGGCGTGTGCCAGCGTGTTACATGACGAGTAGCGTCATCTATTGATAGGAGTACTGCACTAGCAATAATTATAGAAACGTTTACTTCTAGGTGAAATAATTTTAATGTCATTATTACGCAGTTGTTGGATTTGACGAGAATTCGATTGTATTGTGAAATCGAACGAGGATTTCGGAACAGTCGGTAATATTAAAAATAAATGGTCTGTTAATTGACCTGAATGTTTAAGTCAAATAAGATCGTTTTACATTCGGACAGATCGTGTTAATAATGCCAACTGTTTCAAAATTAGTAAGTGTATCGCTAGGAACAGATGGTGAGACTTCCTCAATACATGAGAGACAGGATTATTTTATTCATGGGCGGTATACAGAATGAAATTTTAACCACTTTCCAAATTTTAATATATCAATCTTCGAGACAAAACACAAATGACGTATTTTTTCTTTTGGTATAGCCCAGTACAAAAATGTCAAGATAAAGCGTTTAGAAAATGTCCGCCACAAATCGAAAATTTTTGATACGGCCGCCTAGCAACACTTTTTTTACGCGATTCGCATCTCATTTATTCATTACGATACTATTCATACGTTTTTGATTATCCCTTTTTACCTTATTTTATCAGGCCTAGGACTAGGATTGCGAAAAATATTTTCGGGTGAAAAGCTTGATTTACAGTTTTTACTTCATAAATGGGCTCTAAATACGATACCGAACGCCTATAAAAATTTAGGAAAGTGGTTAAAATTTCACCCTGTATATCGCTATAAGTACCTTTTTGCTGTAAATTTGATGTTTGTGATACTTAATATTTAAATATCACACATCATTTTTTGTAACAAAACGATAAATTACACGTGTACTATAATTACATGCCCTTCATAGGTTTTGTTTGAGTGTTTGCAGTTTGTGTGTACAGCCAAAAAAATTGCGTTCGAAGTGCGATTCTTATAGTAATAAATGTAAATAATATAATGTTATATAGCGCTGTGACTGTTATTTATGGACTAAATATAGCTTAGTGTATTTTGTAATGGTTAAGGTTTGAATGCGGTTACAGTTTGGCCACGAAATATAGCTACTTCGATGAGAAGATCGAAATTGTAATTTATCTAAATCAAACGTTGCATTATCATATCATTTTGCCAAATTTCATGTTTTATATCTTAAGAGTATAATAATAAAACTGGCCTTGTGACCTCTCACGACAAAAAAAATAATATAAATATAAAAAAGGAACCAAAATATGTTGAGAACTTAAGTAGCTATAGTTTGGTTGTATTTAATTAAATACTCTTTACCTTATCTTTTTATAGGATAGTGCTAAAATATCTCAATATTGTGTGTCGTATGTAAACGGTTGCTTTTTCAAAAACGATTAGAAAAATCTTTGATTCGTGGAAATGTTCACTTACAACATTTATTTGTGACAAGAACCCAGCAAATTGCAACTATGACTTATGCATGCTGCCTAAGTTGAGGCGGATTGCTTTAGTGCATGTCACTTGGGTTCAAAAAATGTAGGTCCATGTCTTATCTTCGTGGAGTAACAACTTACGTGTTTCTGATCAGTCGCTGATCAATTTTCATGTGTAAAGAGATGTGTTGGTAATTAGTCTTCTAGGAATAATACGCAATATAGGTAAGCCTGTAATTCCAAGACACATGACGAGAAATTACCAAGCAATAATAATGCAACCAAAAATGTATTTCATATTGTTTAGATGTCTTTTGAATTAGTTCTATCCTTTTTTCTGGATTAGAAATAGAGTTTATCGTCTAAATTATGAATTGTGAATGTAATATGCAGTGCAAAGGTAGCTTGTATTCGATGTTAAAGATACATATCTGATACTTAATAGAAATGGCAAGTTATTACCGTGGAAAAAGGGTGTCAATGACTATGCCATATTAGTTAAACCTCGTTACTTCGTTGGGGAAGAAGTGCGTCGTAGTCCCATTATAACCGGCTAGTCTTTGTTAGCTGTAATTAGTTGGTAATTCATTCCGATCCATTTTTTTTACTTTTATTATAAACTAGCGACCCGCCCCGGCTTCGCACGGGTGCAATGCTGATACTAAATACACTACAAAAAACTGTGACGTTGTATATAAAAAAAAACATAGTGGCCCGCTCCGGCTTCGCACGGGTATGAAATATGTCACTGAAAAAATGATTAAAATCGATCCAGTAGTTTTGATTTATTCATTACTGCCCGTGGCCCGCACGTGTTAAATTTGGAGTAAAACAATTCCCCTTTCCCTAATACCATGAAGATTTCCTGCTGTCTTTGGAATATCTAAATTCCGCGCCGCCGCCCTGGCCGGCCTACCGCCTCCGCCCTGGCCGGCCTACCGCCGCAAACGCTACGTCCCGTAATTTTTAAATCTGTAATATCTTCGAAAATATTTATTTAAATCATATTCTGTAAAGGGCCATATAGATCAATATTAAATCAACAATGTATTTAAAGTATTTAATTGGATAAGGATTAATGCTGTATTGGTTAAAATCACTTCTTAAATTAGCCATTATTTGTCGTAAAAAGTAAATGACAAAAAAATGTTATTGTGGGATATCCATAACAGATAGACATACACCATCGCAGAGTTTTCTGTAGACCTTTTCAATATGTACAATACTTAGTACATTATTTTGATAAATTTCATAGGGTTAAGCCTGCGTTTGCAATGTTAGCGGAAAAAAATGAGAATATTTACGACATCATATTAGAAACCTCAAAAATAACAGTATTTCTCCATTATTTAATGGATGTTATTATACATATGAACCTTCCTCTTGAATCACTCTATCTATTAAAAAAAAACGCATCAAAATCCGTTGCGTAGTTTTAAAGATTTAAGCATACAAAGGGAAATGGGGAAAGAAAAAGCGACTTCGTTTTATACTATGTAGTGATTTCTAGAGATGACTTCGGAAGGGATCTCTTCTCTGGTTAGTATGCACCTAACAACAAAAGTTACCAATTGCGAAGTAACCACAATATCCGCTCAAAGCTTAAGATGACAGCGATTGATCATAGTCTCTGGTTTTGCCTGAAAATACACAGTATGATCAGCAGTAGAAAAAGAATTGGCGCGCTAAAAATGGTAATAAAAACCAATATTTGACAAAGACGTTGAATGCCAAAATGACATCTCTCTATATGTCAATTGCCCAAAGTTATCTTTGGACGGAGTGTTACAGCAGCGGTTGTCAAACTGCCACCATATGCTCGAGATTATCGCTCTAGGATTGGTTGAAAAATTAATCGAATGAAATTCTGTTAAATTGCATTTAGATTAAGCCTGCGTTCTGCCCTTAAATAGGAATTAGGTACTTAAAACATGAGCGTTCACATTTAGCTGAAATTTGTCGCTACGCAAAAACACTTCTATGCAACCAACGACGTAAATAATGACTATTCCACCATGTTTACGTACCCTAGAGGCTAGAGCACATTTTTCTTTGTACTCCATAAAATTAATGAACACGTAACGTCAATGACTATAATGCATAATTATAAACCATGAAAATGTTCACTAGATCTCTTAAACCTGTTTTATACTTTATATCTATTTGTGTTTTTGTTTTTTGTTATTTTTGAGGTTACCGCACTGAATACAAGCAGTGAAGCAAATACACGTAATGAAATTGTTTATTTTTATGTCCTGATAAATAACTTAACCAAACTTGCAGTATTGTTCTTTGCGTACTTTCAGGCAGATTGCCGCATTTTATTAATCACATATAACCTCACCAATACAGTGGCTTTTAAACTTTTGAAATCGAGTGGACAGATGCGAATCGTGCATTGAATGTAAGTCATCCCACACCTTATCAGAAAAGTATCAGAATTGGCAAATTTTTCAATTCATTAAGTAACGCCTACAGTTTGAGAACCACTGGCTGAGACACTGTGTTTGTTGTTACTAGAACATAATACTGTTTTCGTAATGTTTATTATTATTATTATTATTTTTTGTTATGTTTCTATGAGTTAAGTTGGAGTTCAGATATTTTTTATAGAAAGTTCAATTAATTTAAGTAATTGTTTAAATGCATTATAATACTCGTTTGCCCACAGACAAAATTTAAACTAAATATTTTGCTACTCTACATGAATGAAATACGACAGGCTTATAATTGGAACTCGCTTAGAAACATCTATGTATATCAATAAGAAAAAACAAAGACTTAACTTCTAATTGTAAATTAAATGATCCGTAAATGTTATGCTTGACTGCTTCATAGCCGAGTACGGCCAATGCCATCAGGAAGACGTGTAATGATTTTAGGAGTCTATGTATACAGGGTGAAATTTTAACCACCTTCCAAATTTTAATATATCAATCTACGCGACAAAAAACCAATGACGTATTTTTTCTTTTGGTATAGCCCAGTACAAAAATATCAAGATAAAACACTTAGAAAATGTCCGCCAAAAATCCAAAATTTTTGATACGGCCGCCTAGCAACACTTGTTTTACGCAATGCGCATCTGATTCATTCATTACGATACTAATCATAAGTTTTTGATTTTCCTTTTGTACCTTAACAGGCCTAGAACATTAAAAATTTATAACTATACTGCGAAAAATATTTTCGGGTGAAAACTTGATTTACATTTTTTACTTTATGTATGGGCTCTAAATACGATACTGAACGCATATAGAATTTTTGGAAAATGGTTAAAATTTCATCCTGTTTACATTGTCTGTATGTCTGACTGTCCGTTCGTCTGCTGTCAACCTTAAAAGACTAAAATGTATGTGGGTTCCAAAGGCCTTTTACGTGGCTTGTTTTTACGACTTTCATTTTTCGGCGCTAGACAAGACCAGACCCAAGCCAATTCAGTAAAGACTGTACCCTAAATTGATCTTACTGGGGCTTATGCATATAAAGCGCACCACATGGGTGGTAGACTAACCGAATGAATTAATATCGCAAGCTAAATGCAATATACTAAATCTTTTGCCTAATTGCCATTGAAGTATGGTCAGGACCCAAGACCATTCATTCTGTATTTAAAATTAAGCAACCGTTTTCGTTTTTCCACCACTTACACCAAAAAGCGAACCGCGCGGAATTTAGGTGTTTCTTTTATTCGCAATTCGTCGTTGTTGCGCGAGTGACGAGGGTCGGCTCGGAGACGGGTCAATTTGTTTACCGGGAACCATGATGGACGAGTTACGGAAGACACGGCCCTGAGGACTTACACCGCAACACAATGTCCGAATATACGGATCTCCTAGTCTCTTTCAGTCAGATACTCCAAGACATGTGTATGAGTGAGAGACAGATGAACTTGAATTTACGGACATGTTGCGGTGTAAGGCCTCTGGGGACTTACACCGCAATACGATGTTAGTGTATTCGATTCCAGCTGTCTTCCTCACTCACACCTATCTCTTAGAATATCTGAAAGAGACAGACATATGCATTTGTGTGGTAGGGCCCTTGTGACCTAGTTTGGACAACCTTTAGCATGGTAAACATGGGTCAAGACATCCGCCGCGTACGACCCGATTTAAAACACGGCCAATAAAGTGATGGTACCGACCCGTGCCCTTAGACAAGTGGCTTTCTAATATGCTTACGATTGTTTGATAGTTTGTTAATGTCATTATCATACATTTGTTATCTATTCGTCTGGCGTAAACGATACTAGAAAGCCACTTGTCTACGGGCGCAGGTTGGCGATTTGTGGTCGGAGCAATCTAGGAAACGACCTTTTTTTAAATTGGCTTGTGTCTGGGAGTGGTGCGGGGCTATAGTCGAGCTATTGAAGGCACGTGAAGCCGTTGGTCCCGGCTCCCATGGCAAGATGGAAGTAGTAATAACATGTCACGTTAGAGGCCTGTTATAGGTTTGGAAAACTCTGACAACAGATCATTCTCGAAGGATAACCACGCGATAAGGCTGCGCGTCACCTTTTGTAGGGGAAATATGGAACGTACTGATTGCAATAGTGATACACACACGTACTATAAAATTGGTCTAAATGTATAGGCTGCTGCCTAATATAGAAAAATTGGCCGGACTATCGGTCCTACAAAAAGTCTGACGTGGGCGGGCAGCCTAAGAAGAACTGATGTCATAGTCTTCAAAACGGTAATTGTAATTGGGGTGTCTTCCTACACACCTATTCGTGAAGATGACAAGTTGTATGTGGTGCTTAGAGGTTAGCTAGCGCAGCCTCCCACGTGTCCCTAAACATTTTTCGTTCCGACAAATAAACCTTTGGAATGATAGTAGGGCGACGGGATGGACTCCTAATTTAGTTCTTGATCCCGGTCCCAATACACTCGTAAAGTTATTTCAGAATAGCTATGATGATTATGCCTATTTTAGTTATGAATAAATTGGATATGTAAGAAAAAGTAATAACATCGATTTCAAAATCTATTCCAACTTCATAAGGTCGAATTTTAGAAATTTCCTCTTTGTGAATGTATGATTTCGTTTATTCATCTAGTCTTATTTGAATGAAAGAATCAACTTTAGCGGGCGTTTAGTTTGTTAAATTTATAATCCAAATATTAGCTTACTAGACTTAATAAAAACATTTTACACAAATTTCAACTTAACTCCGCGGTCAGGGCAAACGATTTTATAAGCTTGTTGTTTCCAAAACTTTAATCCTGTATTTATAATTTACTTTATTATTTGTTATTACGTACGCTTTTTCGTAATTGTGTTTACTTATATGCCTAGTAACAACATAACAGATTCGATTGTAATGTTATAAATAAAAGATAACAAAAAAAACTTATATTCCATACAGAGTGCAAAAGTTGCTGTAATAATAAGCGCGGTCGGTGGCTAGGAAGCTTGAATTGTGTATGTATTAAGTTATTTATTTGCATGGAGACATTGTACCTTATCTATAGCATCCAGTGTGGTATTTTTTAATGTAGATGTAATTTAATTTATTGTTACACATTAATTTCCAGTGGTATTTATACGTAACTACTAAAAGCATAAAATAAATAAATAAATAAATGTGGACAACATCACATACATTGTTCTGATCCCAATTTGAATAACTATTTAAAGCATTCGTACTTTGGAAACCAGAGACAACGAAGGTACCACAAACACCCAGACCCGAGAAAATGTAGAAAAACACATTTTTTCTGCATTGACCCGTCCGGGAATCGAACCCGGGACCTCGGAGCAAGCGACACCTTGAAAACCGGTGTGTACGCCACTCCGCCACGGAGGTCGTCAAAAACATAGATTTGCAATAAAAAAACGTAACCACTAAAAATATAAAAGGTTTATCTATTTTCATTATGGGACATTTATCAAAAGCTTTTAAAAATATCGTTTTTTTCGCAATCTGTATTCCAAAATGCAAATTCATATGAAACCATATTGATT
Source organism: Anania crocealis (assembly GCA_949315895.1). NCBI lineage: Eukaryota > Metazoa > Arthropoda > Insecta > Lepidoptera > Crambidae > Anania > Anania crocealis. The sequence goes on along the minus strand of OX438871.1, from coordinate 17,015,273 downwards.
GAATGGTCGTGTCTTTCTCACCTGAGGCATTTGAACATGTCCTAGTATGAAATCTATCTGATTTAAATTTTCATGTCAACTATTAAGAATAGCTAATTATTTTAGGGTCTCTACCGTGTACCTTGTTTTGGTATTAAGATACAGGGTTGTTGAGGATGTCGATTTTTTCACATCCGCGGATGCGGATGCGAAGGCGGATTTTTAGAGGCACACATCCGCGGATGCGGATGCAGATGCGGATCTGAATATTCCATTCCGTTTGTCTAATTTTATTATCATTTTTTATGATGAATCAAAATTACCTGTGTTGGTTTTTATTTTTTGCAACTGCTTTTCTTTTCATATGTTATATAAGAACATTCTTCTAACAATAACAAACAAAACAAAAAAAGAATAAGCAAAATCGGTCTAGCCGTACACGCGTGATGCGATGACCAAGGGAAATAGGGATTAATTTTTATATATATGGATAAAATAATTCCAAACGTCACTTTGTGTCGGTGGTGGCATAGTAAGTTTACTAAGACTTGTTAGCTGCAAAAATCTCGCTTAAGACACAATACATAAGTACCTACATAATGATATTGTCACTGGTTTACATTAAATTTACACGACCACTATTCATAAAAATTAAACTACTTTTACATAAAACCCAATAACTCGTGATAGAATTCGTAAAGATATATGATAAGCGCAATTAAACACAAAGAATTTTTGGATTTCCGTACGAAATACAACAAACACGTCGTAACTTGTCACCGAACGAAATCCCTGCTCCTATTGGTCAATTAGCAGAAGCGTACGGCACGCGCCAGTCGCCAGCCCCGTCTAATTTCTTTCTTGTCGCGATCTGTGCTCCGCATCCGCATGAACTTCCGCATTGATTGTGGCGGATGCGGATACGGATGCAGATGTCTAAATTGATGCGGAAGTTCCGCAGTTGCGGATGCAGATGCGAACATTCGCAACATCCCTGTTAAGATACACGGTAGATACCCTGAATTAATAAACTGTTACGAAGTCTCTGATGAATTAAAAGTGTAGCTTCTCTTGAAATATACCAGCTGAATCAGTTATTGTAACGACACTCAGGTTGACAATTCCATTTCATCATTAGTTTAATTGTTTTTCAGCTGAGACTGTGATGTATTCGTCTGTAGTCTGTATGGTTGTATTTTCTAGTAGATCTTTTACGTGTTAGTAACGCAGTTAATAGTTGTATGTAATTTATAAAAAAATATTGTAAGGATATAAATTCAACATTATTGGTCTATTCGGTAACCAAATGTATGATTTGGTCAGTATGTATTGGAAGTATTTGTAATAAGAGTTGTACGTTGAATGCATTTTACATAAACATTTTTCTCTCAAGTGGCCCAGCTGTCGACCGCATAGTTTTGTATAACAGCATGGCGGGTCTGATAAGCGACGAAACTATGTGAACACTTCACAAACGTAAAGTTGGGGAAAATACAAAAGTGTTAACATCTTATCGTACGCTGACTGTGAGCAATAGTGCGTTGTTAGGTGCATACGTTGTATATACGGACTTAAGGCGTGTAGATACCTCACTTGTACATAGCATGTAAATACACTTGAGATATATTATATATTTAATATTAATATAAATTTGATTTAAAGAAAAGTTTTAAAATAAAAATAAACTGATTGAAAGAAAAACACAAAAAAATAAATAAACGCATACAGTTAGTATGATCGAAAAGCAACAATGTTTTTTATTTACGCTCCTTTTTACCCTATAATAATGCTGAAGTTTTTGGTAAGTTAATGGAACAGACAGACATTATCAAGTAAGTGAGAAGTGACGTCATTCCACACTGGCTTTTGCGTGCGACCTTTCGGAAATCGTCACTCCATCTAGCCGGGACGTCCTACGTTACGACACAGACACAGACACTCTGTTATGTGCAAGACTTAATATAATTGACGCCTATGACGTAGTGTCTCGGTGGCTTAATCGTAAAGCGCTGCGCCCGGCATGCGAGGAGATGCGGGTTCGAGTCCCACCTGATACATAATTTTTCAAGTTTAAAAATGATATTAACAAATTTTATTGGTTTTTATATGGACTTACTAGACAACCAAATGGCATGGCTGGCTCAAGAGGCCGAAATGTAGGAAAATAGAGAAAGATGGGCAGATGACTTGATAAACATATTAGGCAAAAATCGGATGCACACTGTCAAAGACAGAAAAGTGGAAAGGAATGGAGGAGGCTTACCCATACTGGGGCCACATAAGAAATAAAAACAAAGAAGTAAGTAATTTAAAAAACAGTAAAATGTATATAATTTTGTGGAAATAATAACGTTTAGGCTGCCCGCCCACGTGCTACGTTTACACGCTTGGCAAGCCTCGCCAAGTGTCCACAAACACAAGCGTGTAAACGGGGTGTTTGGCTTGGCTTGCATGAGCTTGTCGCCGATCCGAGCTAGTGTCGGTTTTTGAACACAAATCAAAGGAAGCTTGCGGCAAGCGCTTGCGACGTATTTACATGTTGTCGCGTGTTTAGTGTCGCTCACGAGCTCTCGCCGAACGGATGTGTTTACGTTGTGCTGCGCGCTGTGTACCTACCTACGACGTATTAAACATGAGTAGTTGGTCGAATGACGATACTATGGCCTTTTTTGAGGCATATCAACTTCAACGTCCACATCCATGTTTGTCTGCACAGCTTGCCTGTCAGGAACACACTAATGCACTTGCAAGCGTGTGAATGGCATCAAAGTATTTGTAAAGACTTGGGGTTTGTGGACGTTTGCCAAGCTTCGGCAAGCGTGTAAACGTAGCATCAGACTTTTTGTAAGACCGATAATCGGGCCGATATTTTTCTATAGTAGGCAACAGCATAAAAAAAATTCAGCAATTAAAAGGTACAATTTCATTAGTGTACGATAACAGCGACATTAGTTTTATAACTGAGTTAGTATAGTATAACATACACAGTCATGACCGATTTTTAGTAGGACGTGTTCGTTGCTCTATTGCTATCAGTAGGTACGTTCTATTTTTCTCCTACATAAAATCCGTTACCGATTTGAATTTGAATAGTTACTATTAATAAAAACTTGAGAGGTGTCAAGGGACACCCGGATGGAACGAAAATCATTTTTAGTGAAGGAATTGTAATAAAATTTTCTCTCTCTCTCTCTCTTTCTCTCTCTCAGACAGAGAAACTCGCGCACGCCGCACGGCTTACAACTATAGCAAGAAGTGTCGTTAATTTTTTTTACCACGCTTTTATTAGCTTGGGTTGTATCTATGTAATGGAATCTTTGAGCATAAATTTGACCGATTTCCAGAAGTTTGATTAATTTGAAACTTTGCACACGTATCAAGGGCCGATGACAATGCAATAATTTAATAACAGTTTTCCCAGTTTTCCTCTGTAAGAGGGAGTAAAAGAGATAGAGCTAGCGCGCGATCTGTATCAATTATTATGTTTCCTGCTTGGGTTGTATCTATGTAATGGAATCTTTGAGCATAAATTTGACCGATTTCCAGAAGTTTGATTAATTTGAAACTTTGCACACGTATCAAGGGCCGATGACAATGCAATAATTTAATAACAGTTTTCCCAGTTTTCCTCTGTAAGAGGGAGTAAAAGAGATAGAGCTAGCGCGCGATCTGTATCAATTATGTTTCCTGCATAGGTTTGGACTTACAGTCGGTAAAGAAGGAATCAAATCTTATAAACTAAACTAAAAAGTAAAAAATAAATTATAGTTTAAAAAACTAAAAAACCACGCTTTTAAAACAGATTGAACTAAAAAATTAAAAATAAAACTGTAGTAATCAATTGAAAAATTCATATTATTGTACAAAAAGCGTGGGGGCTTGATTTAGATTGTTGTAAATATTTTATCAATAATTTACTATATCTGTGGATATCATAACAAGCACCCCACGTTTTTTGTACAATAATATGAATTTTTCAATTGATTACTACAGTTTTATTTTTAATTTTTTAGTTCAATCTGTTTTAAAAGCGTGGTTTTTTAGTTTTTTAATTCCGTCTAGCCCCCTTTCGCAACGCGCGATAAGGAACTTTGTTCCGATTGGTTTTTGATGTATGACATTTGCTTTTCCGTTTATAAATCATCAGCTTACGTTTCAGCCCACAGTTGGACATAGGCCTCTCGAAAGTGATGGTTTTGGCATAGGTAATCGCCCGCCACACTCGGACGACGTGATTAGAATAGAATAGAATAGAATATTTTTATTGCCGAATCATAACTTAATCTATTACAATTTACCTGTGATTCATACACTAGGCTAGGCCTAATTCGTAAGAATCACATTGAATTTACTCACAAAAAATGTACCTAAGTAGTAATTTTTAATTTAGATCAATAGTCTTTAACATTTTAATTAAATTCATACTATATGTATGTATATTGGTATATTATTTTCAACAAAAACTAAAATTAAATTAAAATTAAAGAAGCGCTTGTGTGTGTATATATGTGCGTGTGAATGAGTGTGTGTGTGCGTGTATGCGCTTTTTATTAATTCCGCTTTAAAACCGTTCACATTAATCGCCTAATAATCTATATTTGCGATATTTTACGAAGGAGATCACTTTCCAGCAGGTAAATTTAATAAAAAAAGCCCGTTAAAACCAGTGAAAAATGAATGATCTTGGACCTCACGCGACACAAGCGCCTCTAGTGGCAAACTCACTAGCAATAGCCCCCATTGCGAATTCAGTTATGCCAATGGTGGAGATATGTCAAAAGACGCTGCTGGCGTTACCTCTTACGACACCCTTAAGACATGATGTGGTGCTTTTCTTTTTTGCCCGGAACTCTCACGGCACAACCTTCAAATATTTATACAAGTTGTAACATTTCCCCTATACTTACGCAAGCAATAATTTTTAATTGTCAATTAATTATCTAATGCAATCTACAATTTTGAACACTTTGTAAAAGAAAAAAGTAACAGCCTTTAATCATCCCCACAGAACATGGAAAACTATGTTCTGTGATCATCCCTCTGCAGGGCAAAGGCCTCCATCATTGAATTCAATTTATCACCGCAATGATGGGTGCAGGCATAATCACCACGCTCGCCAAATGCGGGTTGATCAAAACCCGACATGTTCGAACATTCGAAACTTGTTGCCCTACCCGGGAATCGAACTCTGGATTCCCATATTTTAATGTGCATGATGCATATACCACCCTTAAGGTCCCCTTACAACACGTTACAAGTCGTTATTGCATAATTTGTCTTCCTCTTTGTACTCTACAATAACCTGAGTTGATTCGAATGTGTTTGCTTTGTTGGCAATATGGCGGATGACTAATGATTTAATTTTGTACTTTTTTGTACGCACACAGCATACTTACTCATATTTACCCAGACACTCACATTAATTTCTAAGTAATCTTTATTTTTTAAGTTTGTATAATTTTAGTTTTTAGTTTTTATTTTGTATTTGAATTAGTATAAGTACGAGTATAAATTGCTACATCCTTACAGGGTTTTGTTACATTTATTGTTAACATTGTGCAATGAGTAAATAAAATAATTACTGCACTAATCCGCTTAGCTAATAGGTTTAAGTACATTTGACATTGTTATCAAAATTATATAGATGTATGCATGTTTGTTACTCTTATACGTTCAAACGACTCAACGGATCTGAATGAAATTTGGCAAGGTGTTAGTTTATTGGCTGGAATAACATACCGTGGGATAATTTTAATAATAATTTCAAATTCAAAGTTTTAAACGTACCTACGAAGTGTCGACCGCTAGTCAAGTTATAATTGTAGTAAAATTCTGTACAGTCTACTGAAATAAAATGCTATACCTTAGGAATTGCTTATACCTAACTACAGAACATGGGAAAAGGTTAGAAAGGCGATGCAGACGGGGCAGGCGCGCCACAGAGTAATGAGAAAATGTTTGTAAGTGAGCGCTGCGATTAGTTTTTAAGGTTCCGTACCCAAAGGGTAAAAACGGGACCCTATTACTAAGACTTCGCTGTCTGTCCGTCTGTCCGTCTGTCCGTCGCTCTGTCACCAGGCTGTATCTCAAGAGCCGCGATAGCTAGACAGTTGAAATTTTCACAAATTATGTATTTCTGTTACCGCAATAACAACAAATACTAAAAACAAAATAAAATAAATAGTTAAGGGGGGCTCCCATACAACAAACTCGTTTTTTTGTCCTTTTTGGTACGGAACCCTTCGTGCGCGAGTCCGACTCGCACTTGGTCGATTTTTTAATATGTCGCGCGAGGTCAAAAGAATTCGCTTGATTGGTGTTCTTTGAATTCGTTTAATGTGTAATAAGGGCGCAAGAGGCGACATCGGGTTCCATACAAATGGCGCATGACAGCCTTTCCAACCTTTTCTATGTTCTGTGATTTTACTTTAACTATTATTAAGGCTTAAATTGCTAATGTAATAATATTTTCCTTGTAGGTAAATAGACATCTTTTTTATACATACCATCTGCTGTATGATGTGCTTCATAATCGTATTGACGGCCTTGAGCTTCTTGCTGATAATCCGTTTAATGTCCCTAAAAAACGTAGGTACAAGACACACCACTTTGTTCCGCTCGCCATTTCATTCAACCAATTATGGAGAAAACAGTGTTATATCGCGACTTGTCAGAACCTATACAAAAGCCTTTAGTGATGTTGACATCTTTAATGGAACAAAGCGTAGCTTTAAGCAGGATGTTCGGAGGCTGCTTGTAAACGAATAGTTTTGTGTTAGTTCATTGATACCGCGCACTAAAAACTCTCTTAGTAATTAATTTGACACGGAGACCGCATGCATTCTATCATTCTATCATTATTTCAACTATAGATATTTATCATTATTCTAGTGAAGCGAGGTCGAGGTTCAGGTAAAATCAGTTTAAATCAGTTTTATTTCTGCAAATAGGCCCCTGGAGGGCGCTTTTACACGTCCCAATATTTAACCCTACCACTGCTTCGGGACAAATATGGGCTAGTGCCGAGAAGAAGCAGCGCAAGAAATTCGGTCACTATTGTTAGCCTCTTTTTAAATAAACATGTTTACATAAGATATATGCCAGTGCTAGCTGTTACAATTTAAAGCCAAACGTTCCTATTATTTATATAATCATTAATAGTATAATAGCCCTTTTTCATTAAAACAACTCGTTCGTCATTGCCTGTTAAGATCTATCATAACCATAGATTTAATATACTTAGATCTATGATCATAACGATGACAATTTACCACGTGATCTCACGACAGCACTTGTCAATCTCGCAATTTCTTTATCATTTTCAAGTTGTTGATTTACGAGTAATTAGCTACTATTATCTATACCTAATGTCGCACGGGCAGTGTTTGTGTATACGCATGGACACGCAGGTCTATGTGTGTTTGCAATCATTGTTTGTGTATATTTGTATTCATGTGTGTATTTATACACCGTGAAATTTTAGTGGTTGTTTTCCCGCAGTAAAATGATTCTATCTTAGTAGTACAATAGATTTGTGCAGTTTTTTATTCAAATAAAAAATAGCAGTTTCACGATTGTGATAAACGAAACTCGAAAGCAACCTCGAACCAATGGTACCAGCCGCGCCGCAGCCGGTCACCGGCCGGGGTCGATGCCCCTCGCGCGGTACAGATTATGCTGTATTACTTAGTGCGTAGAGCTTCTTTTGCTTTGAACATTGATTTCGTGCGGCAAGCAGTACCCAAACACGTCACATTTTGTAAAGATACTATCGTATCTTACGCTTTTGAGTTGAATATTATTTTTTTGATTAGTTGAGAACAACGATATCTTTATTTTCAAATAATAACTCGCACGATTCGATGGTGCTACTAAAGGTAAATCGTTCTGTTGCGGGAAAACAACCACTAAAATTTCACGGTGTTTATGTTTGTAAAAGTTGTAAGTTTTCACCCTTGCTGCTCATCATGGATTTACCGGTTGCTATTCATAGCTGTTTAATTTGTTAATTTGCTCTGTTCTGCTTACCAGCAGTAACACATGTCTACTGTCTACTTCACATTGTGATATTTCGTGGTCAACTTTTATTGGCTATTCAAGTTATCTTTCGTTCGATATGTAAAATTATGTAAGTATGCTGTTGTTGTCCCAAATATATAAAAATAAAATAAAAATATATATAGGTACCTATTGTCGAGGAAGCAGGGCTAGGACTAAAATGTCTTCAGCCTATATTTAATCAGTTGCGAATCTGGTAAGCTGCTAAAAAGCGACGTTTTCATTCAGATTCGTTAATTCGATCTGGCGTGATTGTAACAAACTTCCATACAAACTTTCAAATACATAACATTAGTACCTGTTAACTGAGGTCATCTAAAAAAGACGTATCTTTGTGACCTATATAATATCTCTAGAGCTATTTGATTTGGGGTTTAAACCATGTAGGTACCTTATTTTTTGTAAGTTTCCGATAAATTTAATTTCAATTAGTAGGTAATAAATGTCAACTGTGTATGTCAAGTATGTCGCTAAAGGGATCGCCTATATAAATAACCGGCCAAGTGCGAGTCGGTCTCGTGCACGAAGGGTTCCGTAGGTACAACTGAAATATTTAAATATTTATTTTATTTTGTTTTCAGTATTTGTTGTTATTGGGGTAGGTAACAGAAATACATAATTTGTGAAAATTTCAGCTGTCTAGCTATCGCGGCCGTTGAGATACAGCCTGGTGACATTGACAGAGCGACGTACAGACGAACAGACGGACAGACGGCCAGACAGTAGTATTATATTATCTGTGGCCAGACGGACAGACAGCGAAGTCTTAGTAATAGGGTCCCGTTTTTACCCTTTGGGTACGGAACCCTAAAAACAAACTAAAAATGAGAATGGCGTTTTTAAAGACGTAAACTCGCTAAAAATACAAATGGCGTTTTTATAGACGTAAACCTGCAATGCCTGTGGCAAATACAACACAAACATTTAATTGTGATTTTTATTGTTATTAAATGCTTAGAATATTGTTAGTAGGTTGGAATTTACTTTAAACTTTTACAAGTAGGTCAAGCAGAATAATTAGGCGCAACTTTCGCCCTATCCAAACAACAAAAGCACAGAAGTAGTGCTTTTAGTTGATTTAGTATCGGTTGTCATAATAATTTACTTCATATCATAAGTTTAGGTACTGTAGGTTGAAACAAACATGTCTTGGCTCATTTGGTTAGAGCAGAGGTTCCCAATCTTTTTCAGCTCGCGGCACATTTGCAACTTTATACTATTTTGTCGCACGCCCTACGCTAGCTAGCAATTTGAAACAGATGCAGCCGATTTAAGTAGGTACTTAGTAGTATATCAGTGTTGTCAAGTGTGAACTTAGGTATAAGCGAGTGAGCAACGACGTGACATAAGTATGTATACCTATGCGAACGCTCGAAATATTGTAGCTTTATTGCCAGCCGTTATGATCTCGGATATAATTATAATTAGTGGATGGCGCCGCGAGCCAATCCTTTATAATTAAAGGATTGACTCGTGGCGCCATCAACTCTTCACTTTCTACGGCGTACCGATGGCCGCAGCGCACAGTTTGGGATTCTCTTCTATTGTCAGCCTCTTTTTAAATAAATTTTTACAAGGCAAGGTAATTTTTACAAGGTTTAAGCAAGTACGAGCTGGGACAACTTAATGCCATACATTTCTATCATTTAAATAATCATTAACAGTGTAATAGCCCTTTTTCATTAAAATAACTTTAACATACGATTTAAGTTTATGTACAGGGAGTTTAGCAATATCCTTTGGTAATTTGTTGAAAATACGGATACAATTTCCCATAAACGATTTTCCTACTTTTCGCAGTCTGAAGCCTGGAACGGCGAGTTTATCTTTATTTCTCGTATTAAAATTGTGTACGTTACTTTTCTTAAGAAATAAATGTATGTTCTTACGAACGTAAATAATATTCTCGAGAATATATTGAGAAGACACTGTAAGTATATTAATCTCTTTGAAGAGCTCTTTCAGCGAGTCGTAGCCGTAAATAAGCCGTAAATAGGCCGTACAGCACGTTTTTGCAATATAAAAATTGACTCAATTTCTGCCGCTGAGCCCCACAACAGAATTCCGTATGACATTATGCTATGAAAGTAGCTAAAATATACTAATCTTGCCGTTCCAACATCAGTCAATTGCCTTATCTTTCTCACAGCATAAGCAGCAGAACTAAGTCTTCCAGACAGCCCCCTAATATGAGCACCCCATTGCAAATGAGAGTCTACAGTTATACCCTAAAAGGTAGTAAAATCTACAGAGTTTAGTGATTCATCTTTAACAATTATATGAGGGACAGCTAACCTTACGTTTGGCATCGTAAATTTAACACATTTTGTTTTATTAGCATTTAGTAAGAGATTATTTGTTGTAAACCAATGCAATAATTTAGAGAGGGTATTGTTAACATCGTCAAATGAAGATTTGATAAAATTAATAGACTCAGGCGTTACTTTGCGGAAATCCATAACTAATTATGGATTTAGAAAATTATTTTGCTAATGATTTCCGCTTGTTAATATACCGGCCTAGATACCTTCACCACACTACCCGCACTAACACTGATTGAGCAAGCACTATTTCATGCAGGAAAACCGCCCGCCCTCCCTCAAAAATGCATGCAGTACAGTTAATGCAATTATTAGTACCCAACACCAATATAATAAAAACCTCGACGCGTTTCGCCACTTCACGTGGCATCCTCAGGAGATGTTGTCGCCTTCGCTGCGCTCCGACGACTAAGCTGTGAAAACTGGCGAACAGGCCTTTTATAGAAACTCCCCACTACGACAACAGGTTGTGACGTTCAATCTGCGTTGTTATTGAAATTGGTTTGATTTGATTGAAAGTGGTTTGAGTTTTAATTTAAATGATAATTATGATTTTAAATTAAATAAATTTGAATTTAAATTATAATTATTGTGATTTGAATTTAAATTTTAATTGTGATTTGAATTTGAAAAAATATTGAGTAGTGGGGAAGTGACGAAACTGACCTGTTCATTCAACAATGTAAGCGTGTTGTCTTTTTTATGTTTTACAATTTCTAATTGTTCTAACACCGACAGTTTTAAACTTTTTTTACATGTGTGTAAAATTGAAAAAGTATGATCGTCTGGGATACTATGTCCTGAATCTATAAGATGTTTTGCAAAATGAGACTTTTCTGGGTGATTATTTCGATAGGCGGATATGTGTTCTTTATAACGTGTGTTGAAACTACGGCCGGTCTGTCCTATATAAGACGAGTTACACTCCCTACAATCTATCTTATAAACACCAGATTTCTGAAGTTTATCTAACCTATCTTTACCGTTACAGAGTTTTCTTAATGAATTATTTGTGTTAAAGGCCGCGTATATGTCGTGATTTTTTAGTGTTTTACGCGGCCTTTAACACAAATAATTCATTAAGAAAACTCTGTAACGGTAAAGATAGGTTAGATAAACTTCAGAAATCTGGTGTTTATAAGATAGATTGTAGGGAGTGTAACTCGTCTTATATAGGACAGACCGGCCGTAGTTTCAACACACGTTATAAAGAACACATATCCGCCTATCGAAATAATCACCCAGAAAAGTCTCATTTTGCAAAACATCTTATAGATTCAGGACATAGTATCCCAGACGATCATACTTTTTCAATTTTACACACATGTAAAAAAAGTTTAAAACTGTCGGTGTTAGAACAATTAGAAATTGTAAAACATAAAAAAGACAACACGCTTACATTGTTGAATGAACAGGTCAGTTTCGTCACTTCCCCACTACTCAATATTTTTTCAAATTCAAATCACAATTAAAATTTAAATTCAAATCACAATAATTATAATTTAAATTCAAATTTATTTAATTTAAAATCATAATTATCATTTAAATTAAAACTCAAACCACTTTCAATCAAATCAAACCAATTTCAATAACAACGCAGATTGAACGTCACAACCTGTTGTCGTAGTGGGGAGTTTCTATAAAAGGCCTGTTCGCCAGTTTTCACAGCTTAGTCGTCGGAGCGCAGCGAAGGCGACAACATCTCCTGAGGATGCCACGTGAAGTGGCGAAACGCGTCGAGGTTTTTATTATATTGGTGTTGGGTACTAATAATTGCATTAACTGTACTGCATGCATTTTTGAGGGAGGGCGGGCGGTTTTCCTGCATGAAATAGTGCTTGCTCAATCAGTGTTAGTGCGGGTAGTGTGGTGAAGGTATCTAGGCCGGTATATTAACAAGCGGAAATCATTAGCAAAATAATTTTCTAAATCCATAAATGAAGATTTGCCCCTCTTGGTTTTAAAAATCATTGATGTATCATCTGCAAACAATACCATCTCACAAAGATTATGTAAGTAACAGGGAAGGTCATTTATATAAACTAAAAATAGCAGGGGTCCTAATACTGATCCCTGTGGGACACCCATAACAAGGGCCGACCCTGAAGACTCAGCTCCATTTATGCAAACCTTTTGTATTCTGCCTTTAAGGTAACTTATTAGATCCAAGGAATCATTCGATGCACCATAATGTTTAAGTTTTTTAAGTAATATTTCATGGTCTACACAATCGAAGGCCTTTGAAAGGTCACAAAATACACCTAGGGCCTGGGTTAGAGTAATGGCGTTGCACTCCATATCTACATGCCAATAAGCACTGCATGCCCTGCCTACGCCCCGTTAGTCTAGTATTTTAAAAACCATGGCAATATCTCGAGGTATTGGGTTCAATCCCTGGGCCAGGCAGCAAAAAGTTTCGAATTTTCGAAGATTGGTCGGGTTTGTGTGCTCAACAACCCACATCTGGCGAGCAGTGATTATGCCTGTACCCATCATTGCTGTGGGATGATTACCTATGGGCCGTTATTTTTTAATATAGATTAGGTATATGTATAGTAAAAACCCCGACTTTACTCTTAAGCTTAAACTAGGTTATAGGTAACTAATGTCCGGTCTGGATGATGAAACACACACATCCCCTGGGATTTTATAGTGGTTTTCACATGTGGACAACAACATCACATACATTGTTCTGATCCCAATTTGAATAACTATTTAAAGCATTCGTATTTTGAAAACTAGAAACAACGAAGGTACAACAAACACCCAGACCCGAGAAAATGTAGAAAAACACATTTTTTCTACATTGAACCGTCCGGGAATCGAACCCGGGACCTCGGAGTAGGCGACACCTTGAAAACCGGTGTGTACGCCACTCAACCACGGAGGTCGTCTAAACTATAAATTAAACTAGTATGATATTAAAAATCATAATTGTATGACGTGTTTTAGCGGCACATTAAAAGAATAGCACCAACTCTTCTCTCCCCCTACGTGTCGTAGGAGGCGACTAAAGGAGTTCTGCCAGAGGAAGACAGGCAGCAGCAGCGTCTTCACTCCACCATCGGTGAAACTGCGATCGCCACCCCACCGTGAAGACTATGGCATAATCCCCTTTCTGGTAAGGCTCGTGTCCAGCAGTTTACTGGTATAGGTTGGCTATGATAATGCATCTAACGGCCGGTCCCAATAATCTACCTATTTTCAGTTTTGGCATATCGGAGATAGAAAACATCTTCTGTCTCTGATTTTGCCGACCAGAGAAACAAAGACAAAAGTTGTTTTCTATCTCCGATATGCCAAAACTGAAGATAGATAGGTTATTGGGACCGGCCGTAAGTGGCTATTACTCTCGTACGTTGCCATGACTCAGGGCGTCAGCAGCTGTAGCTGTAGGGAGGGGAAATACAGGGATAGGTATTTTATTTATATAGTTAGCTTTTGCCCGCGGCTTCGCCCGCGTTAAATTCGGGGTAACAAAAAAATGTCACCCCTTCTTTTAAGGGGGTGGTTCAAAAATTCTTGACAGCGAATCGCTTCGTCTCCTTGGTGCCCCAATATTAGATGATGCCATTCCTATATTTTTACAAGTACAAATTTTCTAGTTTAAGCAGTCTTCTGACCGCCTTTTTAAAATTAACCTCCATATAATATGGCTTTATTTATCATTCGATTCTGCACGTTTGCACCAAAATTTCCGTGATCTTTTAGCTAATTCAGACACTATTCTTCAAATGACTATCCAAAATTCTAAATTGTAACTTTTCAGAAAGTTCCTGGACACAGGCCACCCGTATGTTTCGGAGGACTTGGTACCTACTCACAAAATTTCCAGTATTGCACTGCCAGCGTTTCTTTCTTCTGCATACAGTACCTACAGCCAATCTCTATAATAAAATACTGAGTCCCGCATCTGGCTCAGTGGAGTTGGCTTACCTAGCAGAAGCAAGAAGTGCTTGGTCAGTGGCGTGTCCGGTGGTTGATGCTCCGTCATCACTTTCCTCCCAGAGGCAGTGGGATAAGTCTCTTTGTTTGCGTGTTCAGAATGAACTTTTCACTTCTTCTGACAATGCAACAGAGCGCGCCCGCCTTCTCGCCGCCTCTCAAGCAAAGTCCGGTTACTGGCTGCAGGCTCTTCCTTCAGCCTATATTGGGACCCTGCTTGACAAGACCACACTGACTTTATCAATTTGTTTAAGAATTGGCGCCAAAAAAAACCACCCCCATCGGTGCCGCTGTGGTGACCGCGTCAGTGAGTTTGGGCACCATGGTCTCTCCTGCCAACTAATCGCTGGCCGTGTCTCCCGCCATGCCAGTATTAATTAGGTACGTCATCCGCAGAGTTCTAGTCGTCGTCAATGTATATAAATAAGTAATTAACTTCGAAATATATTTTTACGAATAGGTTTTTTACAACTCTGGGCCCATTTTTATACAATAGACTGAATAAAGCACTTATATCTATGATCTCAACTATTTTAACTGTAAAATAGCCCTAACTAAATATTTGCAAACCTTGTCCTATAATGATACAGAAGAACTACTTTTAGTACTTAAATAAAATAGATTGTTATGGTTAGTTACCTTATCTTACCTTAATTAAATTAGTATTATTTAAGTTAAATTTTATTGTTAATTTATGGCACATAAAATAAAATTCAAAAGATCTTTTTCGCCTGAAGCACAGGTTCCACTTAGTTCAGGCAAAAGATACTATCTGCACTGTTTAATTTTAAGTAGGCTCATTATAATGTAATTTGATATCTTTGTATATTAAATAAACGATTTATTATTTATTATTTATATTTATTATTATTAATGTGCCCGCGGTGCTCGAGCCTAGCGGCATCTCTCGTGACGACGGCAAGAGAGGTCTCTTGCCGTCGTCACGAGAGACACGCCATCAGGTGATGGCATGACTCTCATTCCGTGGAAACAAGGTCGTCCTCTTATATGGGATGCAACCTGCGAGGACACATTCGCGCCATCCCATATAAGTAGTACTTCCTCTACTGCATGTGCGGCGGCGGTCTCTGCCGAGTCTTTGAAGCGACGCAAATATGCAGCTTTAAATGAAAGCTACATATTTGTGCCGTTTGGCATTGAGACAATGGGATCTTGGGGTCCAAGTGCCCAAGCTCTTTTTAAAGAGACCAGTTGTCGAAAAAGGCTCACCGACGCAACTGGTGATCAAAGGGCTGGCAGTTACCTCGGACAGCGGATAAGCATCGCTATCCAGAGAGGTAATGCTGCCAGCGTTTTTGGCACCATACTCGGAGGCAGCGCTGGGGATGATATTTTTATGATTTTTAGTGTTGTTTTATTTTAATTCTTTTTCTGCTCTCCTTCCTTTTATGTTTTTAAGTGAAATTTCAGTTGAGAAATTTTTGAATTGTAAATAATCCTAGAATTATTTTGAAACAAAATTTATGTCGCGTCAATAATATGCCCTGTTGGTCTAGTGCTTTAAATACCGGGCAAAGATCTCGGGGTCCCAGGTTCGATCCCCGAACCGAACATTAGCAAAGCGATAAGTTCTTGAAGGATTAACAATTTTACTAGAATTGTACATAAGTATAAATCTCAGAAAGTGCTGTACGTGATATAGTAGGCGTCAGGCACGTGTATCATGGTTTATTCACGGATCAAGTAATCGAGGGGCCGGTCACGCCACCCGAGCCTGACGCCTTACGCACTTCGGTCATCGTACCGGCAGCCTCGGAATGCAATGCCTTCGAAATTCTCGCTACACCGACCCCGAACAACGCTTCTATCTCCTTGCTATAAAGGCTACAATAAACTGCATCGAAAACTACTTAAAATTGTCCCAGCAGTCTCATTGTGCGGGTAGTCGAAACGCATGCGCGAGCCGACGTAAACACCGTGCCGCCTCAGTCATACGGCGGACGCCGACGCGCTCGGACGTGTCGTCACGGCGATGAAACCCACTAACGCCGCGTGTTCAGTGCAGTGAATAAGGTTGTTCTTTTCAAAAATAACCTTTTGTGCTCAGTGATTGGTCTCTGGAGTGCTTTTAACGGTAAGAATTTGTATTTATCGTATAATTTTTTAGAGTTTAGACACAACATTGTATTGTTTTTCGTCGGAGTAAAACCATAGACAGCGACCCGGTTTTTTAACAAAAATAAATTGTCCTTTTAGCGGTGCGGTGGGTATGTGGGTTTTGTCGGCGCCGTTCTTTAACCGTTTTATCCGATATTTGCATGTGATTTACGTAACAAAAGCTAGTATTAGCATACCATATTGCGTGGCCACGCCGCCGCCGCTCGTCTGAGATATTCGAGTAACCATATCCAATTGTAACGGTGTTTGATTTTCTTTTATTGCGAATTTATAATGTATCGATGGCAATTAATTGTGCTTTGTTGGATAGAAATGTACGTAAGTAGCAATCCATTTTTCGTTTTGCGAACAGTTTAATAATTATTGCATTTTGCAAACAAATTAAAAAGATTTTTTTGACTGATTTGTTTTTGATTATTATAATTTATTTGTTACTAATACTTGCTTACTTGCTGTTAATGCAATAAGTTTAGTATTAATTTAAACAGATGATAGACAAAGCGCATTTTAAATAAGTAGCTATGGGTCATCCAAAGACCGTTTCGTGATTGGGTATCTACTTCCTGGTCATCACATTTTATAAAATATTTGTTTACATATTTTATGCTTTCAATGGTAGCGATGTCGCTTTATTGATGCAAACTTTTCAGACTTTGTTTGTGATAAAGATGATAAATTGCGGTTGCCCAGTGACCTAAATTCTCGTCTCGGGTCGTGATTCTAAATCCCAACACGCATATTTGCATTTTTTGGAATATCAGATAAGTTTTTAGGATAAACTGAGTTTGTATACATGGTCTGAAATGGATTCACCTGAAAGTCTGACCCCAATAACTAGATGGATCTTGGAAGTTTAGTAGTCCTAGATACAGGAGGAGGAGGACTCCTAGGAGGAGGACAGAAACCTGATTGGTATAGTGGCGCGGTACCTGCCTAATATACAAGGTTCCTGGGTTCGATTTCCAGTCAGGTCGATTTAGGAAACAATCTCTTCCAAATTAAAAGGGGCGGGTGGACTATGATCGTGCTTTTTTAGTCACATTTAGCTAGTCTAGACTCTATCGCTAAATAGAACCCGTAAGTACTAGTGACGTCAGAGGCCTGTCATGGATTGTCTCTAACACTAGATTATTTCTGGATGATAGTGATAAGAAGAAGGAAACAGGACAAATATTACTAGGATGTAAGATTACTGTTGCTACAGTCCATACACAATTGTCCACAACACACCAAACGCAAAGGATTTTCGTAAGCATATGCGGTGCTTGTGCGACATCTTTGTTATAAATGATCTGGTTTGGTTGGGAAAGTTACGCCAACATGCTAAAATATGTCTATTTATCTTTAATATTTTAGATTATAAACATTGAGGGAAACCTAGGTAACGATAACAAAATTATCAACGTACTTAACTGTAATTTTTCTGAAATTGGAACATTAGATTACTGAATTTTTGAAAAGTATTTAGCAGGTTGATTTTTTGTCTCTGTAATCCTCTGTAAAGAGAATGCATTAGTGATGTGAGTGACATTGGTAAATTATATCTTCATTTTATTTAAATGTTAATAACAGTGTTAAAATGTTTATTAAGTTTTACAAACTGCCAACATTTAATTTAAATTATTTAAAATTAATATTACAGGAACCATATACGATACATATGTATATCATTCATTCCCGGACATAAAATGTTTTGTGTTGGGAGTCATAATGGTTTTGTATCGTCTTTCATCTAATTATATACGGTTGGTGATCTAAACCCTTTCAAATTCTGGAAAAAACGGCTTGATTAACAATCTGTGACTATTTCCATTTACTTAATAAAGAAAATATTCTTTTTATTGCTACATAAAGATAAACACTTAATTAAGCCTTATCCTTAATGTACCGGATAGCTAAAGGTAGCATAATAAAATTGTGTGCGAGTTAAAATAATAACTACTTAATTTTCTTTCGAATTCCAGGACCAATTATTTGTCTAGTTCATTAGCGCAGAATAAATTATTGTGATCATTTGGCGCCCAACGTGTTGCTATTTTCAATTTGTGCTGCTAGGAAGTACGGGAGTTATTTGCGTTAGCGAATAGCAAATTGGAACAGTTCTCCGAAAATCAAACCTTGAAAGGTTTGTTTGTACAAGTCATGATTGCTATTTCTTGGGATCTGTTCAACGTGTGTAGAAATGTAACCTACAATATTTTATATAGGAATATTTGTTTCTGATTTACTTTACTTGATATCTTAGCAATTAAATTGCAATTATAATATCAATATAAACTTGAAAAATTATGTCTCAGGCGGGACTCGAACCCGCATCTCCTCGCATGCCGAGGGGGCGCTATACCATTAAGCCACCGAGACACTGCGACTCAGCGCGAATGATGATGATGATGATGAAGCAACGCTGGCTTACAGCGTTAAGAATATGCTTGAAAAATTCGCGCTGAGTCGCAGTGTCTCGGTGGCTTAATGGTATAGCGCCCGCCCGGCATACGAGGAGATGCGGGTTCGAGTCCCGCCTGAGACATAATTTTTCAAGTTTAAATACTGATATTTGTTTCTGAGTTTAATTATATAAGAGGAACTTTCACGTTTCTCTGCTTCTCTGCGTCTGTCAAATGTAAAAATAATTATTAGGTAAGGTGAAAGATATTATTATCTGATGACCTCAGTGCCGAATTATAACCTACTTCATGTCCTAAGTAATCCAAGCCAGTGTCTATCTACGATATAGGAGGCTGTATTTTTTGGTATTATGGTGCTATCTGATGATTCAAATGGAGAGAGCAATGCTTGGCATTTCCCTGTATGGTACAATCAGAAATGAAGAAATACGTAAAAAAACTAAGATAACCGACATCAGTAGAAAAATTGCGGAGCTGAAATGGCAGTGGGAGTTAGTCGTAGTAAGAACCGAAGGCCGTTGGGGTGGCAAGGTTCAGAAATGGCAACTGCGCACCGGGCGACGATCTTTTGTTAGGTCATCCCTTAGTGGACCGTCGATCTGGAGAACGTTGCGAGAAGTCTTTAGATGCGGGACTGATCCGGGTCAGTCCACTGTTGAACAAAAGCCTCTTCAAAATTAGGATTTTGCCGTCATCGCCACCCTTGACATGTGGGTTGATGATCGATGTCATGGAAATACGCTGCAATCCGTCTTCTTCAAGCAGTGTTTCTTTAGTCGCCTCTTACGACATCAATAGGTCGAAAGGGGTTATAATGCCGTCTGTTTGTTTGCGTAAATATATCCAAAATCAAAACGGTACCTAACTGCAGAAGAGTTACTTTTCTAAACAACTATTATTCATTAGATCAGATACAATAGTATAGTAGTTGTTACCTTTCCAGTAACAAGTGAATCCCAACCGTAAATAAACCCTCAAATCGCAGATATGTAATCCCCTCCATTACGATCCTTCGGACCCAAACCGAACTTGCACTAGTACTTGCACTAAGACCACGATACCCGACCTCTGATACTGTTTCATTACAGAAGGTTTACGGGTAGGGTCGCCACGAGTTTACAAATGGGACGTCCCAAACTATTAGGATTTCTCTGAATTGATTATTCGTTCGGTTTGTTCTGTTACGGGAGAATTTTGGTTAGTGGAATATGACGTCATAGCTTACTAACAGGTATATTGAATTTTTAAAATTGAATTACTTATTCTCTTACTTTTGAATACTAATTAAATGTAGTAGTTTTCCTTTTCTTCGTCGTCATTACCATCCTATTTCAGTGTAATGCTGGACACATGCCTTCTCCAATGGAGGATTTTGCTTTAATCGCTTGGCAGGCGGATTGAAGATGGCAGTTTGGTTAAAGGTGGCGGCAAGACGTTGCTGCCCGTCTACTTCTGGCATTTCTGGCAGTGCGTCTTTGGTGTGTAGTGCTATTTTTTAGACGAGTCGGCACCACAGGAGACAGATTTTTTTCCCCTTGTACCCATTTAAACTCTCTTAGGCGTCAATCAGATTTAGATAAAAAAATCGTGTCCCATTAAGTCTAGCGTCCCGCTAGCAGCTGAGTGACCCGCTACCACTAGACTTCGGGTCTAACGGCGCATTGAGGTGCGGACCGGCGAGGGATACACACTTCTGCACTTAAGGGATTGGCTATCAGTAATGTGGATTAACGACATCATCCACGTTTTCGCTTTTAGTTGATACACACATAAACCAAAGAGTTGGCAGCGAAAAACAATCAGAATTTATTGTTTTTTTTAAAGTCACGCGAACACTATCTTTATGTCGAAGTCTTGTATTCATCTTATTTTATCTTAGTAGTGTTATCTCACTCTTACTAATGTAATATAATGCAAAGTTTAGATGTATGTTTGTTACTCAAATATGCCAAAACGGCCATTCAGATTTGGTTAAAATTTGACAGACATAGTATAGACAAAAGTCTGGAATAGAATATAGAACTACTTTATTCCGGAAAATATTTGCTTATTAGCCCACCGCTGGACATGGAATCTCTAAAATAATTTTGCCATTATCGTCATGCTTAGAAGTTAGTTTGGGCGATCACAGTTTGCCAAATGGTTCTAGTAAACGTTAAACTTTTATTTAATCAAACTCATTCTCAAAGTAAGTTCAAACCTTTTTGTAATAACTTTTTGAGTAAGGATATTTACTGTAGTGTCTTCGTATATCTGAATCACATTGATTAGAACAACAGTAAGACTAAATTAATTAATTAGGGGTAAACCATGCACATTTTTATGAGTTTCCGATATTTCAGCACTGTTGCAAGCGATATAGAAGAAGAGTTATATGATAGACCTCTAATTAACTCTTGTAATACTTACCATGGAAGCTTAAATCGGCATATAGACTAACCTTTCATTTAGTATTAGGTAAGTTCTTGTGGTATCTGCCTGAGGGATCGGCGCCAGTAACGTGTAATCTCTGAGATTAGCCGTGTCTGTAATGGAGGCCCGAACGCCTGCCTCTGTCTAATGCTTAGCCGTAATGCGATAGGGCGTCGCCAGCTGCAACTGCATGTCCAGATCAATAATTAAGATTGGGGAACAGAATACAGTATAGAATTACAGGAATACATTCCTGAAAAACCAACAAAAACTTGTCACGCGAAGTTTAACACTCGTATTTATAAAGAAGTAATTACTTATTGCTTAAGAAAGTTATATCTTAAGATGTCACTACGGTCTACCCCCGTATTAATATAGAAGTAATTACTTATTGCTTAAGAAAGACATAACTTAAAGAGTGATCATACCTAGTGCTTAAGTGAAAGAAATTGGTCACCATTAATAGTCATATTATTTGGCTGAAAATGCTAACTATTGATAGTTATAACTTCTTGTAATTTCTTGATTAAGGCATACAAATTGTCTCTCAAGTAATTACTTGTAGTCAAGTAATTACTTTTACTTGTTTATAAATACGGGGGTTTATAAATAAAGAAATGGGTCACCATTAGTACCTAGTCTTATCATTTGGCTGAGAATGCTAACTTTTGATAGTTCTAACTTCTAGTTAAGTAACTACTAGAGTAAGGCTTAAAAATTATGTCTGAAGTAATTACTTTACTTGTTTATAAATAGAGTTGTAAGACTTCTGCAAAAGGAGATGTCCCAAATTATATGGAGGCCAGGCCCAGAACCTGTACACCCCACCAAAAGACAGACCAATACACCTACAAGATTTTGTTATTATCCAATTCTTTTAAAATGGCTTCGCTAAGTGGTTCAAGATGATTAAGAAAATAGCAATACAAAACAACAAAACCATCATGGCGGAAGATGACATTTTGATGATGACTGTCAGTTTTGGCAATTTCAAAATAGCGCATCTAGGAGTCGAGTGCCATCGCTTGCTGTACTAACAACAAACATTATGAAAGTAATGTGTCGATCAATACCAAATCCAGAAAACGATAAAGAGGTCGTTATAATGAACTACATTTAAAACGCGACAAGCAGAACAAAAACTTTAAGTGAATGATTATGCCAAAATGACAATGGGTATCTGACAGCTACTGACATTTAAAGTTTTTTTAGATTGACGCCATCTTGGAATGCCTAATGGAGTTTGATAAATTATTAGATCTTATTTATTTTTGAACCACTAAATTATACGTTTAATAAACTTATATGTATTTTTCACAGAAACAGTACTTTTTTCTTGATTTTTTAAAATGGTGTACTATGTCTGGGCCTATTATGGGACATCTCCTTTGGTCACATAGATGGTGCATAATCATTGCCAGCCTATATCAATCCACTGCTGGACATGGACCTCTCAAAGGAAGATTGTGCAGTAATCGCTACTTTAAATAAAAATTAAATGTGGACAACATCATATACATTGTTCTGATCCCAATTTAAATAACTATTTAAGCACTTGTATCTTGGAAACCAGAAACAACGAAGGTACTACAAACACCCAGACCCCAGAAAAAGTAGAAAATTTTTTTTTCTACAATACCTTAAAAACCGGTGTGTACGCCACTCCGGCACGGAGGTCGTCATGATAATTGCGGGAATTGATCTTTTAAATGTGCCATATTTAACCATTACATTTTTCCAACATACCCTATAAAGAAACAAATTGTCTAAACATGTAGGTACACAAACCATAACCATATTATATATTATATAGGTATATAACTTTTTCAGCGATTCTGTAAAGAATACGAAAAGCAACCAACCGTATAAATACCGTGTATTGTAGGTACTCATACTATCCCCGCGACGCCCGCCTAAGCAGTTCCGCCATTGTTCGTTGGGCGGGCGGGCCGCCTAATCCAAGGCGATACGATCTTGGTACTTATGCCTAATAAATCACTATTTATTGAAATTCATGATATGTTTACGAATTATAGAACGCGTTTATTTTTTATTTTTCCCGACTTTTCGAACGCTTTACAGCGTTCATGGTCACGGGCAGACTGTAAAGGGTTCGAAACGGCGGGTTAGATAAAAAAAAATTGGTTGCCTGTAAAGTCGGTATACGGGCGAAAGTTTTACGTGACAACGACTTTGAGTGGTAAAATAATTTTAATGTGAATATTCATTCGTATAGTAGGAAGAAGGATAAAATAATAGTAACAATTTAAAACATTTATTTATACAAAGAATTATATTTAAAACATTAATTTATACAAAGAATCTCGCACTGAATTTCATATTAACAAAATTTTATTGAACTGGATTTTATAGAAGCGCAAGACATGAACCGGTGTGTATGCCTATCTCTCTCACTCTCTCTCTCTCGCTCTGTCTCTCTCGCTCTTAGGCGGGCTAACTGTGCTCGAGTGGAAGGGACGCATGCCTTTCACTTTTTATGTCTGTCTCTCTCGCTCTTAGGCGGGCTAACCATGCCCGAGTGGAAGGGACGCGTGCCTCTCACTCGCTCTCATTGTGAGCGCATAACGTGAGCGGAGCGTAACGCAGTTTCTTGAAGTGTCACCCGGCAAACCAATTTATAAGACGTTGTCACGTCAATAAACGCGTTCTATAATCCGTAATCATATTATCTTTTATTTCAATGCATAGTGTTTGCATAAACTCAAGAAAACAGTAAATCACTATTTAATGTGTATTCATTAAGTTTGTTAATATGACAAACTAGTATTAAGGTCTGGAAACTAAAATGAAAGCTAAAAGTAAAAAGTAACCTACCAAAAGGTTAGGACCAAATTTTTGATTTTAATCCAAAAAAGAAAGGAAAGGACACTCGGGTCTTTGAGCCAAATCTAACAGTAGGTACCAAAAAGCATAACCACTCCGTGGCAGTCGGGTAACTAATAATACTTAGGTACACTTTAATACTAAATAACGCCCCGTTGGTCTAATGCAGTGTTTCCCAAACATTGTTCTGCCACAGCCCGGTAATTTTCCCACTGCCCCTTTGTGACCCACTTAATACTTTTATAACCAAACTGGTTCCATTAGGTACAGTAATACACATTTAACCACTAAATTTTAGTCGAATACTTCGCACGCCGCCTATGATTTACTAAAGAATTCAAGTTTCCCGAAAATGACGAAAGTTTAAGAAGAATATTTAACCATGCGTCGATCGATAGTAGGTATTATTTTATACACAAGGCGGGAATGTTGCGACCCGGTATTTTATTTTGATGGCCCGGTACCGGGTCGCGACCCGGCAAATGGGAAACGCTGGTCTGATGAGTTTGAATACTGGGTTAAGATCTCGGAGTCCTGGGTTCGATTTCCGTGTCGGGCAACAAAAAGTTTAGAATTTTCGAACATTGCTCAAGTTTGTCACCAATCCTCATTTGGCATGCGTGGTGATTATGCCTGTACCAATCATTGCTATAGTGACTTGAATTCAATGATGGAGGCCTTTTCCCTGCAGTGGAATGTTTATAGGCAGTTACTTACTTACATAAATTTCTACTCTTATTCCTCACAATCTTTTTTACGCCTTGTCTTGGAAATTGTGCAATCTATCTCGTAGAATAACCTAATTAATTTCAAGCAGTAAATCAATGTTTATGTTAGCAGCTGATGTTTGTAGGATACATCAATATCCGCAGATAACACATATACCTACTTATAGTACATATAGCGAGTTCACGGCGCCGCACATAAAACACGCTACGGGAGGAATCGGGAAGAGGTCACGTCTTGCGGTCCTCTCACGACTCATCAAACAGGGTTGTCGACATACTGAATCAAATCATATAAATATTATTATAATGTTTTCTTGAATTAACGTAAACACTATACAATGAAATGAAAAGTGATGTTTACGGATTTAAACCCCGGCACGGCCTACCTGATTTCCGAATTTTTGAACGGTTGATTGGGTTTCTGATCTCCAACCCGCATTCGTCAAGCGTGGTGATTATGCCTGTACCCATCATTGCTGTGGTAACTTAAATTCAATGATGGAGGCCTTTTCCCTGCAGGGGGACGATTTTAGGCCGTTACTTTATTTTACTTTAGACAAATTCCGCTGTGGAAATGCCTTCTTAGTTCTAACTCAACCCTATCCCACACCGCGAAGGATCTTGCATTTATAGTGTGTTCTGCCCCGATTGTTATGGCCGCGCGCGTCCATTTTGTTTTTTATAGTATTCCCGAGGTTCCGTTCTGACTAACAAACTCTTCGTTTTCTAAAATGGCGACCAGGATTGCTTATTTTGGGGAACAACGTACCTACTTCGGTAATCTTATTGGTTTGCTTCTCAGAGGGTGCGAACGATTCCCTGCGACATGCTTTTATGGGTTCACAAAATGAAATATCTGTGTTAGGATCCGTGTTTTCTTACGAAACCTGAATTGAAATAGTTATTTTCATCCCACCATGTATTTTTGCTCTTCGATATCTGAGTGCAAAAGCGGTTTTATTCGCTAGAGGATAAAGTAAATTTGAATTTAGAACATCGCGTGCACTAGGTATGTGATTTTAAAACATCATTAAACCTATTTACTTACATCTCCATGGTGCCGTATTTATCATACAACTTTTTTTTAATTTGTTGAAAACTCAGACTCTTAACCTCCTTAGTGTACTTTTGTTTTCAATTTGCTTTGCGCTCGCCATTTTGTTTTGAATTCGTATTGTTATAAATAAGAAACTTGAAAACAAGTAAAAAAAAAACGAAAATGAGTGATTCCAGCGACGAAGAAGTTTTTTACTTACATATCATAATAATAAAAAAAAAAAATTGTAGTAAATATGTACCTAAACTAAAATAAAAGTATCTTGTGATTATTTTTATTTTGCATTTAGTCATTGGGTGGGTCATATCTACGTGGGTAACACGTAATAACAAAATGTTTAGAACTGGCCAGTTAGAAACATTGCTAATGGAAACTTTTTTTCAATTTCAATTTTAGAACTCTTTGGTAACCTATTGCATTCATTTGTCAATTGTTTTTGTGAATTGGCGGCAAATCTAATACTCTTGTCTTGTTACACGTGAAAATGAACCTAACGCGGAAAATTTTCGGTCAATGATTTATTATGAGTTTCGTTGTAGGCTTACTCAACAACAAAGCTATGACAGGCTGCGATTAGCATTTTTTAATAAAGCCCCATCTCGTGCCACTATTTACAATTGGTTTAACGAGTTTAAGCGTGGACGTAGCAACCTCAATGATGATCCGCGTGAGGGACGTCCTTTAACAGCGACTACTGAAGATAACATCAGTGCTGTGCGACGCATGATAGAAGAAGATAAGAGAGTGACCTATCAGCAGGCATTGGAATGTGTCAAGTTCAAAAAATATTACACGAACATTTAGGCGTCAGGAAGCTTTGTACCAGATGGATTCCCCATACTTAAACCGACGACTAGAATAACTGGACATGGGCATGGACTGGTGTCGCCAAATGTTAGATAAGTTCAACGGCGGTGACTCAAATGCTGTATTTGACATCGTCACAGGTGATGAAAGCTGGATATATTGCTACGAACCCGAAACCAAACGACAATCAGCTTAGTGGGTGTTTCCTTTCGAGGATCGGCCGACTAAGGTAAAGAAAGGAAGAAGTCAAGGAAAAAAAATGATTGCCTCATTCTTTGGTCGGAAAGGTCATTTCGCGACAGGTGTGCTAGAAGATAGAAGGACAGTTACTGCAGACTGGTATGTCAATCGCTGTTTGCCTGTTGTCTTGGAAAAAATTCGAATGCAGCGCCCTCGAAGCAGGATCCTCCTTCACCACGACAATGCTTCAGCGCACTCCGTAAAACGGACTGTTGAATATTTGACTATGGCAGGTGTCGAGATAATGAGTCATCCGCCATACAGTCCTGACCTGGCGCCCTGCGACTTTCATTTATACCTAAGAACTAAAGATAAAATTCGAGGTATTCGCTTTACGAGTCCTGAAGATGCGGTGAAAGCGTACGAAAATGCCATAGAAGAGACCCCTAAGGAAGAATGGGCCCACTGCTTTTCTCAGTGGTTCCATCGAATGCGACGATGTGTGGAGAGGAACGAAGATTACTTCGAAAAACAATAAAAGTATTGGCAACTTTCTACATTAAGCCGTTTTTCATTTTCTAAACATTTTCACTTTTACCTAGGTATTATGTTCCGATGGCAAAGTACTGTAGGAGAGGTAAATGCCCAGAGATGAACTGATATGATCTGACATTTAACAGCATCATAGTCATGGGTAAACTTAGTTATTTTGACTTTGATTTCAACCTACAGTGTTCCCGTAAAATTAAGAAACAGCATTGTAATTCTCTTTGTATTTTTATATTAATGTCCAGTATCTTAATCCTTACTGTGTACATTGTTTTCAGATGATTGAAATTCTTAAATCCCTTTTTGTAGTTCTAATTAAGTATAAATTATTCGTTAATCTTTCAGGGGTGTTAAGTTTTTAAATTTAGATTTTTTTCGAAGCTTAGGCCTTAAAAACGTTGTTTCAGTCAACTGTCTACCCTTAAATAAAAATTAAAAAAGAGATTCTTTATGCAACATATAACATTGAACAAAGTCGAACGATTTCGATGTTTTTTATTTTTCAAATTTAAAAATTGGTTTATGTTACAATTAGAAAAAATTAACTCTTTAAATATCTTCTAATTATGCGGCAGCCGATTACCGAGACAAAAATTTTTTTTCACTGTATCTGTCATTTGACCCATTAAAATAGTGGATATGAATGCTTGAAATTACAAGTCAGTAAAAATATATTTAACTAGCTATTGCCCGCGACTTCGTCCGCGACAATTTTTATTATTATGATCGCGACAATTTTAGCAACATTTTTCACCCATGCTTCGCTCCTATTGGTCGCAGCGTGATGTTATACAGGGTGTTTCAAAGCCTTTCTCGATAGATGGACTATCAAACACAAAAATAATTTTTCAAATCCTTCTTGAGATTAGTGCGTTCAAACAAACAAACAAACAAACTCTTCAGCTTTATAATATTAGTAAAGATTAGTAAAGATAACGACTGAGTTAAATTAGTATTGGCCTTTCGATGGTATATTTTTTTGTTCAAATCGAGAGAATTTCAATATTTAAAGGGACTGATCAACGCTATAACAGTTCGCGAGTAAGATACAATCTGAATTTTGATACAGAAATTATCCTTTAAAAACAGATTTTCAATTTAAGATAATAAATCTTAAAAGAGGTATAACGTTTAACCGGCAATCAAGAGTATTTGTTTTAATATCTTTGTGAAATGATATCCCCTTTAGGCGGTATTGAATATAATGTCTATTTACGGACTCAAATCGCGTTTACTAATAATTTAGATTTAATTCATTTATCCCAGCGTTTTAATCCCTTTTTATCGTCCTACGGGTTGACTAGGTACCTATTTAGATATAGGGTGGCAGAGTAAGAACCGTAAACGTTTGCGCCGCGGTACTCTGTGCCTCGACAGATGTCGAGCGGAAACCTGTTTGATACAGCCATAAATATGTTTTATATCTTTACCAGCTGGATAGCTCCTGGCTTTGTACGGGTCTACCAATGAATGAGAATGCCAAGCATTGCTCTTTCCATTGAATGTGCAATCTTGAGCCTTCTTATGAGATTCATTATAAGCGACCACGTATCAGTTCCGCTCGTTCCCAGTTGTTAATTTAATAAAACAAAAAGAGGCTTTGAAATGAAAGATTCGTTTACGGATTTAGTCTGCCCGTGACCATGAACGCTGTAAAGGGTTCGAAACGTCTCGGGTTAAATAAAAAATAAACGCGTTCTTAATCCGTAAACATTCCTTTTATTTCAAAATTAATGCTTATTGCGTTATTACCTATACTAGAAAAAAAGATGTCATTTATTTATTATTACTAACCTCTCTTTATTTCATCGATAAAACAATCAGACATGTTTTCCATTGCCAATTAAAAAGTAAATTTTAGTTACGTCACTTTTGATTTCTGTCACTGTGCGCGATATTACTAGCACAGATGTACCTCCGTAACTCAATCAAACCCTCTTCATCAGGGCGACCGCACCATGTCCTCACCGACCCTGTATTGAGGAGCACTGAAGTGATTATAATATCCGGTGAGGTAAGCATGTTCCTACGCACTTAGTTGAGTTCAAAGGTATACAGGGTGTTATGTAAAAAGAGAGTAGGTACTTGTTGCTATTGAGTAGACAAAAAGATATGAAGTTCGCTTTGATCTTTTTCAAAAGTTGGTTATATGCTTTTGAATAAAAGGAGAAGCATACTGTTATAGTGCCTTTATTTTTAGATCATAGCCTGTGAAAATGACAATGGGGCTGTCTGTTAAAAGTAATTTTAGTCTATTGAGAGTTATCAGAGTGTCATTTAAAATTTTCCGCCAGAGCGCCATCTAAATTTGCGATAGCCTTGGCCGTGTTTTATATATCCCCACTTAGTACTTACAAAATATATCCTTATGATCTTTGGCTTCACCAGGGAGGGAGGGGTACTACAAAACCTTGACCATAATGATATGACCAGGGAGGAAAAGGGGTCTAAAAATTTGCTAAAAACCATCACGTGATTAATGGGTAGCCACTTCGCTACAATTACCATTTTGAATTTGGATCTTCTTATAAAAATCACCTAATAATTAAACACTCACACTACACAAAGACAAATCTTAAAAGAATTGGTCGCGGAAAAAAGCACATTACATCATCGTCTACCGGCGTGCAACAACCGTATCACTTTTGCAGGTATTTAAAAATTCTAGGTTGCCATTTTCTAATTCCGTGAAATTTTACTTTGAAATCAACAAATGACTAAATTTTAACCGTTATGTTGGTTACAAAGTTTCTTCATCATGGTATCGAATGATTATCAAATAAGCACCAGAATACAGACGCGGAGGAAATCTCGCTGAACAGGGACTCGATCAGTGTAGTGTGTGCGAAATAAATAGTTGAGGGGTATTTTCAGACTAATTCACCGCCGACAGATAAATAATTCGGGGATAGTATTATAGAAATATTCCTTCCACTTAGAGTGACGCGTGAGTGCATCGCTGTTCCAGTCCGCTTGTGATCACGGCCAATGTAGCTTTGTCGATAAAGCAGGCATTACATTTTTTTAATTTATTGTAACTAAAATAAGGTATATTCGCGTCTAAATCCCGTTACACGTTTTCAAACTTGAATAAACTTAGTTAAAGTAAGTTTCGTCCCTTAATATTTACTCTGACTTCAACCACCCGTGGCAGTATCTAAAAAGTTTGTCGCAAATCAATGGACGTCCCTTAGTACAATAATACGGTCAGTGCGTTCCTAAACAGACGCCCGGAGTGTGTAGAGACTGCTCTTAGAACAAACCCTTCTCCAGAAATAAAATAAATTACATTTACATTTGTTTCAAATACAAGTTTAAACATGTTAGTAATATCAGTTTTGTTTCTGATTGCATTTTGATTGTTTTATTCCTGACACCCTGTACATGAATTAATAAAAAAGAAGTCATTCTTTGTAATCAATTTTATAACATTATATCTGGTTAAAACAGGGTATCAGTAAAATCAGTTTTATATCTGCAAAATAGGTCACAAAAGGCGCTTTTACATGTCCCAATAGTTAAACTAACCACTCCTTCGGGACAAGTGTGGGCTAGTGCTGAGAAGAAGTAGTGTAAGAAACTCAGTCACTATTAAAATTTACTTTATTTGATATTTTAGCAATTAAATTGCAATTATAATATCAGTATATAAACTTGAAAATTTTATATCTCAGGCGGGATTCGAACCCGCATATCCTCGCATGCCGGGCGGGCGCTATAAGCCACCGAGCCACTGCGACTCGGCGCGAATTGTTCAAGCATATTCTTAACGCTGTAAGCCAGCGTTGCTGCATCAAATGTTAGGAGTTTGCACCCTTAACACCCGAAAGAAACATCTTTGCAGATGTTTGACAGTCAGTTAAGATGAAACAGCTATTTATATACTTTATTTGATATTTTAGTAATTAAATTGCAATTATAATATCATTATATAAACTTGAAAAATTATGTCTCAGGCGGGACTCGAACCCGCATCTCCTCGCATTCGCGCTGAGTCGCAGTGTCTCGGTGGCTTAATCATATAGCGCCTGCCTGCCTATGTGAGGAGATGCGGGTTCGAGTCTCGCCTGAAACATAATTTTTCAGTCACTTGTCTTTATAAATTATTATGTTTACAAAAGATCTATGCCAATGCGAGCTATACCTACGTTCCTATCATATAATTTTCTTAAAAATTTAAACTTTGACATATCAATTTGGTTTATGTACAAAGAGTTCAGCAAAAGATTGTGGAAATTTTTGAAAATCCAAAAAAACTTTCCCATGAATTTCCCACTTTCCCTAGTCGCAAACCTTGAACGGCAAGCTTATCAACAACGAGTCGCTATGCCTCGCGCCGTGCAAATGATTTCGTGCTACCCACAGCGCGACTTGCACTTTGTAGGCGCGGGCCGCATTGTACGGCTGTCAAGGTGCGTAATCATTTGCCCAACTTTATTAAAGCCCTCCAAGGTACTAAAATTGACCAAGAGTTGAGGAGTTTTTAAATTCTTAAGGCATATTATGACATGAATGAATATTTTAATGATAAATTGTAATATTGTAATATTTTAGTAATCACATTTTATTTGACACACCACTTGACATTGAAAATTAATTATTTCATCAGAATCAAGGTAATGTTTTTAACTAGCAAATTCGAATTAATTAATTTCATTGACTTATTATTAAAATTCGTTTATTTGAAATTTTAAATTGACATGTTTGTAAAATGATTTTGACTTAGCTTGAAGAATTCATTTTTAAGTTGTATTTATTGATATTTCCATAATTTAATTAATCTAATTTAACAAAAATTTTAATTTGTAATGTAATTTACGCATACCTCATCGAGGTCATAGCATAACTATTGACCATCTTTCTGTGCCTATATATTGTCTGCTGTTGTGTTATGAAGTGATTAAATGAATATGAATATGAATATCTTTACTTCTGGTATTGATATTGTGTTAATAGCGAAGAAAGCCCAGTTAGCCATGACTCAGTGTGTATACCTATACCTACACACTGAGTCCTGACCTCAGGGACCGCGACCGCAACCCTGTTACTTGCTCGAATCAAATCGAATTTGCGAAGCTTAGCGACATGCTACCTCCCGTCTCGGTGGGTTTTAGGAGGCGGCAGTCAACTTTCTTAAGCAACTAACGTAATGTTGAAGGAAATCGCAACTGTTTCTATTCGTATATTTAGTTTTAGCACAATACAAAATGATGAAGTAACTTCCACTCTTTCAGCACACCCGTACGTCCAAATCCAAATTAGACAATTGAAATGAAAGAGATAAGTATATTTACTGATTTAGACGTGCGTTTATTTTCACTACTATTTCGTCTGCGGCTCTGTCCACGTGAACTACTTTATATCGCTCGTGCGGAATCTCGTGCAAAACAGTGGCATGTCAAATAGCCTATGTTACTTCTAAAACCTCCAAAAATATGTGTACAAAGTTTCATCATGATCGGATCAATTAGTTTTTGCGTGAAAGCGAAAGTGAAAGCGTAACAAACTAACTTACACTCACAGTTCTAATATTAATATGATTATATTTCGGTTTATTCTAACATTTGACATTTCGGACACTTAACAGTGTTGTTTATGATTGTTGTCTGCCGACTCCCACAACTTCCCAAAATAGGCTAAAAGAGCCTATGGTGGAGCGAAAACGCTGATGTTTGTCGTCCTCTGGCCTAGACGCCTCTTACGACACCCATAAGAAGATGTCATTCTTTTTAGGTGCCAGCACCACAAACCGTAAGCGCCATGCATGTAAAGGTTCTATATGAAATAAATATATGTATTATCTTAACATATTTACGTCAATCAGTTACAGTACACAGCAAATTATATAAGTACATAAGAGCCACAAGTTTACTGAGTTGTTTATAAATAGGACCTCATTAATCACCCGAAAACGCTCGAATAAATCGCTCATATTAACTCTATTTAGGCAGAGTGTATTAATTAACTGTTAATATAAAGTTATGTTATTCCTTTGAAGTATGTTATCGGCTGATGGCAACATACCAACAAAATATGTTATTCGAATTTATAGATATTTTTTATTGCGCACCAAACGAATTAACTAAAACACAAGAAACATATTTAGAGCTTATCAGAAGCGATCTCTTCCAGACAACCTTTAGGTAGAGGACAGTTGGATGGGTAAAGAGAAGAGGAGAGGAGGAGAAGGTGGCGAAGAGAATTAAACCATACAGAATTAAATTCAAATAATACTTATCAACAATAATTTTACATGCAAAAATGATCAAAATACATAAGCTATACAATTTATATACATTAAAACTTCATAACATACAGCATAGCACGTATTACAACCAGCCCCGGCTTCCCAAGAGGTCTTCATAGTAAATTTACCTTCGATCTATTAAATAAAAAAATGAATCCTCGAGGTGTCTGTACTAGCATAGCTTCCGTTTTATTTGTAATGGTTAGCAAAAGGTTTGTATGAAAGAATATGTTGAATGATTGTATGGAAAAAGAGCGTTCATTGGTAAACCCGTGCAAAACCAGGACGGAGAGCTAGTATTCATAATTTATATTAAGGGGACTACTAGAGCTAAGTGCTGCCCCGAATGGATTTAATTTTAAAAGTAAAGTAAAGTAACAGCCTATAATCATCCCACTGTAGGGAAAAGGCCTCCATCATTGAATTCAAGTTACTACTGCAATGATGGGAACTGGCATAATCACCACGTTTGCCAAATGCGGGTTGGTGATCACAAACCCGAGCAACGTCCGAAAATTCGAAACTTTTTGTTGCCCGACCCGGGGATCGAACCTGGGACCCCGAGATCTTGGCCCGGTATTTAAACCCCTAGACCAACGGGGATTTAATTATATTACATCTAAATAAAATCAATTGTCAAAAAACTAGATCAGTATCATTTAAGCAAATTACCTCTAGTATTTATTGAATCACTGCTAACTGCTATTCATTCTGGCATTCTTTCTTATCGTACATTATTGCTAAAAGCGGCCGATTTTGGCGTTAGCGATAAATTCGACTTTAACTATAAACAACTAAATGAAAAGTTTACTGTGATTCAATAAATAATAGGGGTTAAAGTATGAAATTACCGATTATTTTCCCACTTTTTATTTTGTTTATAGCTCTTAAGTATAGTCATATTATTGCGTAATTCTTTTTGTATTGTATCAAAAACTAAATAAAGTAACTTTTGACTAAAAAAAAAATGCAATACTAGTGCCTATTACTTCAAAGAAAGTCGTTGAAAAGACCCCTTACAATGTGTCAGCTGACCTTCTTGCTTCAATTAAGTATATTTGTATTATATACTTTGATTTTCAGAAATTTAAATACTATAATGCGTAGCTTTATAACCATCTAACTTTCACCTTTAATTGCATCGAAAACTGTACAGGCGTTTTTAAAAAAACTAAAAAATTGTTAGTATGGAAAAATGTATTTTCTCGATTTCGTCCATACAAAATGGCAATTTCATACTTTAACCCCTAATAATATACTAGAGGTAATTTGCTAAAATGATACCTACTGTTCTGAAATTAAATCAATTGGTGGCAGAACTTAGCTTTAGTAATAAGTTCCCTTAAATGGTTTAGGGTTGATAACTCCCAGAAAATGGTTAACTATTTTTATTTATTTATTGAAAAAGATTTACCAACGACATATCAAATTATGGTTTTTATTACCCAACCACAAATTAATTTAGTACCCAACGAATAAAAACCTCGTAGGGTACTAATAATTGCATTAACTGTACTGCATGCATTTTTGAGGGAGGGCGGGCGGTTTTCCTGCATGAAATAGTGCTTGCTCAATCAGTGTTAGTGTGGTGCAGGTGCTTCCTCAAATCAGTGTTAGTGCGGGTAGTGTGGTGAAGGTATCTAGGCCGGTATATTAACAAGCGGAAATCATTAGCAAAATAATTTTCTAAAACCATAATTAGTTATGGATTTCCGCAAAGTAACGCCTGAGTCTATTAATTTTAACGACATATCATTACATATTCAGTAAGAAAAAAAAATACATGACCAAAAGATATGCCTTTAGTTTAGGTAAATTTGACACGTATCGTAATATTATGGCCAAAGCACAAACATAATCTTAACAAACTGTATACCACAACATTCCTCAAGAGCCACGTAAAACGTATGAAGTTTCGGACGTAGTTTTTGAGTTTCGCGAACAGTCAGAAAGCAGACTCGGAAAGGATAATA
Source organism: Anania crocealis (assembly GCA_949315895.1). NCBI lineage: Eukaryota > Metazoa > Arthropoda > Insecta > Lepidoptera > Crambidae > Anania > Anania crocealis. The sequence continues at coordinate 16,979,629 of OX438871.1, read as the reverse complement.
AGCAAGTGCACGGGCGGCATGTTTATTGATTTAATTGTGTTTCTGACTTCATTATAGGGGCTTGCGGTCGTCAGGACTGCTATCTTAAATTACTGTTGTTTAAGTTTATTTTGTGTGGTGTCGGCACATACGAGTTAGTACGTATACTGGCTGGAATCAAAAGATCACCATAAAACTATTTCATCAAGAAATAAACATTCTCAATAGCCTACATTACTCTTCAACTGTTGGCTGTGGAGTAAGCCTGAGTGTAGGATCTGGCCCTTCCAAAGGTCTTACCATGATCGCCACGCTTGGTGAAATGGCGATCAAAGTTTGGCCTATGGGGAAGAGAATACGCGGCTGCCCGTCTTCTATTGGCAGTTCTCCTTCAGTCGCCTCTTACGACAGCTAGGAAGAGATGGGGTGATGCAATTATTACAACTAACCCCCCCCTTTCAGACTTAAGCAAATTTTCCTTAATAAAACCGACCGACCATCAAACCCCTTGCTTAATAAGCGGGCCATTACACCACTAACTAAGCGAGTCGCTAGATAGTTACTACCATAAAAAAGAATCAAACCAACTTTAATTGTAAACAAAATTAAAGTAACGGCTTAGGATCATCCCATTGCCGGGCAAAGGTCACCATCATTGAATTTATGTTACCACAGCAATGATGATAAAGTTAAAATACCCTTGACACGAAAGCAAATCCGAAACGTAGAATCTACTGAAAGAGGGGAAATCAATTTAAAACGGCTGAAAACGTCTCGAAATAAACCAAGAATGGAGAGAAATTATTCGAATATCCAGAAACCAATTTTATTCCTTTCCCCGGTAAAATACTTCTGTTTAAAAATTTAAATCGGACTACATCCTGTAAATTACCTTCCTTTGTCCACTGGAGTGCTCTGATTATAAATCTCGAACGTTTTCGCGCGAAACAAATACAAAATGGCGGCGCAGGGAACTTTGATACTCTGTGAATAGACTGTTGCCGTTTGCCGCTTCGGTGATCAAAAGACATATTGAATATTGCAATTGAATTCTCTGTATAAAATATTCGGTTTTATTTTCAGATATTTTATTTTGAAACAAAAAGGGGAAGATACGGACTTACGAAAGAGAGACTAATTGACAAACTATGTTTTAGTAGCCAGCAGGTCGGCGATGGGTCTGTAGCTCCGTTAAGTGTGACTGTTTTAGTAAGAATCGAAACAGACATTTTTTCAATACTTTCTTCAATAAAATATGAAATACAGCCATGTTTGAGTGAGCGTGGTTGATTGGTCGGTATGCAGAAGCCACAAATCAACACGCCGAATAGCGCCGCGTGGCCACCGCAACACTGTTGTGTGTCTAGAAATCGAATTCGCGATGTATGTACAGTCGAACAAATTGAATCATGGCCCACTTCGCCGATCATTCCGTTAAACTCTTAAATGTAGTAAGGTTTGTCAGTGTCTAATAAAATGATAACTAGTTAGTTCGTTACTAGGAAACGTATGTTCAAGCGAATTTCAACCAAATTTGTATAGAATGACAGTAGAAAAATGACCTTATGGTGGGTCATGCATGATTCAATTTGGTCGATTGTACATACCGTTTTGCCTCTTTTTGTTTTGATCTAAGCGGTGTCACCCTTTTTACATTTAGTACTGTTAAAGTAAATAAAAGTAAGTAACGGCTTATTTATCATCCCGCTGCAGGGCAAAGGCCTCTATCATTGAATTCAAGTTACCACAGCAATGATGGGTCCAGTATTAATAGGGGTTAAAGTATGAAATTGCCGATATTTTCCCACTTTTTATTTTGTTTATAGCTCTTAAGTATAGTCATATTATTGCGTAATTCTTTTTGTATTGTATCAAAAACTAAATAAAGTAACTTTTGACTAAAAAAAAATGCAATACTAGTGCCTATTACTTCAAAGGAAGTCGTTGAAAAGACCCCTTACAATGTGTCAGCTGACCTTCTTGCTTCAATTAAGTATATTTGTATTATATACTTTGATTTTCAGAAATTTAAATACTATAATGCGTAGCTTTAAAACTATCTAACTTTCACCTTTAATTGCATCGAAAACGGTTCAGGCGTTTTTAAAAAACTAAAAAATTGTTAGTATGGGAAAATGACTTTTCTTGATTTCGTCCATACAAAACGGCAATTTCATACTTTGACCCCTAATAATATTAACCCTTAAATAGAAGCTTAAGACGAATATAATTAAATGGTACGGATGTCTTCAAAAGCATTTTATGAAAACTTAGTCTACTTTTTCATGTTGCCTTGTTAATTTTTTAACTTTTTCGTTTGGAGATGAGTTAAATTGTGTTTGAGACGGCGGAACAAATGTTTTAACTTGAACAATGAACCTTGATGAAATAAGAACAATTTTGCAAATGAAAAGAAAAATTCCGTGAACGTAATAAGCTTCCAGTTAATTTGATAAGGAAGAGTTTTTAATGTTTATATAAAAAATATCCAAAATATTACTGACGGAATGCGTGCTACATGCCACTAATTAGTCGGCTCCAAATAGGTAAGTAATTACTAATTACTGACAAGCGCGGACTCAAATTCGGTGGTTCATTTCAAGCTTTTCCTGATTACGTAAAGCCTATCTTCGCTTTTTTGTTTTGGTTTTAAAGATTTTTGTTTTCATTCTAATAATGAAGCTTTCCAATATTTTGGTATTCACATTCGTCGATTGTAATTATCTTTTCTCAGAGCGATTTTAATTGGATGTTTCGGTTCAATAATCATAGTAGGTATGTTGTATAGACTACTTTGTTACCAACTAACGTGCTGACTCCGTCCGAGTAGGAATCGTTTTTATCGTACTCCGGGATTCATTACTATCTCGGTAATATCGTTATTTTTAAGGATTAAATAAAGGTTTGGAATTTTTGTCTATCATTTCCAAAAATATCCATTCCCCATGCACACTTTTACTCCCCTTTTAAACCCTTTTCAGGAATGAATTTTGGGTCTAAAATGTATGAGAATATTCTACCTTACATACCTACACGTTAAAGAGTTGAATTGTGCTAAGAATGCTGAAAAAGTACCCAAATATTCTAGTGGGTCCTCATTTGGTGCGGACGTTTTTTTGGTCGCAGATTTGTATCTATTTTTTATATAAGGGATATGTATGGTTTTTTTACATAAACACATGGTAATTAACTACGTGTTTTATAAATAATGTGACGTCAAAGTACAGCTTTCAATATTCCCTCAAGGCCGTTTATTCTTAGCGTAACTACCAACCTGTTGTAGAAATACCGACACAGTAAAAGTTGGAGTAGTATCACATGACTAAATATGTATAAATGTCGTCTAATGCGCGACGTGCAGCCCTGTCATTTATACCGCAACTGAGCCGGCGCAAACCAGTTCTTACCCCGGCGACGCGTCGGTGAGATGTCACGCGAACATCGCCGCGCTATGTGTGAGTGTAACTACAGCGAGCCGCATATAGGCAGCTTGGATTCTGGTGGGAATATTTATTCATGTGGTAGTATTCCCTCTACAGACCCTTAAGGTTCAACGCCTGCAGCTGAGAGGTGTATTTGTTTAGTTTTTTCTAAGGAAGACATAGGGAAGCAAACCAAAAAATATAATGTTTATTAAATTCGCATGCATTGTTTAGCTACCAAAGTGAGTAAACTACGTAAAGGTACCCACAGTAGCTGCAAATGCTATAGTTACTCTCTCAAATTAGGGGATAAGTTAATAAACACGAGCACAGAGGTTGCGAATACATTTGAGAATTTTTTTTCAAACATAGCTTCCTCCACTACTGAAGGGCTTGCTTCTTCCGCTGATCTAGCTGAATCCCTTCTCAAGTCGGCTGTCGATGAGTGCAAATTTTCATTTAATCTAAATATATAAAAGTGAAAACTGATTTAATGACTGACTGACTGACTGACTGACTGACTGACAGACATATCAACGTACAGCCCAAACTACTGGGATTTAAAATCTGAAAATTTTCACCACGCTTCCTTTTATAGTGTAGGTGAGCACTAAGAAAGGAATTTTGGAAATTCCGCCTCTAAGGGGGTAAAAAGGGCTCCATAAGTTTGTATGAAACTCCGTCAGCTTTGAAGCTAAGTCGATGAAAATTGGTATCCAGCTACCTGATTAGAAATTATGAATGACGTCTTTCAGGATTTTTGAGAATTTAGTCTTTAAAGAGATAAAAAATGGAGGCAAAGTTTGTTCGGATCCGTTTCATATCCATACTCTTTACATATTTGTACTCTCTGATGTCACTTAGTTTGTTATGACATTCAATGTGTCAATCAGAAAATAAATATCATTGCTTGCAAATAGAAGGGTATTATTTTAGAATTTAATAAGAATTGGTGCCGAAATGGATGAATTAACTAAGTTAAAGCGTACACGAACTTCAATTAAAGGCTGCATTAAACAATTCGGCAGCCAGATACAAACCCTACGAGAAATTTCTGATTATGAATTAAAATTAGTGAGTGACCAGCTGGTGACCAGTCACAAATGTACAAAATTACCAAGAATAATTGGGAAGAGATACGACTACAAATAATGGTATTACTAATGAGATGACCCACACTTGGAAAATGAGATTTAGAAAAAAATAACCTTCAGGGAACTACAACACGGCTTAATCTAAAACTGCAGAACTGATAATATCAGTATATAAACTTGAAAAATTTTGTCTCAGGCGGGACTCGAACCCGCATCTCCTCGCACGGCGGGTTCGAGTCCCGCCTGAGACAAAATTTTTCAAGTTTATATACTGATATTATAAGTGCAATTAAGTTGCTAAAATATCAAATAAAGTACTGCAGAACTGAATTCAAATTCAATATCACGAAACAATTCCATGTATGTAGAAGGGACCGAAAAGCAAAGGTCGGTCACAACACAAACAAACCTTAGCATATCTAAATTGAACTCAGTACTATTAGACAAGGGCGAAACATTCAAAAACATCATCAATTGTTGGATACTTACTTAAAACTGAAATATCTATACAAGGAAATACAAGTTTTTAACATCTATGAGCCCAGAATTACATCAGAAAACGTATTATATTATATTTATGTGCTCCACGGGATCCTTGTGAGTCAGAATTTGAGGAGTTAGTTAAAATTCAGTTAATAAATTATCAACAACTCAAAATTGGACAGATTACTAGAAGATTTATCAATGGTGTTTGACGAAACTCTTGTTTGCATATCAAACTATAAAGCTCAATAAGAGCTTCAAGAAGATGTGACATCTAGCCGCGACGTATTCCATACGTCATGAACGACAAAATAGGAGGCTATGTAACGAAAACTTTTGATAAAACTTGAAAATTCCTGTTGGCTGTCTTATCTATATTTAGGTCCATATTTAGAAAATAAATATCGGTACTTACAAATAGAATGGTATTATTTAAAACTAACTCATTTCTAGGGATCCGTACCCAAACGGTAAAAACGGAACCCAATTACTAAGACTTTGCTGTATCCGTCTGTCCGTCTGCCTGTCACCAGGCCATCTCAAGAACCGCGATAGCTAGACAACTGAAATTTTCACAAATTATGTATTTTTGTTACCGCAATAACAAAAAATACCAAAAAAAAAAAGAATATTAAAGGGGGCTCCCATACATCAAACGCGATTTTTGTCCTTTTTTGCTCCATGTAAAAAGACTTTGCTGTGTCCGTCTGTCCGTCATCCTGTCACCAGGCTGTATCTCAAGAACCGCGATAGCTAGACAGCTGAAATTTTTACAAATTATGTATTTTTGTTAGCGCAATAACAAAGAATACCAAAAACAAAATAAAATGAATATTAAAGGGGGCTCCCATACATCAAACGCGATTTTTTGTCCTTTTTTGCTCGATATTAATAATGCCAACAGGTAGGCACTTGAAATATTCACAAAACACTCAGTTATATTTCTAACTTTAACAACAAATAACAGAATGAAAATAAAATTAGTATTTAATCCCATACAAAAAAATGCCATTATTTTGCCTATTATTGCTCGATATTAATAAATGGTAACAGGTAAGCACTATATTAACTAAATTAATGTAGGTACCTACTGTTGTTTACGTAATCAATGGTACGGAAACCTTCGTGCGCGAGTCCGACTCGCACTTGGCCGATTTTTGTATACGGTAGAGAAAAATTTTGGGAAATCGAATAAAATTGGTGAGTGAATTTATTTATTTGTACAACCAAGACTACATATACGCCTAATTCCATTACATGCAATATGCATGAATAAGTAGGTAAATGAAATATCGAATCTTATAAACTACACTGTTGTACCTTATTATATTATTAACTATATTAAGCAGTACAAAAATACTTCCTAAACTGGGCATAGACCCGTATCTCAGGCAGAATAAGGTAACAGGTGTGTTGCAACAACACGAAGCAGCTGACTGGTGGATTAAATCAATATAGACTGGTAAACCATTTGACAAGCTTCCATTTAGTAGGTAATTTGATAATCTTCCATTTAGTAACGTTTTTTTTTTTCTAGGACGCACCACTTTTGAGGGCCTGGCAAAGTTTGTTTAGTGAAACTGCCTATCTAACGCATCAAAATTATATTTTTATTAAATTTTCTCCATATTTAAAAAAATACACTTTTAAAACATGACAGTAAAACGAAACTTTGTCTGTCGATCATGAAGGGAGAATGACATAGGAATGTCTTTTCCAGAGCTTTACACCGATGCTGGTACTACACCGTCTAGGTCCGTCGTCCACCGTCCGATCTAGGTCTTTTATCCAAACGTAGTATGCAAGCAAATTGTCTTTGTGAAATCGCATTTACAACGCATATGGATCGAGAAATGGATTTACCTACTTGGTTGGAAATTTAGAATGTGTTTTTTTACACAGGACCACTTCTTCCAGGGCTCTAGGCAGTGTTGATCATATTCGAATAAAGCCTTGCAAGCTGCTTTGAATGGTTTTGTTGTACTACAGCATTGACAGTTATAAGTCTTCAAATTATATTAGACTTTAAATTTCATGTAAATGCAAACAGATGTGGTGCAAGCTCGCTTGGACAACGGTACGCTGAAAGAACCAACACCGGATCCCTTCAAACAATAGCATAATTCAGCCCCTTTCATCCAACTATTGTATCAGCGTAACGGACCCCGGTATGCCGACAACGACGTACCGGCTCCCACTAAGTACCCAACACCACCTCGCCCGTGATGGGCACCCCCGGCACTGTATGCAAAGAAAGTGGAGGAAAAAAGTGGAGGAAATGGGGTTTAGTCATGACGAAAACTTTGTAACAGATCAAATTCCACGCGGGCGAAGCCGCGGGTATCAGCTAGTTTTAGACATATAAACCCTGATTTAATTATAAAAACTTTTAGAGAATTGAATATGAAAAAAACTGAAGATCTTTGGGGAATTTCCGTTCATATTATCAATACAATTATAAATTCAATAGCCCCTCATCTCGCAATAATTTTCAACAAATGTATTGATGATAGACAGTTTCCAACTTTAATGAAGTTTAGCAAAATTATTCCATTATTTAAATCCGGCGAGAAATGCGATCCCGCAAATTTTCGACCAATATCTATCTTGCCAGTACTAAGTAAAATATTTGAAAAAATTATGTTTAGTCAACTTTTATCGCACTTTAATTTGAATAAATTATTACATCACAATCAATATGGATTCAGGAAAGGTAGAAATACCACTGATGCGGGAGTAGCACTTCTAAAACACGTATTCGAAGCTTGGGAGAGTAGGTTAGATGCTATAGGTGTTTTTTGTGACCTGTCAAAGGCATTTGATTGTGTGGACCATAAAACGTTAATTAAAAAACTCAGACATTATGGTGTTTCGAATGATTCGTTAGATTTAATTAACTCATATCTCACAGGTAGAACACAAAAAGTTTGCATTGATGGAACTGAGTTTTCAGGGTCGGCCCTTATCATGGGTGTCCCTCAGGGATCAGTATTAGGACCCTTGCTATTTTTAATATACATTAACGACCTTCCATATTATATGTATAATCTTTGTGAGATGGTATTGTTTGCAGATGACACTTCAATAATTTTTAAAATTAAGAGGGGCGAATTATCATTTGACGATGTTAACAATACCCTCTCTAAATTATTGCATTGGTTTGCTACGAATAATCTTTTGCTTAATGCAAGAAAAACAAAATGTGTTAAATTTACTTTGCCTAATGTAAGGTTTTCCGCCACAAATGTTATTGTAAAAGATGAGCCATTAGACACAGTAGACTCCTCTACCTTTTTAGGTATAACTGTAGACTCTCGACTGCAATGGGGTGCTCATATCAGGTCTCTGTCTGGAAGACTTAGTTCTGCTGCTTATGCTGTGCGAAAGATAAGAAAATTGACTGATGTTGGAACGGCAAGATTAGTATATTTTAGCTACTTTCACAGTATAATGTCATACGGTATTTTGTTATGGGGCTCAGCGGCAGATATTGAGTCTATTTTTATATTGCAAAAACGTGCTGTGCGGGCTATTTACGGCCTTAGACCCCGTGACTCTCTAAGAGAGCTATTCAAAGAGATCAAAATACTAACAGTTGCATCTCAATACATTTTCGAAAACATTATGTACGTCCGTAAAAACCTCGAATTTTTTGTCAAAAATAGTGACGTACACAATTTCAATACCCGAAATAAAGATAAACTTGCCGTTCCAGGATTCAGACTGCGAAAAGTAGGTAATTCGTTCATGGGAAATTGTATCCGTATTTTCAATAAATTACCACTATCAATTGCTGACCTCCCTGTACATAAATTCAAATCATATATCAAAGTTGTTTTAATGAAAAAGGGCTATTACACTATTGATGATTATATAAATGATAGGAACGTTTGGCTTTAAATTGTATCAGCTCGCACTGGCATATATCTTATGTAAACATGTTTATTTAAAAAGAGGCTGACAATAGTGACCGAGTTTCTTGCGCTGCTTCTTCTCGGCACTAGCCCACATTTGTCCCGAAGCAGTGGTAGGTTAAATATTGGGACGTGTAAAAGCGCCTCCAGGGGCCTATTTGCAGAAATAAAACTGATTTTAACTGATTTTAACTGATTTTAGCATAGTTGCTTTGATTGTTTAATTGTTATTATGTTCTAATATTCTGGTTGCAGGAACTTCATTCATACTCATAAAGATTTATTGTTACCTGTTTAGAGTCAAACACAGTGTTTATCTCAATAACCTCACTTAAAATTATATTGCGAACAAAGTAGTTGGTTACATATTTAGTAAGATTGTCAAATTTATTTTACTTAGTTATTAAGCCATACTATGTAATTGTTTTTTGTTCCAAATAAAATAAAATAACTATTGTAAGCACTCGTATTGTGAAAACAGAAACAACGACGGTACCACATCAAACTACTAATTTCGCAAAGTTAAATTACAGTTTTCGGGACGCTTGTCTGTTAGAGGAAATTGTCTTCTGTGCCATGTAATTTTTACTTCAATTCTCAATTTTTTTACATTTCGGAATAGGGTTCAGAGAAAAACTAGTAATGTTTGGTGGTTATGGCAATATCGTCCTTATAAAAGAGACTCAAAACCAGGAGTGGATTTATGTGGACTTGTGATGATGATAATGACTTCAGAAAAACATTTGTGCTAAAATGAGCTATCATCATTATCATCCTAAGCTTATATCAGTACACTGATTGACATGAGCCCCTTCAAAAAAGCTGTATTGCCATAATTGCCACGTTTGGCAGGCAGGTCGCCAATCGCAGTTTATTTAGCCTCTTGTGGATAGAAAACCTTCCTGACCGTATTCTTCTAGCAGTATTCCTTTTTTCGCCTATTACGACCCCCATAGAAAGAGAAGAGCTGTTATTCTTTTAACCCTTAAACCGACACCGACCTTTTTATTTTACATTGGTTTTCAATCTTACTGTAAAAACATTGTAGTTCAAATTACGATGGCAACTACTGACACCTCTGTAAGTCTTAAATGTTAACGTTACGCATCATATGACATTCTTTTTTACCGACGTTTTAGTGTTATAGTGATCGAGTAAATCTTCTGCGTCACTTTTTCACTGTGTCGCTACGTGGGATTTGCTACTATGCATACAATTATTAAACGGAATTAATTTACGGTACTTTGTTATCTTGAGTCTTCGTTGGAAAATTACTTTACTATGATAACTATAACTATGAAGGTACTTTGTTGTTATTTGAATAAATATACAGGGTACATGTTTGTTATTTATCATGAAAATAAATACATTTTTAATTTAAATTAGCTATTAATTAAGAACAATATGTTTGTTAGTGTTGCGGCTGCCTACTACGCAACTATCGGTTCCAGGACGGATCAATTAGGTAAGGAAATAATCTTCCGCCCGATTTCTCACTTACCTCAGCAATTTAATCGCTATCAAAGCTTAAACTTTTGAATGAAAGTTTCCAAACGTCATTCACAATATCTTAATCACAGATAAGATAGTATCTTAATAAACTATCTTCACACCAAAAGCATCATTATTGCATAGTAGCACTAGGTACACAACCGATACCTTGATTTGTAATAATAAATAATAAATATTTCAGACACGCCACACTGGGCCACAAAGAGCCATCTAGTCCCAAATTAAGCTACTGTTAAGTTGTCGTATGGGGTACTAGACAACCGATAAACTTACTTATATACTTTTTTTTTTGTAAATAAATACTTATAATACATAGGATACACCCAGACCAGTACAAACAGACATGTTCATGAACACAAATATTTATACTGTGCGGGGATCGAACCCGCGACCCATGGCTCAGAAGCAGCGTTTACTACCTTTGATCCAAATGGTACCTCGATTGACTGATTGACGTTGACTCTATGTCAGTGTCAACTTTATAACCCGGCCAAATTATGTCGACATGCAATAGTATGGATACTTATGTCATTGTTGTGACTATTCGATTTTAGTATGTCATAAGTATTTTTATTTTATTTATTTAATTTGGACTGCCAGGGATAATTACATTGGTAAATCTAATATATAAAATTCTCGTGTCACGGTGTTCGAACTTGAACTCCTCCGAAACGGCTTGACCGATTTTGATTTGTGCTTATCCGGTATCTATGAGAATCGGCCAACATCTATTTTTCATCCCCCTAAATGTTAGGGGTAGTCCACCCCTAAATTTTTATTTTTATTTTTAAGACAAAATTTTTAATTTCTATTTTTTTATGATACAACATACAAAAATACATACAATCCTAAATTTTTACCCTTTTATCACCAACCCCTATTTTTTAATAGCCATTTTAGTAATTTAATCATTTTTCATCCCGCTCGATAACTGATCGATTATCGTCTTTTTTGTAAGGGTAGGGTAGGGGTAGGGAAGGGTTTAGGGTAGGGGTGGGGGTAGGGTAGGGGTAGGGTATGTGTAGGGTAGGGTAGGGGTAGGGTAGGTTAGGGGTAGGGTAGGTTAGAGGTAGGGTAGGTTAGGGGTAGGGTAGGGGTAGGGTAGGGTAGGGGTAGGGTAGGGGTAGGGTAGGGTAGGGGTAGGGTAGGGGTAGGGTAGGGGTAGGGTAGGGGTAGGGTAGGGGTAGGGTAGGGTAGGGGTAGGGTAGGGGTAGGGTAGGGTAGGGGTAGGGTAGGGGTAGGGTAGGGGTAGGGTAGGAGTAGGGTAGGGGTAGTGTAGGGTTGTGGTAGGGTAGGGTAGGGGTAGGGTAGTAAAAGATTAAAATTGTATATAGTTTTCCAGCTACGCCATATTTGATGGCAATGACATATAAGACGTTAAAATCAAACACTATTCTTAGGCGATACGAAGTTCGCGGGGTCCGCTAGTTACTTATATAATCTTCATAGGTGATACTTATAAAATGTAAAAATCTTACTAGAAAAAATACTGTTAAATATTAATCAAGTATCCATACTGTTGCATGCCGATACAACGTATGTAGGTACTTTAAGTGCACCCTTTTGTCAAATGGGCCATTTTTTAACGCTAAATGAATGAATTAATGAATGAATACTATTTATTGCACATACATGAGAAAAAAACAGACAAATGATTGTGTATCTATTTTTTTATAATATATCATATTCATATTCATTTAATCACTCATAACATAATTAGAACGGCTACAAACATTTAGTTACCTACAAGCAGTGGCGGCGCAAGGCCTAAACTTAATGTGTGATAAATGGGCAAGCACTTTGCGAGGCCCTCCGATAGTATAATTATATGACATAGTTTATCAGAAATGTCTTGTATTTCATTGATATTTAAGCCAAATAGAGTGAAATATCTTTAAGTTGATAATTAATTTTAATGTATTTATTATGTACTTTTGGGCTTTCCATACTTTTACTTTATCATAACTATGAGGCGCTAGGTCCTGTGCACCGCGGGGCCTTACGCCGTGGCTCCTCTGCCTACAAGAGAAGGTAAGGCCTCAGCCTCGAATTTCACTCGGCACTGCAAATGTATGCGCCCGCGCTCGTCCGCGCGACTTGTCTACATTTGCAGGGTCGCGCCGCTCTCGCGCCGTTGCCCGCGAAATTCCAGGCTGAGGCCTAAAAGTAATTACATCAAAGTCTTAGGCATGATTTCTTTCTATGTGTTCTTTCCAGCGTCCTAAGCTAATTCCATGCCAAATTTTAAGTAAGTAAATCGTTTAAGAAAGCATTCATAATATGTATACTAGATAGGTATTGACCGCGAGTCTGGGATTGCGTTTCCATCAGCACAAGCTGAGTCACCTCCAATTGCTTTCCTGTTAGGCTAAAATTATGTTTGGAACTTGTATCTAGGTATTTCAAAACAATAGGTTAACTTATTTTCATTTCATAATTTGGGAAAAAAACTAGCCCATGTGCTTTACCACCTACTATCTCCCTGAGAAACATTTTGATTCGTTTAGCAGTTCTGTTCTAATTGAGCAACCATCACCTCCACCTATATTCGAGACTTTTGCATTTATAATAGCTTAGCAAGATTAGAAAATCGGATCGTTTTGTAAACTTTAAAAATTGTTAATTAGGTCATTCTTTTTATTAGGTCAAAGAACAAAGAAAGGCATTCCAATTTCAATGTTGATTTCATATTACAATGTATTAAGTAATTTAACGCTGTGAAGTTTCAAAAGATTCAACAAAGTATACCTACGTTAACGATTTTACGTTTCACATACAAAGTTATTCTTGTATACAATACATATATGTAGCTATTAAATATACTTCTGAGTAGTGATGTTTCACGTATCCATATCCGCGGATATCTGAGGGAGAAAATATATCCGTACCCGTTACTTGTCTCGCAGATCTCTTACGTATTTCTTGACTTAAATTTCAGTTAATAGAATGAATTTCTATATTTAATTACAAATTTTTTGAATTTAGAATGCTGGCCACAAAAAAGTTTATTGAATTCTAATTTCAAATTTTTCATGAAAATAAAAATGTGTACCTACTTTTTAGAATTTTCCTCATTTTTAAATATGGAGTGGACACTTAAAGAAATTATTGCGTTGCATCGTTGCGGTTACGCGGCAATTCAGATTTTCGACTTTCTGAAAAATTTGAATATCTTAGGGCTTAGGGCATAACGAAGAAAAACAGGACATCGTTTGGACGCTCGTTTAATGGACCTGAGACTGAAGAGATGCCGCGCTTTGTTGAAACGGTACGCGGGAAAAAAGCTTCGGGAAATTCTTTTTTCGGATGAAAAAATTTTCACCGTGGAAGAGAGCTACAACAAACAAAATGATAAGGTGTACGCACACAGCAGTGAAGAAGCGAGCAACCGTATTCCGCATGTCCAACGAGGTCATTTTCCATCCTCGCTCATGGTTTGGTTGGGAGTCTCTTATTGGGGCTTAACTGGGGTACATTTTTGTGAGAAAAGCGTAAAAACGAATGCAGTTGTGTATCAAAATACAGTCCTCAAGAACCTTTTGGAACCTGTTTCTCATACCATGTTTAATAACAGGCACTGGGTATTCCAACAAGATTCTGCGCCAGCTCATAGAGCGAAAAACACACAAGACTGGCTGGCGGCGCGTGAAATCGACTTCATCCGGCACGAAGACTGGCCCTCCTCCAGTTCAGATTTGAGTCAGTTAGATTACAAGATATGGCAACACTTGGAGAAAAAGGCCTGCTCAAAGCCTCATCCTGATTTGGAGTCACTCAAGGCATCCTTGATTAAGGCAGCCGCCTATATTGACATGGACATCGTTCGTGCTGCGATAGACGACTGGCCGCGCAGATTGAAGGCCTGTATTCAAAATCGCGGGGTCATTTTGAATAAACTTTATTACCATATGAATCTATGTTTTATTACATACATAAATAATAAACATGTCTAAATTATTTCATATTACGCATGTGACAGAACTTATGACCTGACTAGGTACTATTAACTTTTTAGTGGACATTATTTTAACTATTGTATCAAAACAATGCTCCAAATTTCTACGCAACTCAGTGTGAAACTAAAACCTAAACAAAATAAAAGCAATAAATAAATAAAATAAACAAATGTGAACGACATCACATACCTACATTGTTCTGATTCCTAATAAGTAACTATCGAAAGCACTGTTGTGAAGTAACGGACTATAATCAACCCTCTGCAGGGTGAAAGGCCTCATCGTTGAATTCTTAAGTTTCCCCAGCAATGATGGCACCATGATATAGGCTTGATCACCACGCTTGCCAAATGCGGGGGTGATGAACCTGAGCAATGTTCGAAAATTCGAAACTCTATTGCTAGACGCCAGAATACTGAAACAACTTGACCAACAGGGCGTGAAACGTGTAACAAACTGTTTTAATTGCAAAGTAACATAAATACTTTATATGATATTTAAGATAGAGTCGATCCCGCATCTCCTCGCATGCCGGGCGCGGCGCTAACCATTCAGCCACCGTAGTGTCTCATATGACGCCTATGACGTAGTGTCTCGGTGGCTGAATGCGAGGAGATGCGGGTTCGAGTCCCACCTGAGACATAATTTTTCAAGTTTAAATACTGATAAGGATAAAGGATTTTGCACCCTACCCTACTAGTAACCGTTAGGACTTAGCTGTAACACCAAATATCCGTATTCGGATCCGTATCCACATACATCCGCATGGTGGGATCTACCTCCTAGTAGTCCACCCTGGGCAACGACATTTTTGGTTTCCCAACCAATGGTGACGGCTAACAGATCCCTCTGCGGTGGTAGGCTTCGTAAGAGGCTGCCTGGATGCTACCATCTACCTGCTGGAGTCCAGCGCCAAATAGTTTTTCTGTGTTCCGCTGGTGTGTGGGAGAACCAATGCCGCTTTCTGGGTAAGCTCGCTCCATCTTAGGCTTCTTCTTAACCGAAGTGTTAGATATGTAGTCAAAAGCAAGCACATTAATTATTAAAAAAATCATTTTTACCGAACCGGCACATCACTACTAAGGCAATACAACGTTGATACATCCAAAGCTCTGTGAGATGCAGTAACTTTGAACTCGCTTTTATATTTAGACGATGCATTGTCAATTCACAGTTGAATAGCTTCTGAAGATTGCAGGAAATGTGAGTCCATTTTATATATAAATCAATTTATTTCTGCAAATGGACTCCCCGTTTGAAGCACTATCACTGGTTGATCTTATCAATTTACGCGAGCACCGTCTATTGGAAGTATTAAATAAGTCGATTTATGGATCATCGGTCCACATGATTCATCAACACATTGTTTTAATATCGCCATTTGGTGGCACGAGCCGCCTAGCACACGGGACCGACGGCGCGCTGTTCGCCCAGCGCGTTGTCCAGAGGTAGGAGTGGGGTGTCGTCACAGCACCCCCTCTGAGGAGGTCTGCCCTTTTCAGGGAGGAGGTGGCCGCTGGCGGGGTCCGTAGACTGTCAAGTCACCACAGACCCTGCCCTCAGTCAGCGCGGCGGGCGAAACGAGGTTTTTAGTGGGTATACCCCTGGGTCCCATTCCCAGGAGCAGCGCCCTTTTCAGGGCGCCGGGAGTCCCACATACCGCTGCCCTGGCAGTGGTGATGATGCGTAACGGATTTACCTCGCGTACAAAAAAAAAAAGATATAGCGATCGAGGTAAAGTTGTTGTCACCTCGCGCTAGTCGCCTTTAACGAGACTCACAGTACGAGAGAGTCAAAGTCACAATTTTGTTTTCCATTATATCACAAAAACTATTACCTTAAAAACTTTTCTCCGTACAAACATAATAAAAAGTTCATTATTACCTTTATGGTAAGGCTTCTAATTACAATGCGCAATGTACGACTCAGCGCGGACGTATTTGAACTTAGCAGCCATCAGCAGCGCCCCGGCTGCTATGCATTGCGTGCTATGAAAATTATAATTTTTTTAAGTCCTAAAAATCAAAATAATTTCCTAGAGATAATATTTTGTAATAGGAATTGGTTCTTATGTTCAGCTTGCGTAGCTTCAGGATCGTTGTTTGTTTTTTTAACACCTTGTATAATAACAAACCCTTTTGTAAACCCTTTCGCGTTTTTTTTATCTCAACATAATTTTGTTCTCTAAAAAAGGCATCGTTCTGAAAAATAAGTCAACATCGAGTTCATGTTTTTATAGAACACTCTTTAATATAAAGTAGGATGTATCATTTCCACTGATTAAGCCGTAAGTAGGCAATAAAACTCCCTAACAACAAATTCATTGCACGTGTCACCAAAAAAGGCTGATTTGTCGTAATCAAGCTCTCCACACAATTGTGTCTGGCTCACGCATAAAGGAACAACCCCTTTAGAACGGTTTTCATTGTACACCCCGATAAATTAACATGAATACAATAGTCAAATGCGGCAATCAGGAAAATTGGCTTCAACTAGTGTTGGACAATAGTCGATGCCGAGATATATGTAGATAGGAATACTCTCTTTGTTACAATTTATTTCTAACAAATTAAGAACTTTGAATGAACGTAATATTCTTAAGTGCACATCAAACAAAGCAATTGACAGACAATGTCTGTGGGCCTAGCACGAAAAACTATCAAATTCGAATCGTTTGCGTGTTCGTATCGCCATCGAAATATTTAGTATGAAAACTTAAACAGCGCTCGCGCGGTCAAAACGAGAACTACAAAACAAAGCACGAACTTTGTGTCGTTTGCTTTCGATACGCAAACGATTTGAAGTCGATAGTTTTTTGTGCTAGAGGTACTGTCTAGATCTAACTTGTTACTAATATTATGAATGCGAAAGTTTGATGGTCTTCTGCATAGTGGTAGCTTAGGAGTCAGAGTATAGGCTACATTTATAAGACAGGCGAACAAAGTTGCGGGTAACAGCTAGCACTTATATGTAAAGTAAAGTAACAGCCTATAATCATCCCACTGCAGGGAAAAGGCCTTCATCATTGAATTCAAGTTACCCTAGCAATGATGGGTGCTGGCATAATCACCAATCACAAACTCGAGCAACATTCGAAAATTCGAAACTTTTTGTTGCCCGACCCGAACGAACCCGGAACCCCGAGATCTTGGATCGGTATTTAAACCACTAGGCGACGTATTTGTATGTGATAGTAATTTGCTACCAGGTAAATTGCCATGGCTATTTATAGGTTGAAAAACTTAGATTTTTATAAAAGAAATCTTGATATATCTGATTTATGTTCAATTCCAGCTCTCCGTCTCGGCTTTGCAGTGGTTATGGCCATGTTTACATTTCTAATGTAGTTTTTTTATACGATTATTATTTATTATTATTTATCAAACTTATTCTTTCACGCAAACCTTGTCCTGGAAAATTTTATGACTGTTTCTTTCTTTTTATGCCTACTTTATTCCTACTACATTTTCGCCTTAGAAAAAAATTGATACATAAATAGATACTGAAAAATAGATAATCCAGTGGTATCGTAAAATACGTCCTTGCTACATATGTACTTACGATCGCGCCAATGTTTCTAGCCATTCAGGTACATTCGGCCGCAAACGATATCGCATGTTATGCCAATCACGAACAGCTAATAAACTCAACAGGCGTTAATTATTTTACTCGTACGTGTATTTGCGTATTCACTGCCAGGACAACTTTAAAAAAACCTAATTTGTTTAATAGTAAAGTAAAAGTGTCGTTCTATAATATAAGGTCCGATTCCTGTTTTTTCTACGCGAACGAAAAGGCGGGCATAACTCTGTAAATTAAAATCCTATCGATACAAATCCTTCTTCACTGGTTATAATTATTAAAAGGCATTAAAAGAGATTTATCGCACTTTTCAATTACTTTGTCTTGACGTATTTAGGGCAGGTGTAATGTACGATGCCGCCATCTTGGGGCGATGAAGACAAAATGGTGGACGCGTTTTAATAAAATTTACACGATAATTTACAATCTTTATCCAATTCGTTCATTGCTTTTTAACTACGAAACGGACTGTTTTAAGGATTATATTAGAAATACGGAATTAAATGAATGATAGCCAGCAGCCACTATTACATTCTTACTATTGTTCTTGTTTTCATCAAAAACAATGGAACGTGTTTGATATTAAGTGCCTTTACGGCTGGTCCTAATAACCTATCTATCTTCAGTTTTGGCATATCGGAGATAGAAAACAACTTTTGTCTTTGTTTCTCTGGACGGCAAAATCAGAGACAGAAGATGTTTTCTATCTCCGATATGCCAAAACTGAAGATAGATAGATTATTGGGACCGGCCGTTAGATTATACCGTTTTCTTGAGTTTACGCGAACACTATGCATTGAAATGAAAGATAGTTTACGGATTTAGAACGCGTTTATTTTTGATTTAACCCGACGTTTCGAACCCTTTACAGCGTTCATGGTATCGGGTAGACCTCGGGTCTACTTTTTCTAGTAAATATCCCGGTGTTTGGATTACATGTAAAAAAAAATGTTGGCGGCACTCTTTTGACCAATCTGTATTGAAAAAAAAAAAGTTATTAAGTAGTTAAGGCCTATAATCATCTCATTTAAGGGCAAAGGTCTCCATAATTGAATTCTAGTTACCAGAACAATGATGGGCGCATGCGTAATTACAACGATTGTCAAATGATGATTGGGGATCACAAACCCGAGCAATGTTCGAAAATTCTAAACTCTTTTTGATTGACCGCGGGGATCGAACCCGGGACCACGAGGTCTTGGCCGAGTAGTTAAACAAGAAGACTAACGGGGTGTTTTATGTATGACCAAAAGTTATTTGGCAAAATTAGATACACTTGACAAACAATGTTTGGCAAAAAAATGGTTTCGCTAATTAATTATTTTACTACTAATCATTTTACAAATGACTCAATTTTCCAAATGATCAACACATAAATTTACATTTTATAAATAATTATTTATCAACTGAGTTATCAGAAAAACCGGCCAAGTGCAAGTCGGACTCGCGCACTGAGGGTTCCGTACCAAGTTTAACAAAAATATCACAATATTTTGATGACTGCAAAAATAACTTTGTTTTTCATAGTGTTTGTTTGAAGGACAAAGTTATGTTTGCTGTTGTAGAAAATGTGCTAGATTTTCAAAACTACCGGTTCGATCTCGTTCGAACCAATTTTCGTTAAAAGTATTTGTTAAGATCTACATTATGTATTTTTTCCAAAATGTTCACTTGCTTATTTTAAAAGTTAGAGGGGACACTCATTTTACCACTTTGGAAGCGTCTATCATCCAAATGTTAGACTTTTGGAAAAAATGGTTTTAGGAACCTCTATGTCATTTTAGAAGACCTATCTATAGATACCCCATATGTATAGGTTTGAGTAAAAAAAAAATAATTGTTTTAGTTCTATGTATGGGAAGCCCCCCTTAAATACCCCTTAAATATCATTATTTTTTATTTTTTGTGTGAGAATCGTTAAGCGGTTAACAGGATACACCTACCTACCAAGTTTTAAAAGTGGCTGTGACATACGGACGGACAGACAGACAGACAGACAGACAGACAGACAGACAGACAGACAGACTTGACGAATCTATAAGGGTTCCGTTTTTTGCCATTTGGCAACGGAACCCTAAAAACTACTATTGGTCTAATAACGTTTGATATAATGTATTATTTGACAAATGTTTCGTTTATTAATTTTGAGCAGGTTAGGTTAGAATAGTGACCACAAAACGCTCGAGCCGAGCGAGCGAAGCGCCAGAAAATAAGTACTAGTGTTGATTTATGTATGGCCAATATTTGTAGATAAATAATATTGAAGAAATTTTGAACTAGGTACTAGGACTAGAGAAACTATTATAAATTGTAATTGTTTTAGATTTTGACCATTATTCATTGAATGCCAGAAGCGACTTGAAGGCGTTTCTCACATTCATTATTAATGATGATCATTCATTTAAATTCATGATGATGATGATTCAATTAAAAAATAATAATTGCACGCCTTCTATCTAATCTCGTAGCTTACCTGTAAATAATTTGCCCTAAATGAAAGTTGCAACCATGCAGAATTATTTCTTCAAAGTTTGACCGCAAACTTGTGACCGCGGCTTTCTCAAAATCTAAGATGCATACTTTTGGCTTGATAACAATGTTGTTTTCTGCCCCATATTCCATCATCATTTCAAACATCATGTCATAAATGTTGAATAAATTACCCAACAGACTAAATCGTAATGTTGAAAAAAGAAGTGCAATTTTATAAAATAATATTTTGTTAAATGACATTTGGACAGATGCTTAATTTGGGAAATATATTATTTGGAGAAATTAAAAAAGGTCAATTGACATTTTAACATTCAAAACATTTAACAAGTACAGTGTTTGCTAATGGATCATTAATTGCTAAGTGAGTTTTTGTAAGATGATACTTTTGTCAAATGTCTCGTTGGCCAAATGAACATTTCGTTAAATGTTGTTTGTCGAATGACCATTTGTCAATAATTTTTTGGTCAAACATTGTTTGTTATTTAATTTAAATCGTGTTTTTTGACTTTTTTTGTATTCCCTCAATCGTATTCGGTCTGTAGTGATAATAGAGGGATATTCTCAATCTATGCTAATATTATAAAGCTGAAGAGTTTGTTTGTTTGTTTGAACGCGCTAATCTCAGGAAGTAGGTACTGGGCCCTTATTCAGCTATTTCAATGGGGACTACCGTTTCTTTGCTCACCAGTTGGCGCCGCTGTAGACTGAGGTCCGGAGGTATAGCTGTCAAAGGCGATTGGCACCAAAACAAAGTGTTATATCTTGAATCTAATTAAGGTTATATTGTTTATAAATAACTATCTTGATATCAACAAACTAACTTCTGAAATAGTTGCTCTTGAGGCCGCCTATTTTTGCGCTTTTCCTTAATTCCGCTTTTAAAGCGTTCACATTAAT
This sequence comes from Anania crocealis, assembly GCA_949315895.1. Lineage (NCBI taxonomy): Eukaryota > Metazoa > Arthropoda > Insecta > Lepidoptera > Crambidae > Anania > Anania crocealis. The sequence continues at coordinate 16,958,297 of OX438871.1, read as the reverse complement.
CGCCAAATAATCAATATTTGCGATATTTTACGAAGGAGATCACTTTCCAGCAGGTAAATTAAAGAAATTATAATTTATGCAACAAATTCCGCTAAAACCAGTACAAAGTGAATGATATTGGACCTCACGCGACACTAGCGCCTCTAGTGGCAAATTCACTAGCGATAGCCCCCATTGCAGTTCAATCGTGATTGAATTGTGTGATTTTGACATTTAGTACATACTAAAACTGTCAAAAACCTGCTATTCAATTACGATTGTGATACGATGTGGTTACGTGAAATAGGGGCCTGGTTCGAATTGAAAAAATATTTTTGTTTTGTATAGTCCATTTATAGAGGAAGGCTTTAGGCTATATAACATCACGCTGCGCCCAATAGGAGCGAAGCATCAGTGAAAAATGGTGCAAAAATAATCGCGATCATAATAACAGAAATTGACGCGGACGAATTCGCGGGCAACAGTTAGTAAATAAATAAATATCATTGGTATCATAAGAACTTTAAGAACCGAATAATCTACACTTATCTTATTTGAGAGGTCGTTCAGGATATATGTATCGTTGCTCAGAAGTGGAGCTTTCAGAGCTTTAGCTTGATCCTAGTTCAATATTAACTTCAGATAACTTTATTTGGTTCGAATCGTAGCGTCGTATGTCTCAGAACTAGGTAAAGGAACATCTTTTTTAAGCGGGCAAAACCCGCAGCTTCGTCTGCTTAGACTTCAGGATTGGGTTAAGATAGAAACTAATGATTGCAGAAACAGCTTAACCAAACAAAACCAATATCCATTCGAACAAACAAAATCATTAAAATCGGTCAATCCAATCAACCATAGATTGAGTATACCTAGATGAATATCATCAGAAAATTAACTAGGCAATCAACTATATGCGAAAATAAGAGTGAATCGTAAAAACAGTCAATTAATATTTTTGTTTACGTTTTAGCGCTGCAATAAGGCTTCAATTTACTTTATGACGGCTTAGCCTCTACTTTGTGAATTTGCCACAATAGACACTAACGCAGTAAGCCCACTCCCAGCTTTTTAAAGTGTATATTAAGCAAATAAATGTCTAGTGTAAATTAAAAATTGCAATTTCTTGGATAAAAATTTCGACTGCTTGAAGGTTGTGGGTTCAAGTCCCACCTCAGGCAGTGGAATTTTCTATTCAAGTAATTGTATTTGTTTACCCAGCAACTGAAAAATAATAAAAAAATATATTTAATTATAGTATAACAAAAGTACTGTTACAAAACCTTTTAACTGACTTCCACACAAATGAAGTCGCGGGCGAACCGCTGTGTATAAACTATGTTGAAAAGTTTACGGATTTGAACTCGAGTATATTTTTACATTTCATTTAGTTTATTTCGATTGGACTGGATTTAAGCGATTTCATTTATCCCAGTATACACCGTGAAATTTTAGTGGTTGTTTTCCCGCAACAGAACGATTTACCTTTAGTAGCACCATCGAATCGTGCGAGTAAATTTTTGAAAATAAAGATATCGTTGTACTCAACTAATCAAAAAAATAATCATCAACTCAAAAGCGTGAGATACGATAGTATCTTTACAAAATGTGACGTGTTTGGGTACTGCTTGCCGCACGAAATCAATGTTCAAAGCAAAAGAAGCTCTACGCACTAAGTAATACAGCATAAACTGCACCGCGCGAGGGGCAATGACCCCGGCCGGTGACCGGCTGCGGCGCGGCTGGTACCATTGGTTCGAGGTTGCTTTCAAGTTTCGTTTATCACAATCGTGAAACTACTATTTTTTTATTTGAATAAAAAAAACTGCACAAATCTATTGTACTACTAAGATAGAATCATTTTACTGCGGGTAAACAACCACTAAAATTTCACGGTGTATAAAACAATGTGTTCTTACTGCGTCCACTTGTAGTATGATCCCGCGCAGCTATGAGTCATTACAAGAAGCACGGTGGGTCAAGGACGACTAGGTATTTTAAAAGTTTGATTGAAACACGTGAATACATATGAATCCATCACGTAGGTTCAGAGTTGTGATGAGTTTCCTATACTTATCCAATAAATAAAGTGGACAACACCACACACGTCATGGCTTTGATCCCGAAGTAACTATTTAAAGGACTTGTTTTGTGGAAATCAGGAACAACGAAGGCACTAACAACAGCCAGATCCGAGAAAATTTAGAAAAACTCGTCCGGGAATCGAACGTCACCATAAAAACCAGTGTGTACGCCACTCCGGTCGTTAAAACGGGTAAATAATCTGTCAACCAACATGCATGATTTTAGCAGTTTGTTAAAATTGTCGACGTCTCCGTCAATGCACTGCAGACTAATGGAAGGGCAAAAATAATGTAAGTTAGTCCATTCAGATGCATTAGACGCTAATGCATATGAATGAAAGTGTCAAATTTCCCAACAGATTTTCTAGGGTCTCTGTTTTATAAAGTTGTTAGTTTATTCTATTTTGTGTCATTTCTTTTATAAAATTTAGTTAAATAGTTTCAGCTATATATAAATACTTTTTCTGAAAAAATAAACTTATTTTGTAAAATTTAATCACACATATGAGATAAAAAAAATTGATTAGATTAGATTAGACACGCCAACGTATGTACAGAATAACCAGGATTCCAAGATATTACAACATAAGTTTCAAATCTACTTAACTTGTTGCTTGTTCAACGGGTAAGTTTCTGACATAAAATCATCTTCAATCATTCCATCGATGACAGTTAGGTGAAATATTTGTATCAAAACGTGCAGTGGCGGCGCAAGGCCTAAACTTAATGTGGGCGAGGTACATTTCCTCTCTGGCCCTCTGATAATATGGGTAATGCGAGGCCCTCTGATGGTATAATTAATTTTATGACATAACTAGCAGCTGTTTCCCGCGACGTCGTCCGCGTCAATTTCTGTTGATAAGAATTCGATTATTTTTGCAACATTTTTCACTGATGCTTCGCTCCTATTGATTGCAGCGTAATGTTATATAGCCTAAAGCCTTCCTCGATAAACGGACTATCCAACACAAAAAGAATTTTTCAAATCGGACCAGTACTGCCTGAGATTAGCGCGTTCAAACAAACAAACAAACTCTTCAGCTTTATAATATTAGTATAGATTAGTAATTAGTATTCGTATATATTTATCAGAAAAATCTTGTATTTCATTCACGTTTAAGCCAAAGACTGAAAAATCTTTCAGTCGATAATTAATTACAATGTATTTTTATGTATTTTTGAGGTTACCATACTTTTTCAAATTTATTATAACTGTAGGTATACTTATTTTAGTTAGACTTCTGTTACTTTAAATTGTAAACTAGCGGACCCGCCAGACGTTGTCCTGCCTTACCTAACTATGAATATTGAATGCAATTTGTATTATAAATAAAAATATATATACATCACCTGCAAATTGTAACTGTTTGCAGCACGCATTCTGTCAATGTTATGTCAAACGCTATAATGTTACATTAAAAAAGTTTGAATTGTCAAAACCGCTAAGGTTAGGTGCATTACAAATAATTAAAGTATAGTGATTAAGTTTTCTTAAATTTTCCTATTTTCCGCGCAATTTTCTTATTTTTTCTTTCATAAGAACATTCTCCTGACAATAACAAACAAAACAAAAAAAAAATAGCGTAATCGGTCCAGCCGTTCATGCGTGATGCGATGACCAAGGGAAATAGGGTTTTTTTTATATATAGATAAATGATTCGAATATGAATATGAACTGCTTTCATATCATTTGATTGAGTTACGTTGCGTTGGAAGGGAATAAAATTCGGCCTGGGAGGTCACCCCCAGCCGACCCTCTGTGATCGCTACAGACTGGTGTATACTTTTTTTGACAAATCACTCCCATTGTCATTCGTAGTCAACATGACACGATGAACGTCGAGGAGTAACGCGGGAGGGACCTCCCTCTGGTAAATGAGATTTGTCACCGGCCTGATATGAAAATGTAGACAACTTATGACTGATAGACATCATGAAGTGAATTTAATTTACTAAGTACTTTTTATGTTTCTTCGGTTTCTGTGTTTATTGGCTATTGCTGAAACGTATGTTATGAAGACGGCAGACAGACAATAAAACAACGAAGTTATAATAAGAGCTGTTTCATCTTAACTGACTGTCAAACATCTACAAAGATGTTTCTTTCGGGTGTTAAGGGTGCAAACTAATAACATTTGATGAAGCAACGCTGGCTTACAGCGATAAGAATATGCTTGAAAAATTCGCAGTGAGTCGCTGAGTCGCAGTGTCTCGGTGGCTTAATAGTATAGCGCCCGCATGGTATGGCATGCGAGAAGATGCGGGTTCGAGTCCTGCCTGAGACATAATTTTTCAAGTTTATATACTGAGTTCCATTTTTCTTAAGAAATGCGGAAACCTTGTTTTTTAGTAGTAGTTAAGTTTGTGCGTGTGACTGTTTTATGGTTTTATGAAAATTATTTTGATATTGAGTAATATAGTGCCTAAAATAACATGGCTCCACCCGTTTCCCTTCTTTGGGTGTCATAAAGAGGCGACCGAACGTGTAATGCGAGGAGATCAGGAGACAACGGGCAGCACTGTTATACCTCCATCATTAGGTTTTGTAACCCACCTTCCAAGGTTATGATAAAAGTCTCTTTTTGTAATGACGTGAATCGGAGGACTAAGAGGTCGCACGCAGAAGTTGGATTCGACAAACCAAAGACAGGATAAAATAGTGCTTGCTAGTTCAAATGTTCAGCAGTAGATAGCTATACACCGATGATGATAATGTCATCCAGCACTGGACTGATTTGAGCTGAATGATGCCTATGTACGTGAAACAGTTCTCTTCTTATGCGGCATCTAACAGTTTAAGTTGCCTGCGGGAGACAGCGGGTAGACGGGCAGAAAAATTAATTCACGCCTTTTACGATTGTGGCTGGGACGAGAAATTAAATTATGGATGTAAATCTTTATTGTGAGGCTGAAGCCTTGCATAAATAAGATGACAATGTAATGTTATGTTGGTGGGGGTGACACTGGATTGGTGATGTTCCCGTTGCTATTAGTTGAAGATTTTGGATACTAACGGCAGGTACATGAATCCTGCGGTATAAATGCCCATTGGTCCATTGGTTTATGTACCGGGCCAGATCTCGAGGTCTATACTGCAACACGAAGCTTTCAGATACTTTAAGACATCGGTATGAGTGATAGGGACAGATGGACTCGAATAAGAACATTGTTTAGAGGAGTAAGGCCTCTGGGTGGGGCAACAGGAATTTTGAATTTTCGAAAATCTTGGGTTTGTGATTTCCAACTCGTGTTTTGCAAGCGATTGTGCCTGTACCCATCATTGCTGTGGTACCTAACTTGAATTCAATGATGGAGGCCTTTGCCCCGCAGTGGGATGATTATTAAATAAATAAATAAAATTAATAAATAAATGTGGACAACATCACTTACATTTACTTTATTTGATATTTTAGCAATTAAATTGCAATTATAATATCAGTATATAAACTTGAAAAATTATGTCTCAGGCTGATTTGATGAAGCAACGCTGGCTTACAGCATTAAGATAAACTTGAAAAATTCGCGCTGAGTCGCAGTGTCTCGGTGGCTTAGTGGTATAGCGCCCGCCCGGCATGCGAGGAGATGCGGGTTCGTGTCCCGCCTGAGACATAATTTTTCAAGTTTATATACTGATATTATCACTTACATTGTTCTGATCCCAATTTGAATAACTTTTTAAAGCACTCTTATTTTGGGAACCAGAAACAACGAAGGTACCACAAACACCCAGACCCGAGAAAATGTAGAAGAATTCATTTTTTCTACATTGACCCGTCCGGGAATCGAACCCGGGACCTCGGAGCAGGCGACACCTTGAAAACCGGTGTGTACGCCACTCCGCCACGGAGGTCGTCAAATCGTCGATTATAGACTGTTATTTTACTTTATGAAGGCATCCATCAATGACGTGTGGTGTTTTAACGATTTCGAATGATTAAATCCTCCTCTCCAAAGGAAGGAATTTGCCATAATCGCCACGCTTGGCGAATTGGCGATCGCAGTTTGGCCAATGGTGGCGAGAAGACTTCTGGTAGTACTACTGCCTCTTGCGACACCCATAATATGAGAAGTAGTGGTGTGGCTTTTCAAAGACGATACCACACATCTGCACGCATGACAATAAGAGGATTTGAACTGTCACTAAGTTTTTGTTAATTAGATTTGCTGTTCATTACATGACCTACGGATCTTAGCTAGCTAATTGTGCAATGGACTCTCAAGGTAATTGCTATAGTTTATTAATTAATTCCCACACTTATGACATTGCACATCGTACAAGACTAGCAAATGTCTATTGCTTTGTTCGTCGATTTTAAGCATGGACAAAAAGCTATTCCAAAATAATTAATTTCAACACTTCTTCAGCCCGATTTAGCCATGATATATTACCTAGCTTTCCAGTTATATAACTAAATGCAGACGAATAGAAACTATAAGGCTTCCTTGTTGACAAGAAAACAGTAAAAAGAGACGTTTTTCTAAACAGACTCGACGGGGAATTAACCCGCGACTTTTCCAGTCAGGTCACCACGCCAACAGGTAGAAACTGCACTAACTCTTATAAAGTCACGCAACAATACATAGTACGTTGTGACTTTTTGTATCAAAACAATAGCAGGAAAAACCATATACGGATTTTAAGATCTTGGTTAGATCATACTGTCCGCAATAAAATTGTAATGAAGCAAACATGGCTTGACTCACGCATGCTACCTTTAGGTCTAAATAAATAAGACGGCTTTTGTTTGTAACGCCCCGTTGGTCTAGTGGTCTAAATACCGGGTCAAGATCTCCGGGGTTCCATCCCCGGGGCGGGCAACAAAAAGTTTCGGAATTCAACAATATGCATTTGTCAAGCGTGGTGATTATACCTGTATCCATCATTGCTATGGTAACTTGAATTCAATGATGGTGGCCTTTGCCCTGGGGATGATTAAGGGTCATCACAAGAACCAGTTTATCTACCTGAAATATTATCGTGCGATAAGGATAGCACCACGCTTGATGATGTGTCCTCAGCACGGAACGGCTGCGTTTCGTGGCAGCTTTCGGTACGCTGCTACGAAATGTTGGATTAATTTGCCCCCCCCCCCCTGATCAGAAATTTAAAATCTGTTGTCACCTTCAAACTTCTGACTGTCTCAGAAAACTTCTGATTGATCAACAACTATCAATAAAATAGCAATCGTTCTGTGTTGTTACTGCGAATATTTATAACTTTTTTAAAATGCATAATTGATACACATAAACACACACACTCACTCACACACACATTCACAAATAATGTATATGGAAATTAGTATTTTTTTTTTGTTTTTATGGTTCATATCTGTTTACGTGGGTCGGTGGCTTCTCAACCTCTATATTTTCCACGGGAAACCAGCGACATGGCTACTTTTGCCGTGGACTACCGAGTTTAAACTAGTGATGTACAAGGCTCGAGGCGTGCGAGTCCTTTTGGATAGAGCTCGGTGCCGTTTACAGGGCTCGTCTCATTTTTATAACGCTCGACAACTCGGGAGTCCTTTTCAGGGCTCGTGCCTTTTTGAAAGCTCGAGCCTTTTTGAGAACTCGATCGATCTCGAAGCTTTTACAGAACTCAAGCCTTTTTCAAAAATAGACTCGAGCTTACGCTCATAGGCTCACGTAAACTCGCAGTCGTCGATCAATCCGTCAAAAGATTCGAGCTCTGTAACTTGTAACTTGAATCATGTACACCATTGTTTTAATTTATTATTTATTAACGTGAAATTTAAGTCAGAAACATATATTTGAGTTTTTATTGTGAAGGCTTGCGTTCATTTCAAGACTCGAGGTCTTTTAAAGGCTCGAGCTCTTTTGATGCCTCTAACTCTTTTGAAGGCTCGAGCTCTTTTGAAGGCTCGAACCCTTTTAAAGCCTCGAAGCATGGCTCAGAGAACTCGCGTCTCGGCTAGGCTCGGGACTACGAGCCTACCAAGCTCACTGAGTCCTGCCAATGGGGGCTATCGCTGGTGAATTTGCCACTAGAGGCGCTAGTGTCGCGTGAGGTCCAATATCATTCACTTTGTACTGGTTTTAGCGGAATTTGTTGCATAAATTATAATTTCTTTAATTTACCTGCTGGAAAGTGATCTCCTTCGTAAAATATCGCAAATATGGATTATTTGGCGATTAATGTGAACGCTTTAAAAGCGGAATTAAAAAAAAGCGCAAAAATAGGCGGCCTCAAGAGCAACTATTTCAGAAGTCAGTTTGTTGATATCAAGATAGTTATTTATAAACAATATAACCTTAATTAGATTCAAGATATAACACTTTGTTTCGGCGCCAATCGCCTTTGACAGCTATAACTCCGGACCTCAGTCTACAGTGGCGCCAACTGGTGAGCAAAGAAACGGTAGTCCCCATTCGCCTCGAGGCTTCAAAAGCAGAACTCGACGCTTCGAAGTTTGTACATCACTAGTTTAAACCATTTTGGCTACATATCGCAGCAATGTTGTTTGTACCTATTTAACTTGTGTGATGATATGCACCAATAAAATATTTTTCTTTCTTTCTTCTCTCTTTCTTATTACACACTTTTGACAGTTATATAATGACAAGCTCTTGCACGCGACTTCGTAGAAGAGGAGCTATCCTAAAGGAATCGTATATTTTTCTTGGATAAAAAGTAGCCTACGTGCTATTCCAGGCTATAATCTATCACCATGTTAAATTTCATTCAAAAACACTTGGCCGTTTTGGTGTTGTTGAGTAAAAAACATTCATCAAAGCCATCGTATGTAAATAAATAAATGTGGACAACATCACATACATTGTTCTGATCCCAATTTGAATAAATATATAAATAAATAAATAAATAAACTTTTAAGACATGCCTCACTGGGCCACACAGAGCCATCTAGTCCCAAATTAAGGTACTATTAAGTACCCTGTCGTATGGGGTCTGTACTAGACAACCGATAAACTTACTTATATGCTTTTTTTTTTGTAAATACATACTTATAATACATAGAAATCACCCAGACCAGTAAAAAACGGACATAGTCATGAACACAAATATTTGTACTGTGCGGGGATCGAATCCGCGACCCATGGCTCAGAAGCAGCGTTTACTACCGCTGATCCAAATGGTCGTTAATTAATTATTTAAAGCATTCGTATTTTGGAAACCAGAAACAACCAAGGTACCACAAACACCCAGACCCGAGAAAATGTAGGAAAACACTTATTTTCTACATTGACCTGTCCGGGAATCGAACAGGGACCTCGGAGCAGGCAACACCTTGAAAACCGCTGTGTACCTACGCCACTCCGCCACGGCGGTCGTATGTATTTTAGTAAGATTATATTTTGACTGTAGCACATATAAAGAAGACGTAGAAAATCAGACTCCGCTTTACAACATTATAAAATAAATATAATCACAAGTCACCATATCGAATTTTTATTGCCATGCAGACTTATGAAAAAAAAACTGTATCTTTATAGTACTGGGATAATTTTCAGTGAAAGGAAGGCGTGGTATTGGATTGCTGGCTTGAGTTTGGCATTAGTTAGGTAGGTATTTGTCGCTTCTACGCAAATATACCTACTCACTAGCTGTTGCCCGCGTACGCGTCAATTTCTGTTATTATGATCTCGATTAAGAAGTTTTTAAAAGAATATATAGCGTTCCTTGATAAATGGACTATCTAACACAAAAATATTTTTTCATCTCGAACCATTAGTTACAGAGAATTGATCTTCTGCTTTATAATCTTAGTATAGTTGTCGTGGCAGCTTCTAAATAAAGCAACACTGTAAACTTGTAATATTCATAAATGCCTTTTTTGATATGGATGTATGTCTTGAATGGGGGCTATCGCTAGTGAATTTGCCACTAGAGGCGCTAGTGTAGCGTGAGGTCCAATATCATTCACTTTGTACTGGTTTTAGCGGAATATGTTGCATAAATTATAATTTCTTCAATTTACCTGCTGGAAAGTGATCTCCTTCGTAAAATATCGCAAATATGGATTATTTGGCGATTAATGTAAACGCTTTAAAAGCGGAATTAAGAAAAGCGCAAAAATAGGCGACCTCAAGAGCAACTATTTCAGAAGTTAGTTTGTTGATATCAAGATAGTTATTTATAAACAATATAACCTTAATTAGATTCAAGATATAACACTTTGTTTCGGCGCCAATCGCCTTTGACAGCTATACCTCCGGACCTCAGTCTACAGTGGCGCCAACTGGTGAGCAAAGAAACGGTAGTCCCCATTGTCTTGTTAGCTGTTCATAGATAAATAAATATTGGCACCAATATTTATTTATATGAACCAAATAAATAAACGGTGGCAAAGTTTGCAAGACAATAATATTTGTTGTTTCTGATTTCGTTTAGTTACAGTTACTTAATTTACTAATGTGATTTTATCCACATGTACGAGTACTTAGTTTTGATAATAGTCAAACGATATTTTCATAGATAAAATTTTATTTTTTGAAATAAGTAAGACTTTTTGGTTGATATGTCAAATGATCACTGATGCTTTATTTACAAAGACTTTCATGTTTAATGTCTTAAATAACAATGGGTATCACAAAGGCAAGCTATACTTGTTTTTGTTCATTTGTCATGACATTTATTTAGCAGTTAAAATCAGTTAAAATCAAAATCAAATGGCTGTACGGCATTTTTTGTTGCCTTAACTATTACCCTAGATTTAAGAATTATACAGTCAAATTAAATAGATTTATAAATATTGCTGTTTTAAATAAGTAACTGGTTGGCATAGATAAAAATGTATACGAGTAGTTTAAGAGTGCCCTGACGTTCTATGGATGCTGATTTGGTAAGGACGTTATGCTGTCACTGTGTATCTAGCCTAATACTATTATATTTTTTATACTTAGGTGTTCTGGTAGGGCTAAAACAGAGAAAATTAGTACAGGATCTGTACCATTTGTTACCGTTTGCTAAGTTTTAGAAAAAAAAATTACATAAAACATTGAAACGTTAAGGTAGTACCTACAAATTAGTTTTAAGCTCTTTCTGCCTTGTATTTACATATACATTATTCAAAACATTATTTGAGTACCTCTTCAGTAAGAGTACAATAACTTAATAGTATCTGAGATACTTACTTACGAGATATTTACAAGTTTATATTTACTTACATAATCAATTATATCTAAGTAGTTATCTTTATAAACACAACAAGAAGTTGCGCATTCATATTATCATTATTATTAGATAACCTCTAATTTGTCAACTAATGTCAATGTCAGATAATTAACTGAACTGATTCTAAGAAACACTGCAATCTTCACTTCACTGCATTTGTTTTTGATCACGCACGAGCAGAATGTGTGGTGGAGTTATTCCAATGACTCCATAGCTGTAGGACAGTTATCCCACACCTCACTGAGAGTATTACACGTTCCTAACTCATCTAATTATCAGTCCTTATCAACGCACTTCGTCCCAATTTTAACTTTCCCTGTAGCACACGAGCCTCCGTCAAAACTAGCCCTGTCATCCAGGTCTGGCGTCGTCCCCGTGACACCCCTCTCTGTCACGTTTGTGTAACCCCATATCCACCTATCCCCCTCTTCGTTCTCCTCTGCAGCATCGACATCATGTTTGACATTGGTAAAAGCAGTTCTCTCAGCCTGGAAACTACTGTCGCTTGGACTCCCGTTAGAAACTTTTTCTATGTTACTAACGGTTCTTTCGTTTTGGTCATTGATGTCAACATTTGACCTGTAATCAGGTCTGTAAGTGTGATTAGAGTTATTGCTATGTGGGTTCGGAATCGTGTTATCTTTTTCGATGTCGGGTGCTCTATTGTAATTTGTATTGTCATTTTTAGGAAACTGAGTATTTGGTGTGGATATTATACTTGAACTATTAACTGTATTTCTGTACACGTTTTGATTATAATTCGAATTGTTTGGTGTTAAATTTGGCATACTGTTTACAGAAACACTTTCCTTGTGTCTAATATTTGGCGGATGCCGTCTTCTGCTTGTCTGAAAAGATTTAACTATGCCCTTTTTTGTCGATGGCACCGAATGGTTTGCGTTTACAAATCCACTGTTTTTTTCCTCATTCAGTTTCCTATTATGAAATTGAGTGTTCATTTTCCGTGTCACAGCCCTGTTTCGGTTGTCTCCTTCATAACGATTATCAGATAACTCGTCCGCATTCATTTGTGTATGCACCTCAAGTTTCTGCGTTGTTTCACTCCTATCAACATCTGTTTGTGTTTCACGCACTTCTGGATTCAAGAACTGGTTTGAAGGAACTGCATTATGTCGACTATTTATGTTGATAGCACGGTTACGCACAAAGCTTTCACTATACACAGTTTCTTCGGGTACTGGCACAAACTGCTGCTGTCTTTGGTGTTGTATGAATCCGAATTGCGGTTTGCTGCTTACGGATACTGCCGCGAGCGCCACTATGAATATATTTAAGCACATTTTACAAATTGTGCGCACGCGCCGGCTGCCGGCCTCGGACTGGCGCACGCACGGATCTGTTTACGTATTGAGCGTGATTAAAGTGAAAAAACCCGACAAGTGCGAGCTTAACGGACTGAGGGTTCGGCATTGTAGGCTTAACACCAAAATAAAAGGCCTATTGAAGTTTATTGATACTAATATTTGAGGTAAATAAGGTTGTAATCATCTCTGGATCTACTAAACATATTCGTATCAACAATAGCCTAATATTGAAATAAGTTTATTTCAACAATATAACAATCTTTTTTTTTTATTGAGCAGAGCAAAATATGACGTCATATTGCAACAACACGAATAAAAAATAAACCTTCAAACTTGGATTGTATAACTTCGTAAGTTTATGGTGTATGATATTCTCCCTTTTGATTTTGAAGACAACTATTCTTACACCCGTATTTATAAACAAGTAAAAGTAATTACTTGACTAAAAGTAATTACTTAGGTGACAATTTGTAGTTATTAACCTAGTAATTATTGGCACTTAAAACTATGAAAAGGTAGCATTCTCAGCCAAACAATATGTCTATTAATGGTGACCCATTTCCTTCACATAAGCCCTGGGTAGTAACATCTTAAGTTATGACTTTCAAGCAATAAGTAATTACTTCTTTATAAATACGGGGTTTACTGCCTGTCTTCTTTATTGTGTTTATGATATTTTGATATTTTAAGAGCTGTAAGAGACCATAGGTAGATTCTACAAATTATTTACGCTACTTATTAAAGTTTTTGACGATGTATGTGTGTAACTCTTTCACTCTAAAACTACACAACGGAAATAATAAAATTTGGCACAGTGTTCGTTTATTGGCTGGAATTATATATAGGCTACTCGTATCCCGAAAAAAGGTACGGTATGGTTCGGTTAGGATAATTTTAATACATGGTTTTAAATTTAAAATTCCACGCGTCACTGGCAACAGCTAGTAGTTATTAATAATAATCCCGGCCGTATTCGGCCACAGCGACTTGGGATCTCATTCTCATCAATGAAAGCGTCGCAGGTGTGCTCTCTGGTGACTGATATACCCGATTTTTGCGGCGAATGTACGTCCGCATTCGCCACAAGTCAGCACCCCTCCAATAAGTATATAATTAATATAATTAGTAATATCCAAGTAATATAATTTTAGGCGTAATACATCTATTCGTTTAAAATAAAAATAAATGTGGACAACATCACATAGGTACATTGTTCTGACCCCAATTTGAATAACTATTTAAAGCATTCGCATTTTGGAAACCAGAGACAACGAAGGTACCACAAACACCCAGACCCGAGAAAATGTAGAAAAATTCATTTTTTCTACATTAACCTGTCCGGGAATCGAACCCGGGAGCTCGGAGCAGGCGACACCTTGAAAACCGGTGTGTACGATACTCCGCCACGAAGCTCGTCTAGAGGGAATCGTCTCTCTCGTCTTAAAAGGGAATGGGGTTTTGAGAGATGGCTAGATCAAGAAAACGATCCCATTACAGATCCTATTTCACTTAGATATATGGGACCCCTAGGTGATGACTGAATACGGAAGACATAGCATATTTAGAGGAAGTTTTTGCAGACTATGAATCAACTTTATCACAGACTGATCATTTAGGATGAACACGGACAATGTAAACGATCACAAAAAGTGTTGATTGATGATAATGATCACTTGATTAGTATGCAAAAAGGTGTGCCTAATTCGGCTATTACTGTCATTAGATCTTGCTAATGACCTAATCATCATTCATCATCAACCCAGATCACTCTACAACAGGATATGAACCTCTCCAGTGATTATGTCATATTCGCCACGCTTAGCGCGGTTTGACGATAATTCAAATTCAAAGTCAAAATTTTTATTTCAGGCAGAGCCCATAATATTAGTAACAGTTTTTCTTAGAAATGAGTGCTACTCGTATTAACATAGAATAGTAGCCACATTTTACAATTTGATATATTAATATAATATTTTTTTTAAGACATGCCTCACTTGGCCACACAGAGCCATCTAGTCCCAAATTAAGGTACTATTAAGTACCCTGTCGTATGGGGTACTAGACAACCGATAAACTTACTTATCTACTTTTTTTTTTGTAAATACATACTTATAATACATAGAAAACACCCAGACCAGTACAAACAGACATGTTCATGCACACAAATATTTGTACTGTGCGGGGATCGAACCCACGACCCATGGCTCAGAAGCAGCGTTTACTACCGCTGATCCAAATGGTCGTCAATTGGTATGGGTTAAGACCCATCGTTGAAGAAGTGGTGACTCCCAACGATCCACGAATACCCTCAGGATAGTGTTGGCACTGCCGCGAAGACGTGACAGTGCAGATGCACATCGTTTTCTCATAATTGCTAAAAAACCATCAATTCGAGCCTCCGCAAACATACCGAATGCACTACTTCGCCATAATAGTTTGGCCAATGGGTGAAAGAAGACGCTGCTGCCTGTCTCCTTCGGGCTGAACTCCTTTAGTCGCTTTATTCGATATTTTAGCATCGTAATTACAAATATAATGTCACTTAAAAAATTATGTCTCAGGCGGGACTCGAACCCGCATCTCCTCGCAATTCGGGCGCGGGCGCGCGGCGCTATACAATTAAGCTTAAGTCCCGCCTGAGACATAATTTTTCAAGTTTAAAACTGATATCATTTAGTCGCTTTTTATGACATCTATAGGGTAACAGGATGTGGGTGTATTCCTACTTTAGGCGGGTTACATGGAACATTACCTGGAATCACTACATAGTATAAAACAAAGTCGCTTTTTCTTTCCCCATGTCCCTTTGTATGCTTAAATCTTTAAAACTACGCAACGGATTTTGATGCGGTTTTTTTATTAGATAGAGTGATTCAAGAGAAAGGTTCATATGTATTATTATACATATGAACCTTTCTCTTGATCCATTAAATAGTGGAGAAATACTGTTATTTTTGAGGTTTCTAATATGATGTCGTAAATATTCACATTTTTTTCCGCTTACATTGCAAACGCAGGCTAAACCCTACGAAATTTATCAAAATAATGTACTAAGTATTGTACATATTGAAAAGGTCTACAGAAAACTCAGCGATGGTGTATGTCTATCTGTTATGGATATCCCACAATACATTTTTTTTGTCATTTACTTTTTACGACAAATAATGGCTAATTTTCGAAGCGATTTGAACCAATACAGCATTAATCCTTATCCAATTAAGTACTTTAAATACATTGTTGATTTAATATTGATCTATATGACCCTTTACAGAATATGATTTAAATAAATATTTTCGAAGATATTACAGATTTAAAAATTACGGGACGTAGCGTTTGCGGCGGTAGGCCGGCCAGGGTGGCGGCGGCGCGGAATTTAGATATTCCAAAGACAGCAGGAAATCTTCATGGTACGAGTATTAGGGAAAGGGGAATTGTTTTACTCCAAATTTAACACGTGCGGGCCACGGGCAGTAATGAATAAATCAAAACTACTGGATCGATTTTAATCAGTTTTTCAGTGACATATTTCATACCCGTGCAAAGCCGGAAAGGGCCACTATGTTTTTTTTATATACAACGTTCACAGTTTTTTTGTAGTGTATTTAGTATCAGTATTGCACCCGTGCGAAGCCGGGGCGGGTCGCTAGTAAAAAATAAAAAATAATTAACAAATGTTACCTCAGATCATAAAGAAATAGATATGAAATGGGGGCGTGGCGCGTGCGAATCCAATATGGGCAAACAGAACTATTGCACACCGCGGCGAATTATTTAATGAAAACATCCATGTAACGATAATTGTATCGGCACAATATACATTGAATGCTTAATACTAACTAGCTGTGTTGTGAGTACTATGCGACTGCGCAATTTATCGAGGTTTAATCAAAGCGTTCACTGCCCGACGTGTGCGTCGCGACCACTCTTTGTAGCGACACACTGACTGATTTGCACACACCAAATGACGCATTGTGTAAGCGAGTAAGTGGTAGTGTGCTTGGGTTGTGTGATTGGGTCCATGTTTGTGTGCGCACTAATGAGCGTTGTAAATTGATTAAGTGTGATCCTTATGCTGACAATAGTGACCGAGTTTCTTGCGCTGCTTCTTCTCGGCACTAGCCCAGACTTGTCCCGAAGCAGTGGTAGGTTTAAATATTGGGACGTGTAAAAGCGCCTCCTGGGGCCTATTTGCAGAAATAAAACTGAGTTTAACTGATTTTTTAACTGATTTTAACTGATTTAACAGTGTTATTGTAGTTGCGTTGCATACATAAATAATTCGAAGACACGGGTTCGCTAAGGATTTACGAGTAATTTCATATCTCCTTCTTTAAATGATCTGAGAATGTTACCAACATCACATCATTCTTCTGACTCTAAAGTAAGTAACAATTGTAAACCCCATGTTATTGTCTAAATCGGAATTAACGAAGGTACCAAAACACAGACCCGGGAAAATATAGAAAATTACTAACTCCCATTATGCGACAGACATAAAGACCAACGCGGCCTACCTTGCCTTCAGAAGCTCGAATACAACACCCGGCCCCCATTCCTTCTACTTCCAGCCTCACGCCAATGTAGAAAAAACTCTTACTTAAATTGAACCGACCGGAAATCGAACCCGGGACCCTCAGGTAGTAGACAGACCACAGCACCACTACACCACTCGGGTCGCCTGATGAGTCATTGGTGTCATTGGCTTTTCATCTTCGTATGATGTCATGAAAACTGGTTTATTGGTATATTTGGTATTTTCCTAAATCTGTTGAATAATAAGTTAATTTAACTGTACCTACACTATTATTTAAGACGTCCTGGTATGTAACGTATTGCTAAAATAATAAAGATTGTTTAGAAGAAATTGTTTCCAGCGATAAGACCGCATAAATAGTACTTTACAGCTCTAAAGGATTTTCTTGTGTTATTATAATTAATAGGTTTGGTGAGCATTAAAGAGTATCTATCTATGTAGTGAATGTTTTCATTACATTAATATTAATAAATTGATTTGAAACTGTTCTAAGAACTTAAATTGTTGGTAAAAATTTAAATGGCTGGTGATGTCGAACGATAATGTACGTATGGGAATTCACGGACGTATATAAGGTCCGGACCCCCCCATTCATATCCATCTTACTTGTCCAATAGAAAAAAATATATATTTTTTAATAAATATTGCAATCTTCGAGCAACGCGGCCTTCCGTCCCGGAATGCTCGAAGATTGCAATACATACATTACATAATAATATAACTTTTAATTTAAAGGCATCTACCTAAGGTAGGTATATAGTATTATAGATTACCCGCGACTATACTTGTGTGTTATAGTCGCAGGCATTGTTTTGTTTGTAAATGATATACTCAATTGGAGTTAGAGCTCTGTTTTTTTACTTTGGGGACCCCCCCCCCCTTGTCAAAGCTATAGCTACGTATCCGTGGGAATAATTTTAGACATTGTCATTAATTACCTATTAATTTATTAACATAAGTTAGAAATATTAATCATCTCTTAGTAAGACTATTTTCGTTTACAAACACACTTTCCCGATTAAATAGATGTTTCAAAAGCACTGGTAATATCAGTGTACAAGTGGCACAAATAAAAGTCACCCTGTATTAATCCAGGGTTGTCGAGGGCTGTCGGCGGGCTGGACATGTTGCAACAAATAAAGTTTCATTACATTTTCCGATCAGGATATTGTTTTTTTTTTAAATAAAGCAAGATAGGGGAGAGATGTAATTGTGTTTTACCTGTAGTTTCATCTAGACTATGGTTTAAAAAAAACCAGGCTGTTGTAATGTAGAATTTTCACTTGGCTACTTTTGGCACGCATACTTAGCGATCGCAGATTACTTCTTGGTGCTGGCATCACACGACATATTACTAAGTACTTATTTAGAATTAATATTATGATTTTTAACAAAATGAAGGCTAGATTTTTTCTTTTCATTTTCAATTTTACTGAACAGTGTGTAAAAAGGGAAAATCATAGTGAGAAAAATGAGAAAAATTTCATTGGGATAGTTCAAATTCAATTAAAAGTCAAAAAGTTGTGTTAATAAACACATTGGAATCGGATTTGTAGGTGTAAACTGACCTTATTTACATTCTCGGTTTTTTTCAACTGGACCGAATACTTTTAATTGAATATGTTTCCTGATGTAAATAGATAGGGGTTTGTCGTAAATATTTTATGCGGGTAAATGGGATTAAAATGCCGTATTATTAATATTTTCGGTTGGGAGAAGATCGGATGTCAAATTAATTTTTAATGGGGAAAACGCGAAGCATAATTTTTGTTTCCTAATAACAGTCAGAATAATAACAGGCAATAAAATATCCTCTTGGATGTTGATATTATTAGTATTATTATCACACAGTTTATTTTGTAATTTTCCCTGTTTATCTATTTTAAATGGCATTATGTATTTGTGTATAAGAACCTTCATGTATAAGAACTGTTGGTTTGAATTGGCGGATGATTTTATAGCTTTTGATATGAGAACTGATAGTGTCTAGACAAACCTAATATAGGATTTAAGATACTACTAACCAAAAGCATGTCAAATATTAAGTATTTTGAATAAATGAAATGAAATGTTAAGTTTACAGGGTGAATATCACCCACCTAATTAATTATAGTCTAAGATCCCACCATACAACGACCTTCACCGAGCTGGTTATTGGATGAAAAGTATTTTTTATTTTATTAAATATGCCAATAAATATATTGCAAATGGGTTGACTAAAAAAATTCAGTACAGAGTATGATTATGATTAAAAAATTAAAAATTTCACTGGTTTGGTTAATAGACAAATTCCATACCAATCGAAAGTACGAAGTCTATAGAATATGCAAACGTTAGGTTGAATTTTTTTCCCGTCACAACTCTTGAGTAGGCAGGTATAAACAATTCAAATCGATAGAATAGAATAGAATAGAATAGAATAGAATTTTTATTTGTCTTTGAACAGGGTATACAGTAGATTAAAATAATTGCAACATATATTAGTTCGCCCATCCAGCCATTAACAATAGCACGCAAATACAGGTGTCTGCAATACAGTACATTAGGAAAATTTAAACATAAATAATTTACAATGTTATAAGCAGTTTTACAAATGTTACAATATGTATATCAATAAGGGGATCACACCAGAATCATTGCATTTCCTTATGATTGAAAAAATCTTTAAGCGAATAAAAGGCACATGAGGTACTAGATACTAGTAACTTGCACCGGTCTGGTTCATTAAATAAAGTTAAATGAAAATGAATATTATTTAATTATGAACACAATGGTATAGGGTTGAATGCGAATAACCAGTCCTGAAATTAGGTTGTCGATTTTTTAAAATTCTACTCTGGACTAAAATTATTTAGGCAACCCATTTGCAATATATTTATTGGCATATTTAATTGAATATAAAATACTTTTCATCCAAATAAAGCATCCAATAACCAGCTCAGTGAAGGTCGTCGTGTGGTGGGATCTTAGCCTATTAGTCTATACTAACTAATGATAAAGGCCGTATACAGAAAGAAAGCTGGAAACTTATAAGCGCTTACCGGCGCTTGACAGCCCGCGCAGGAAAATATATAAACGCGCGCCGATAAGCACTGAACGGTGCTGACAAGTTTCGACAAGCTTCAACACGCGCTGGTCAGCGCTGGGCGCTGCCATTTAAAATTAATAAACAACTGCGACAAAACAAAACCAAATCATCGTCCGATGAGTCCGACATTTTGCTTGCCTGCTTCAACCTGCTGCCTTTGTGTAGAACGGACCAGCGCTGTCAAGCGCCGGTAAGCGCTTATAAGTTTCCAGCTTTCTTTCTGTATACGGCCAAAGACGTGAAAGTAGTAGTTTAGTTAGTAGATAAGTTGGTATATGAAATATTTATTAATTTTAAATGTGAATGTTTGAGGTGTATGTATGTATGTATGTATGTATGTATGTCTGTTGCAAGACGCTAACTGTTGGCAAATAGTTTTAGTCTTGTATTGGGTAAAATGAGTCTTACCTTGATGTCTTGTTGGCTTATTCTTGTGTTCACCCCTTGTGACAAAATATTGAGTACATCAGTAAAATCTGTTATATTTCTGCAAATAGGCCCCTGGAGGCGCTTTTCCCAATATTTCCAACACGTCCCAATATTTAAACCTACCACTGGTTCGGGACAAATGTTGGCTAGTGCCGAGAAGAAGCAGCGCAAGAAACTCGGTCACTACTGTCAGTCTCTTTTTTAAATAAATATGTTTATATAAGATATATGCCAGTGCGAGCTGGGACAATTTAAAGCCACAAGTTCCTATCATTTATATAATCATGCCCTTTTTCATTAAAATTACTTTGATATATGATTTGAGTTTATGTACTGGGAGTTCAGCAATTGACAGTGGTAATTTATTGAAAATACCAATACAATTTCCCATGAACGAATTACCCACTTTTCGCAGTCTGAATCCTGGAACGGCAAGTTTATCTTTGGAGGGTGCTGTCTGCTGGGGTATACCTCCACTTGCCAGAATTTCATTTGCCCGAATTTTATTTGCTATAATAGTCACCAGACATAATTATTATTGTTTCTCATAATTTTATTTGTCATACTCATTGTTTACTATATTAGTCACGTGCTAGAAACTTTGTTTCCCATAAAGTTAATTTCCATAACATCATTTGTTATAATCATTGTTTCCTATAAAATCAATTTCCATAACATCGTTTGTTATAATCATTGTAAGCCGTATTTTCACATGCCATAACATCATTTCCCACCGAAATTGCTTGTAAAATAGGTTAAAATAATTATTAAAAAAAATAGGTTAGGTCAGGTTAGAAACATGGAAGACAATGCACGAGCCGAGCGAGCGAAGCGAGCGTGCCGCGGTAGCGGCCGGCGAAGTGCCAGAAAGCCAATCGTTTTTTTAGGGCAAAGGCGTTAGGTTAAATTTGTACGGAAGCGACTTGGACTGATTAAAGTAAAAAGTAGGTATTAGAAATAAAATCAATTTTAATATTATAATCATACGATATTTATAAAAAAAACATACTATCGGTTTAAACTAAACGGTCAATAGGTTTAGGCTTGGTTTGGTAAGGTTAGGTTAGGTTAGAACACGAAAGACAACGCACGAGCCGAGCGAGCGGTGCGAGCGTGCCGCGGCAGCGGCCGGCGAAGTGCTAGAAGCCTAAGGTTTAAATTATCGGTTATATTGAGCTTCACAGTTCACACCACCTTTTGTTGTTTTAAATAACTGACAAACATTATTTGTATCCATTTTGAACACAAATTCAACAGCGAACAAATTGTACACGCAGATAAACTATTGTCAATAAATATTGCCTACAAATGATTTGCCTACCCACCAATGTATTTAGAATAAGTTTTTAAATAATTTTAGAGCACCTTTAGGAATTTCATGAGCATAGCTTAGATAAAGTATTCGAAATTAAGTATGGCAATGAAATATTCTGTTAAATAATATTATTGCAATTAATAACATGGATAACAATACGTATGGCACTCGTATCATTATGGCATCTAATATTCGGGCAAATAAGAGTATGTCAAATATCTTTTATGGTAAACAAAACATTCGGGCAATTGAAATTCGGGCAAATGAATATTATGGCATATAATTTTCGGGCAAACAATAGATAACCGTCTGCTGGTGCCATATCTGTTTTATGTATAAGCACTGAAATACCTACCATATAAATTCCAATCCATAGCTCAATATAGCACATTTTCCGTGGAAAAACCTCCGTTTGTTTTTCGCTCGGTCAATCCCGGGTCTGACGTTTGGTTCGGCGCGCGGATCGAACACTTTTTGTTCTCGTTAGCAAATAGCGGATGGAATAAAAAAATGATTCCATTTTTTCCGTGACGTGCGCAGGCTAAAAATTAAATATGATTTTTTGCAAGCGTTTTTAACTATCTTCTGGACCAGTGAAAATTCACCGACATCATTTATAGGGTTCCGTACCCAAAGGGTAGAAACGGGACCCTTTTACTAAGACTTCGCTGTTCCGTCTGTCCGTCTGCCTGTCACCAGGCTGTATCTCAAGAGCCGCGATAGCTAGACAGTTGAAATCTTCACAAATCATGTATTTCTGTTGCTGCAATAACAACATATACTAAAAACAAAAAAAAAATATTTAAGGGGGGCTCCCATACAACAAACTAATTTTTTTTGCCTTTTTGGTACGGAACCTTTCGTGCGCGAGTCCGAATCACACTTGGCCGGTTTTTATTTTTATTTGAGTCCTAAGCTATTTGTTGCTTTCAATAACTATACTATCTACGTGGACTATCTAATCATTCATGTAATACTTATAAAAAACTAGAAAAACTTTAAAAAAAGTATCACAACTAAATGCTTACCCATTTGACATATAAGGGTGCACTTTTAGTACATACAACCTATATCAATGGAATAGTTACAGCAAAGACATAAGTATCCATACTATTGCATGTCGACATTATTTGGCCGGATTATAAAGTTGACACTGACATAAACTCAACGTCAATCATTTTGTTATAATTGTCTTTTTTGTATCGGACTTTGTAACATCGTACCTCTGGGTAAGCTCGCTCCATCTTAGGCTTCTTCTTAACCATATATTAGGGGTTAAAGTATGAAATTGCCGTTTGTATGGACGAAATCGAGAAAAGTCATTTTTCCATACTAACAATTTTTTAGTTTTTTTATAAACGCCTGAACCGTTTTCGATGCAATTAAAGATGAAAGTTAGATGGTTATAAAGCTACGCATTGTAGTATTTAAATTTCTGAAAATCAAAGTATATAATACAAATATACTTAATTGAAGCAAGAAGGTCAGCTGACACATTTGATTGTAAGGGGTCTTTTCAACGACTTCCTTTGAAGTAATAGGCACTAGTATTGCATTTTTTTTTTAGTCAAAAGTTACTTTATTTAGTTTTTGATACAATACAAAAAGAATTACGCAATAATATGACTATACTTAAGAGCTATAAACAAAATAAAAAGTGGGAAAATAATCGGCAATTTCATACTTTAACCCCTTAGTTAAGTATGAAGTCAAGAGCAAACCCATTATTTAAAAATAAAAAAAAAACCTGTTATTATCTATGTATCTAATAAATATAAACAAAAAAAGATTTTTATTTTGAGGTCTATACCTTTAAGGCTGCTTCAGAAACCCTCATACCAAACCGATACCCGACCATCCTTGATGATGACACATACCTACGATAGGGCGAAAAATATTGTTTTGTTTTTAATGTAGCGATTTGTTTGAATGTTGACCATTTCAACCAGCGTTGCATGCAAAAGTTTACAGAAACATCGAGTTTATTTATTTATTTACTATTAATTATATCTCGCTGTCTAAAGGATGCCACGACGCTGGTCTTCTGCGGATGGCCTAACCCAAACTTTTACCAATAGGGTACAGGCATTTGGGTGTATTTCTCAGAATTTGACTCACTATCTCATCAACTTAATTAATACTTTTGTGACACCTTCGTAAATCCCACTCAAAGTAATTTCGGCAATACAAATGACGAGAAATCTAGCAACTAAAGCTCGCACACGCGACCGCTCAACTTAATTAATATGAGCTTATTGCTGTAATGAAGTGGTCACACGTCAAGCTGTAGGGCAAACTGGGGGCAGAAGTAACAGAGGAAATGACATTGGTGATATTTCTACTAAAGAACAGGCGCCTAATTCAGCTAACCAAATCGTATCACAATCGTTATTGAATAGCAGGTTTTTGACAGTTCTAGCATAGATAATATAATACTAGTTGTTTCTAGTATGGGCTATTAGTCCATAAAATATAGTTTGATTAGAATGACAGCTGTCAAACTGAGGTGACTAGTGATGGCACTGACTCGACTGATCAAACGAAAAAAAACCGATAAGGTATATAAAATAAAATGAAAATCAAATATATTAAGATTTAACAGTAAGTCAGTTTGTCAACTATTAATAATTACAATTTGATGTTCTAAGCATTAACCAATACTCATTAAATCATTTGTAACATTTATGTTACATTACTTCGATTTTGAAATACTGTTAGTCTGTCGATTTCGATTTGTCGATTTTACCTCATCACTAGCGATGATGAAAAATGACGTAACCTTGTAAAGACGTCTTTTCAAGTTAGGTGCAATTTTTGTGACTGGATTATTTTAATGATTTTAACTTTAAATATCTTTTTTATATAATTAAATTTATTAATATGTACAGCAATGTATAAAAAAAAATTCTTAACATGCCAGTTACCAATATTTTTTCGTTTGTGTGACGCTGGTACAAAGTTTGGTCGTCTCTTTCAGTGAGAACTGTCATTCTAATCAAGCTATATTTTAAGGACTATGCATGTCAAAATCGCCCAATTCAATCACGATCGAACTGCCAGGTTTTTGACAGTTATAGCACAGATAATATAATACTAGTTAGTTCTAGTATGGGCTAAATGTCAAAATCGCCCAATTCAATCACGATCGAGCTGAATAAGGCCTAGGTCTAGTGGTTTATGGTTTAAGAACCGGGCTAAGATCCTGGGGTCCTGGCTTCGATACCCGGGTCGGGCAAGAAGAGTTTCGGATTTGCGATCGGGTTTGTGATCACAAACCCGCAATTGCAAGCGTGGTGATCATGCCTGTGGTGGTTTGGCATAGCCGTGATTTCTTGCGAGAAGTCTAACTTATAATACAGCGTGCTTTTTGATCTACCTTGAAAACGATTACGTTATTGGACCATTATGTATAACATCATGGCAGTGATATTTATTATTTGATTAAAAATAACTTTTGAAAAATATCAAATTTTGATTTAGACTTTCAATTTTGTAACACGCTGTGACGCGCCCAGACGTATTATTTCGCTGCGGCGGGGTCTCGGTTGAATGGACCTTACACAGCTACATCTGTGCGCGTCACAGAGTGTTTTAAAATAAATAGCTGAACCAATAATTAAAATTATTATAAAAAAAAATTGGTAATTAAATTAAAATAACATTACCAAGATGTTACACATAATGGTAACGTAACGTGAGGTTCGCTTTACAGGTGGTTGATAATGCACCGTGTATAGTCATCACTTTATTGTATCTAAAATCCACGGGTATGAAACGTCCGACAAAGCTAGACTTTTATAAATAGCAAATTAAGAAAATCTAAATAAAACATTTACATTTCTGAGAGGTTATTTTTAGACATTATTAAGACTTCGCACTAAAATTACAACCTATTTTTATACAACATGAGGCATTTAAAAATTCCCAAAATAAACCTGGTTTATAATTTAGTTACCTAAAAACCTGGTATTCTATGACCAAAATACCCACCCATTAAATTTGTCACATTTAAATCGGGCAGGCAAAAAACCTGGTTAAAATCGTTTGGCTTGTCCAAAACATTATTTACAAACACCATGACCGGTTTTGATTTCATTAATGAATCTAATTAAATCCTTTACCTAAGAATATTTAATCAAAAATCTACTCTATTGACTTGATGTTAAAACTGATTATTATATGAATATGAAGCTATAGTGCTAGGTATGGTCATAATGGAGATGGATACAGAAGGCAAGATTGTAAATTACACATAATTATGAACTTAAATTTTAGGTAGATATGTAGTAGAACTAAGGCCTTAACCCCTCTAATTTGTTTTGATCTCGAATGATAATGGCTTGCTGCATTCTTATCTACTGTGTCAGGGCCTATACCAAGTCGAAGAGCACAGGGAAAGAACGATTAAAGTCACCCTAAAACTATTTTTGAGTTAGTAACGCCATCTTGTTCGCAATACGCTAAGCCTGCTTACCGCGAAATATGAAATGGGCAAAAACGTTCTAAGTCCCTAAAAATTATCGTTAATATTTTGGCCTAAAAGTTATTAGTGATCATAGTCCAAGCGTTAAAATGTAAACACGATCAAAGTCACCATAAATAATAGGGGTTAAAGTATGAAATTGCCGATTATTTTCCCACTTTTTATTTTGTTTATAGCTCTTAAGTATATTCATATTATTGCGTAATTCTTTTTGTATTGTATCAAAAACTAAATAAAGTAACTTTTGACTAAAAAAAAATGCAATACTAGTGCCTATTACTTCAAAGGAAGTCGTTGAAAAGACCCCTTACAATGTGTCAGCTGACCTTCTTGCTTCAATTAAGTATATTTGTATTATATACTTTGATGTTCAGAAATTTAAATACTATAATGCGTAGCTTTATAACCATCTAACTTTTACCTTTAATTGCATCGAAAACGGTTCAGGCGTTGTTAAAAAAACTTAAAAATTGTTAGTATGGAAAAATGACTTTTCTCGATTATGTCCTTTAAAACGGCAATTTCATACTTTAACCCCACAATATGATCGTTTATGCAAGTTTTCGAACGAATAAAGTAAACGTCAAAAAGACAGTTGACGTTTCTTCGTTTTCGCGGATTTTTCAACAATTGTGTTGTAAATGAATTAACGCCGATCTGTTAATTAATTATTAATAAATTAAAAAGGATTATCGACATGTTTGATAGTGAATGTATTACTCTAACTCATTTTCAACATGTTCAATTTATGTTTGTGTGTTAATTAAGATTATAATAAATATAATGAATATAAGTACATTTTTTTTATTTTTATGTCTAACACAATATCCCAAATATATCATTAGTCATCATTGTATAATAGAATATTAATGTGTCACACTTATTAATTAAACACAAGTCTTTTAAGTTAAAAAAACATTATTTCTAATAATTAAAGTAAAGTGACCTTGATCATTCATTCCCTGTGCTCTTCTTTGTAATTTTACATTGGGAAAGCACTTAAGGTAACATTCGATTAAGTCACATTAAGTCTTGTTAAGTTTCAGTCGACTTTGTGTTAGTATATCTGCGTCACAGAAATAGGTTCAGTAGTGGTTTAAGTTTAAGATTCATTGCCATCGGAGAAAAAAATAATTATGTAGTAACTAAGTTTCTCTTTGGAAATATTGTTTATAATTACAGATTGTAAGACTTCACTGTTTAGGCCATTTTGTTTATGTAGATAAATTTATAAGTACCTATTTGTAAATTAAAAATACTTTAGTATCTATGTATATAAATAAATAAATAAATAATAAATAAATGTTGACAACATCACATACATTGTCCTGATCCCTATTTGAATAACTATTTAAAGCATTCATATTTTGGAAACCAGAAACGACGAAGGTACCACAAACACCCAGACCCGAGAAAATGTAGAAAAAAACATTTTTTCTACATTGACTCGTCCGGGAATCGAATCCGGGACCTCGGAGCAGGCGACACCTGTACGCCACTCCGCCACGGAGGTCGTCAATGTATTAATTTCAGTATATAATATAATTAATTTGTTTTTATTTTGATTTTGATCCCAAAGTAAGTAGGTACCTAATAATACAACGAATGTACCACGAACTCTCAGACGCGAGAAAATATAGCGGGGCAATTTAGAACAAAAGTGTTTTTGGGTAAAACCTGAGACCTCAGAGCAGAACATTAAGTCATCAATTCATTCTGTGTAGGTATTGTTATCTTGTAATCTTACCAATATTTTAATTTCGAAAGTCTCCTTCAATGTTTGTTACTGAATCACACCAAAACGGCTAGATCTAAATAAAATTTTGCAAGGAGATAGACTATAGACTGGAGAAGCACATAAGCTAATTTATTCCCGGAAAAAGTACGTGTAAGTAGCATCAAATTCCACGCGTATAGGGTAAAAGCCGGATAGTTGACCCACTTTTTGAAAAAGCTCTATTATGAAAAAATGTGTTCTTAATAAGAATAATGCAACATGTATATCAAAACATAGGTCTTTGATCAATAGTATTAGCCTATTTTTATGAACATAATTAATAACGGTTTTAAGCAAATCCGGTTTTATCGAACCTCCCAAAAAAGGGATAGTTGCCTTCTCTGGCGGATAGTTGCCTAATGTAAAAATACATCGAAGGATACTTGCCTCGTGTGGGGATAGTTGCCTCGTAATGACTTTTTAATAATAAATACAAATTAATAGCAATTTACGTAATCATTCATTATTATTTACCGTATTAAGTAATAATTGACATTATTAAATTTTATGTTTAAAACTATATAAATTTTAAAAAAAGGCTTTAAAATTATATGTTGGTTTATTTATCTTACAGTTGAAATTGTAGCATCAATATCATGAGAAGTAAGGGTTTTCATCTTTCCACATGCCATGCAATAGTTTTCAAATCATTGGCAGAATTTTCTATTCAACTACATATATTTTTTATTTTAAATTAGCAATTTTGATTTTTTATTTTTCAGATCTCTTGTCGGTTTGGTAGACTTCGTTTTTTTGATATATTCTAGATTTTCATGGATTCAATGTCATCATTATTTTTAATTTTAATGATAATAAAGTTGGAATTTTCAAAATTTGCTGATTTCTTAGCTCTCTTAGATATGGTTAACAAAACTTTTGGCATAGGATAAGATTAATTAAAAAAAAAATAGTTTGGTGTTTCTTTTTTAAGTTATTAATTTAAATATGGTAGCAATGGAAACAATAATTCAGTCCCATCCATACCATTTCAAAGACAGTTGCCCCTAGAGCAACTAACCGCTCAAGTAACTAGGGCAACTATCCTTTTCGCTGGGGATACTTGCCTTTTTTGTTTGCAAAATAAATAAAAACTATCTAGCAATAAAATGTAATAAAATATGTAATTTAAGCTCTTATGTATGCAAATAAATGAATAGTAAAGTGATATCACAATCAGAAAGAAAAATAT
Source organism: Anania crocealis (assembly GCA_949315895.1). Taxonomy (NCBI): domain Eukaryota; kingdom Metazoa; phylum Arthropoda; class Insecta; order Lepidoptera; family Crambidae; genus Anania; species Anania crocealis. Next base: position 16,928,943 of record OX438871.1, on the reverse strand, counting down.
TCAGTAGCAAAAACGCACCAATTTTATTTTAACGCCGGTCAAAGTCTTCTCACTGCAGATTTTTGCTCATATAGACGAAACCCATGCGTCTATCCTAATGGTTTACATGACTTTGAGGTCTGCAGGAAGGGTGTTTACCATTTCTGTAAAGTGCTAACGCTACTTACGTACCTAACATAGTGTATTCAGAACCGAGGCAAGTATCCCACTGAGGCGACTATCCGGCTTTTACCCTAAAGTCGCGGGTAACAGCTGGTTAAATTATACAGTATCTCGAAAACTATGACACTTTTACAGAGGTCTTTTTTGTATGAAAGCTGACCCTTACATCTTGTTTCTTTTTAAATTTGTCGTGGTACTTACTGGACACCCTATATAATTAGATTGAACAGAATATGTTTGGTTTATGTAAGGAGTACCTTTATCTAAATGGTTTAAATTTGTTCACTGGTAAACGGGCCACGTCCGGGTCTCCGGTAATCCGGGCGTGCCGGACGTGGCGAACGGACCCGGGTAGTTTTGCCAGGATAAGTCGGTACGAACTATGATTAATTATTGTATGGCAAGGCACCTACACCTAAGGTTTGTCGAAGCTTGGACAACGAAGTCTCAAATGAGAATAATGAGATAGGTATACAGGATTAAGGAATCCTGTATACCTATCAGATCAGAACAAAGGTTCTTATTCGAGTTAATATTAATAAGTAATACTTACACATATCTACCTACTACAGGGTTTTGGGTAAATCTTTATATATAAAAATTACGTGTAAGATGTTTGTCCGCGATGGACTCCTAAACTACTTAACCGATTTTAATCAAATTTTGCACAACGTGTGCAATTTGATTCCACTTGAAAGATAGGACAGCTTACATCTCAATTTAAAGTCGCATTATTATTTTATTGCAAATTTTCTGTGTAACGTGGTAATATGCCATATTTGATGCCAATGACATTGTGTGAAATCATACGTCAAAATCCAATTATATCTGAGGCGACACGAAGTTCGCGGGGTCAGCTAGTTATACTATAATTTTTGGGTAAATTATATAAATTGACTTGAAAGAAACCTACCTACTAGGTAGATTTTCTAGGTAGGTAGCAAGCAAGCTGTAAGCAATAGATATTGAATCATTATGATTATAATTAAATTATAGTATCATCATCATCATCATCATCAGCCTCTCCAACGGCACGCCACTTAGGTCGATTCTCGGCTTCTCGCATCTAGCTCCTGCCGGCCACCTTGCGCAAAGCATCAGTCTACCTGGCCTGAGGGCGTCTTACACTACGTTTGTAGTACTGATGATGATGATACTATATTTTAATTATAATCATAATGATTCACTATCTATTGCTTACAGCTTGCTTGCTTCCTACCTAGAAAACCTACCTAGTAGGTAGGTTTTTTTTCAAGTCAATTTTCAAATCAATACGTAGGTAGTACCTAGGTACGTATTGATGCGAAAGAACTAGGTACTATGGATTTTTACCTGTGTTTTCCTATAAATCTAAACTAATACCCTTATACAAGCAATTCTTGTGTTTTTATTGTTTATCTTAGTCTTGGAAACGGCTCCAAAGATAGTTATGAAATTTAGTATGCAGGGGGTTTTGGGGGCGATAAATCCTCCGAGGCTATACATCGGTTTTGAAGGTGTCGCCTGCTCTGAAGTCCCGGGTTCTATTCCCAGATGAGTCAATGTGGAAAAAAGGGTTTTTCTAAATTGATACAATACGAGTGTTTTAAATAGTTACTCTGTGATTTTATTTATTACTAGCGAGCGGACCCGACAGACTTTTGATTTCAAATTGGTATAGTTAATTCAAAAGATATTTCAGATACAAATGTATTTATCGCCATTGCAAATGCTAACCGCAATGGAAATTATTACTTCCTCAGTGCTGGAAATTGTAACCGAAATTGTGCTGCAAACAGCACGAATTCTGTCAATGTTATGTCAAACGCCATAATGTTACATTAAAAAATTAAATTGTAAAAAGCGCTAAGGTAACATAACAAATAATTTAGTATGGTGATTAAGTTTTCCGCGCAATTTTCTTAATTTTTTATTTCACAAGAATATTCTCCTGACAATAACAAATAAAACAAAAAACGAATTAGCGGAATCGGTCCAGCCGTTCACTCGTGATGCGATGACTAAGGGAAATAGGGATTCATTTATATTATATAGATTTATAGTAAATGTCGTTTTATCAGTGTTTTCATCTATTTATATAGTATAAAAGAAAGTCCTATTAGGTAGGAAAAGTAAAAAGTTGGTTGGAAGCTAATTTACTTACTCTAAATATTACAAAGACAAACTACATTTGCTTTACTCCGAACAAACGCTCTCAACCAGATGACTCCTATAGAATCAGGATGCATTACTGCGGTAATTTGCAACATAACATATCTTGTTCCTGTCGACCTATTGACCGAGTTACCACAACTAGATACCTAGGAATTATTCTTGACTCACACCTATCATGGCACTCACACTTGGAAACGCTGATGACCAGAGTAAGGAAGCTCATGGGGATTTTTAAAAAGCTTAGACACATCACAAACAAGCAATTAATTAATAAAATATATATATCTCTAGCACAATCTATTCTATGTTATGGTATCTCCATTTGGGGATGCGCAACTAAAACAAAATTCCTAGAACTAGAAAGAACACAAAGACGTTTACTTAAAATTATGTATTCTTTTCCTTTACGGCACCCAACAGAACAACTCTATGCATTCGGAGACCTACTAACAGTAAGAAAACTATATATCTTAAATGCTGTACTAAAAATGCATAAAAATTTTGCATATGACCCAAAAATTATGAACAAAAGGAGAAAAGACAAAGCTATTGCTATTAAAGTGACCAGGACAGCTTTTGCTAGTAGACAATTTCACAAACAGGCTAGCTTCTTGTATAATAAAATAAATAAATTTCTAAATATTTATCCACTCACCTATTACAACTGTAAGAAGAAACTTATACCTTGGTTAAAAACTCTAAGCTACTTGGAAACTGAGAACCTTCTAAAATAAACCAAATTACATTATAACATTCAGCATTACATACACTTCATAAAAACCAATAACATATCTCCTCACCAAACACGCGAGCGCGAAAACATAATCACACACACACTCACTCACACACACACTCACTCACACAACACACACACAACACACACACACAGACACACACTTGCACACACACACACACAGTTTCTCTCAGAGAGTTTAAGATTTAGTATAATAAAACTGCTATAAACGTAGATTAAGATTTTACTTAGATTAGATTATCTTATTTATATTGCACCATTAAACAATACGGTCAAGTTGGGCGGTGACTACCTGATACAGGTATCTTTTTACTTACCAGGAATGTCACCAAAATATTTGTAACCAAATGGTCTGTTACTGAATAAAATATTTTTGATTTTGATTTTTTGATTTGACACCACTTACAACTCGAGAAGGCCTGGACCAATTTTAATGATTTTTGAGTTTTTGGATTTGTCTGCTTCAGGAATAGGATAGTAAGTATTACAAACGTTGGAAAAATAACGTTAAAATATTGCATGCCTTAATTTTTTTTACCAACTACGCCATATTTGGTGGCAATGACATTTAGACGTCAAAATCAATTACTATTCTGAGGCGCATTTAGTTCCCGCAGATATGAAGTTCGCGGTGTCAGTTAGTTTTTTTATAAAACGAGCAATGCTCGGTCGCCCAGATAATACAGGGTGAAATTTTAACCACCTTCCAAATTTTAATATATCAATCTAGGAGACAAAAAACAATTGACGTATTTTTTCTTTTGGTACAGCCCAGTACAAAAATGTCAAGATAAAGCACTTAGAAAATGTCCTCCAAAAATCATAAATTTTTGTTACGGCCGCCTAGCAACACTTTTTTTACGCAATGCTCATCACATTCATTCATTACGATACTTATCATAAGTTTTTGATTTTCCCTATAAACCTAAAAAGGCTTAAAACTATAAAAATTTAAAACTATATTGCAAAAAATATTTTCGGGTGAAAACTTGGTTTACATTTTTTACTTCATAAATGGGCTATAAATACGATACTGAACGCCTACAAAAATTTTGGAAAGTGGTTAAAATTTCATCCTGTATACTTATCGTAAACTCGTATCCAAGTCACCCCATGTCAGAGTATATTTAACTGTAAGAGTGAGCAGGGGCAGAGCGACTATGCGCGGACAGTCAGACTGACATTGACATGCTTATTCTATCAACTGGATCAATGCACTGTGGGTGTACGACACACAATACTTAATCATTTAAAATACTTTATCGCACAACAATTATCAAAGAGTAATAACCGGCCAAGTGCGAATCGGACTCGCGCACGAAGGGTTATTGCGGCAACAGAAATACACAATTTGTGAAAATTTCAACTGTCTAGCTATTGCGGCTCTTGAGATACAGCCTGGTGACAGAGCGACGGACAGACGGACAGACGGACAGACAGCGAAGTCTTAGTAATAGGGTCCCGTTTTTACCCTTTGGGTACGGAACCCTAAAAATGGCGGATTTATCGTCAAGAAGCCTTCCTTTAATTTTGGCATAATTTAGTTGCCGCAGCTACCTAGTAAGTATCGTGTGATGTTACTATTATTGTTTTTTTGATTTTGTGTTGCAAACGTGGTACTGAACATAGATTTAGGATTCTACGTTTATGATACTGAAGCTGAAGAAACCACTTTGTTATTCTGTTCAAAACTAGCGGACCCCGCGAACTTCATATCGTCTCAGATATTTGATTTTGACATCTTAAATGTCATTGTCAATTGTCATCAAATATGTCGTGGTTGGAAAAAATATTTTGTATGAGAGTACAGAAAAGTGTTGTTTTTTGACTTTTTCAGGCAATTTTTATTTTTTCTCTGCGTAATAACCATCCTCGTACATACATCGAGAAATATTCTTACAAACAATTAGGGAAATGGGCTGTTCTCGAGATTTGCGGTTAGCAACACATTCAGCGATTAATTTTTATAATATAAGATAGAAAATTAACATTTAGTTTGATAAAGGGGAAAAGCTGTCCTTAATAATCATACAAAACCATTTTCTTTCTACTCCACTCCCTCCTAACTACATGTACACATACACAGTCCATACACATTCATATTTACTAAGCTATGTAACTAAGTGTTTGCCATTGGGGGTATAATGGGCGTTCATTGCACGATTACGTTTTGGTTGCCGCTAAGTGGTCAAACCTTACATTGACGTACTATTAAGACTTCATTAACGTAATCAAGTGGTAATGTATGAGTTAGACAAACTCAGAAATAAATAAATAATAAATAAATATTTCAGACATGCCACACTGGGCCACACAGAGCCATCTAGTCCCAAATTAAGCTACTATTAAGTACCCTGTTGTATGGGGTTCTAGACAACCGATAAACTTACTTATATACTTTTTTTTTGTAAATAAATACTTATAATACATAGAAAACACCCAGACCAGTACAAACAGACATGTTCATGCACACAAATATTTGTACTGTGCGGGGATCGAACCCGCGACCCATGGCTCAGAAGCAGTGTTTACTACCGCTGATCCAAATGGTCGTCGAAATGGAGCTTAACCTACCCACAACAACAATGTAATGTACACAAAAATTTTGTTAACTTGGACTGCTCTGAGTAACTGTAGGTATCATCTTAGTACCAACAGTTGCTCTAAATAATTTGAAAAAGAAAAATATTTATAAATTTGTAGGTAATTTATAAGGACTCCGTCATCATCTAGTGTTTTTTAATTCTCTTTTAACTTGTTTATTAAAATAATTTCATTGACACCTACATAATTTCTATAAGTATTATACAATAAGCTAGTGTAAAATCAGAGGCAATATATGTTCATGAGTAAGAAGGGGATAATGGTGCTGGTTGTTCAATAAGTAATATTGATGTAACATAGTTTGTAATCTTGATTTTACAATTGTTTATTGTCCTGAATAAATAAAAATAAAATAACATTATTGCGTATGGCATCCTATAAAATAAATAAACAAAATAAATGTGGACAACATCACATACATTATCCCCATCCCAAAGTGAGTACCTACCTATATAAAGCACACGTATTGTGGAAATCAAAAACAACAAATGTACCTCAAACCAGTCCCGAGAAAATGTAGAAAATATCTTTTTCTCCACATTGAATTCCAGTAATCGAACCTGGGACCTCGGAGCAACTTAAAAGCAGTGAGTATACACGCCACTTTAAAAGCCTGGGGCCTATTTGCAGAGGTAAAACTGATTTTACCTATGTGGATCCTATGCCTAAGTCCTTCAGCCAGCTTGCGGCGGCAGATATGTACTATTTGTGGACTTCCGAAATTCCACCGGGAAAGCAGCGCAGTGTGCATGTGTTTACCACGTGGGAAAGGGTTTGATCAGGGGCCCCGCAGTCGCATTGTGCCCTTAATCCCCATTTATAGAAGTGGTGCTTAGTCCTCCCGTGGTTGGAACGGTATTGGTTTAGTCAGGTTCAGGATTACCATATTAATTACATCGTACTCAAAAATTATTGGTCCAATCAATCAACTATAGACAATTTAGCCAAAAGTGCAAATCCCCTAAGTCCCCATTTTTGAATCGCTTAGCCCCCCCCCCCCCTCAATTCCGCTACTGCAAAGAACCTTTCAGGACAGGTCTATTCTGATGTTTTTCTTTTATTTTTGTCTGAAGGACCTAATCTGTCAGCAGATGGCCATCGCAGCTTTACCGGGCAGATTTAGGCGAGTGCGGAAAGCACTCAGACTGGTACGCATGTACTAATAGCGGGCAAGAGGTGATCCCGACTAGCGGTTGCACCGTGGTAACTCTGAGCTGCATTACGGAGTGGTCCGTGAATGCAGACCCATCATCATTTAGAATGCATCTACGCGGGCCCTGTGCTAGTGGGCGCGATCGAGGGTCTTTACTGATGTAGGCTGATGTACAACGTGTTGTTCCAGATGACAGGGCCCGCGGCGTGACCACGGACGGGCTGCTGAGCGCGCTGGCCCGCCTGCGCCGCCCCCCGCCCCTCCACGCCAACACACACGCGCCCCGCTCTGTGAGTACAACATCCACGCCAACACACACGCGCCCCACTCTGTGAGTACACCGTCCACACCAACATACACAACCCGCTCTGTGAGAACACACGCGCCTCGCTCTGTAAGTACACTCCACGCCAACACACACGGGCCTGCTCTGTGACTACAACACACACGCCAACACACACGAACCCGCTCTGTGACTACAACACACACGCCAACACACACGAACCCGCTCTGTGACTACAACACACACGCCAACACACACGAACCCGCTCTGTGACTACAACACACACGCCAACACACACGGGGCCCGCTCTGTGAGTAGAGCTGTAACAAACCATATGTATTCGGTACTGAGTAACGGGTACTCCATGTAGTACCGAGTATCGAATCGTTACTCACGAATGCATTTCGTTACTCGCATTTTCCGTATTAGGTCGCGAAATTACCGTGGATGCTTGTATTGTAACGTTTGCAGATCGTATGTTTTATAAATGCGTGCCTTAATCGGTTAATTAAAAAAAAATTGAAAATGCACCTTAATTTTGTAATTTATAAGTATCTTATCAACATATTACGATTGATGCAAGTCCGTGATATCATACTTTATATACATACGACTCAATTTGTTGTTCCGCACGGTGTTATTAATGAGGTATTAAAAGTAAAGAGTAACGTAACGATACGAAAGTAACGAATACTTTTTGTCAAAGTAACGAGTTCATACGGGTACATAATTTTTCGTTACTTTTACACCTCTGTCTGTGAGTACACCGTCCACGCCAATACACATGCACCCCGCTCTGTGAGTACAACACACACCAACACACACGCGCCCCGCTCTGTGAGTACAACACACACCAACACACACGCGCCCCGCTCTGTGAGTACAACACACACCAACACACACGCGCCCCGCTCTGTGAGTACAACACACACCAACACACACGCGCCCCGCTCTGTGAGTACAACACACACCAACACACACGCGCCCCGCTCTGTGAGTACAACACACACCAACACACACGCGCCCCGCTCTGTGAGTACAACACACACCAACACACACGCGCCCCGCTCTGTGAGTACAACACACACCAACACACACGCGCCCCGCTCTGTGAGTACAACACACACCAACACACACGCGCCCTACTCTGTGAGTGAAACACACACGTGCCCCGCTCTGAGAGTACACCATCCACGCCGAAACACATGCGCCCCGCTCCGTGTGTACAAAATACACACGAACACACACGCGCCTCTCTATGTGAGTACAACACATACCTACGCGCCCCGCTCTGTGGGTACAAACAAACGCACAATAGAATCTTTGGCTATGGCGTTCCATCAGTGCTTTACAAAAGACTGATGGTTACTTTACGGTAATGTTATCGCATGAGGATGGCATGTGTAGTGGCGAAACGCGTCGAGGTTTATCTTATAGATCGAACCTCAGGTCATATAAAGAAGGTGATATGAAATTACTCGTAAATCCTTAGCGAACCCGTGTCTCCGAATTATTTATGTGTGCAACGCAACTACAATAACACTGTTGTAAGCATAAGGATCACACTATATTAATTTACAACGGTCATTGGTGCGCACACAAACATGGACCCAATCACAGCGGCTACCACTTACTCGCTTACACAATGCGTCATTTGGTGTGTGCAAATTAGTGTGTCGCTACAAAGTGTGGTCGCGCTCGCGACGCACACGTCGCGGCGTCGGGCTGTGAACGCTTCGATTAAACTTCGATACACTGCTCAGTAGCATATTACTCACAACACAGCTAGTTAGTATCAAGCCTTCAATGTATATTGTGCCGATACAATTATCGTTACATGGATGTTTTCATTAAATATTTCGGTGCGGAGTGCAATAGCCCATATTGGATTTGCACGCGCCACGCCCCCATTTCATATCTATTTCTTTATATGATCTGAGGATCGAACCCAGGGACCAGGGATCTTAGCCCTTTAGATACTTAAACCACTTAAACAAAAGGTTGAGAGTTGCGACAGAAAGAGAGACAAACAGAGAGGGTTGTGTTACATTTTTTTTTAAATATAATAAATGGACTTGCTCTTGACTACATACTTAACTATACGGTTAAGAAGAAGCCTAAGATGGAGCGAGCTTAACCAGAGTCACTGGTTCTCCCACACACCAGCGAAACACAGAAGAACTGTTTGGCGCTGGACTCCGGCAGGAGGGTGGTCATGTATACCTACATCTTTTTGATTGAAATAAATAAATAATAAAATAAAATTCATAATACACATTTAAAAAGTCGTAAACATCTAAAAATGTATGGGATATTTTTAGACATCCGTGAAGAATAAAAAAACAGTTAAAGTATCTTTTAGGACAACCAATAAGTATATTAGAACTTAGAAGACTAGCGGCCCGTCCCGGCTTCGCACGGGTGGACCCACAGAACATCCATGTTCTGTGGGTGGACCCGTTGAGTTTTAACTAGTAAGGATTCCAAATCTTAATTCTAGCAATAAATATAGCCTATATCACTCAGGGTGAATGTAGCTTTCCAATGGCGAAAAAATTTTTGAAATCGGCACAGTAGGTTTTAAATTTATTCATTACAAACATACACACACAAAAATACAAATCTTTCCTCTTGATAATATTAGTGTAGATAAGATATAAAAGGACTATCTATATAAAGCAAAGTACTCAAGCTTGTAACACAACTTATAATGTCAGGAAACATTATATATCTAGATTTGTTCGCTCCCGAGCGCTCTCAAAGGGCTGTCAGATCACTTTGCAATAATCCTCTCGTAAGGAAACCTCATTAGCCTCTAATTGGGAGGCAAAAAGGCTTTGATGTTGAGGTCACAAGATTAAGATCATACTTGTATTATACTTAGGTTAATAAGCGGGTAATATGAGCTAACACTTAAATGGAAGAAAGCGGGTCACCGCCTTTTTATGGAATACTTAATGAGTTGGAAAGACTTTTAAAAAGTCATTTTTTTTAGGCGGAATCCAAGACAAGAAAAACTTATAGTTTCGCCAAGTACGTCTGTCTGTCTGTCCGAGGTTAATTTTAGAGACTAATAATGGTACTAGAAAACTGTAGTTTGGCATTCGTTTCTCCAAATCCATCTGTCTGTTTGTTTGTGGTTAATTTTAACGACTGAATGATAAATCAATCACGCCAGAAAAAAGATCCTACATAGATACATAGGTATATAGATAATGTCCCATTGGTTGATTGGTTTAAATACCGGGCTAAGATCCCGGATTCCTGGATTCGACCCCCGGCTCGAGCAACGAGAGTTTTGAATTTTTAAACAATGCTCGGGCTTATGATCGCCAACCGTATTTGGCAATCGTGATGATTATGCCTGTACCCATAATTGCTGTAGTTACAGGGCCTTGAGGCATTTGGCCTGCAGTGGGATGATTATAGGCTGTTACTATTCGCCATATTTGATGGCAATGATATTTAGGACGTCATAATCAATTTGTATTATTCTCAGGCAATACGAAGTTCGCACGGTCTGCTAGTATAATATTAGGGGTTAAAGTATGAAATTGCTGTTTTGTATGGACGAAATCGAGAAAAGTCATTTTTCCATACTAACAATTTTTTAGTTTTTTATAAAAACGCCTGAACCGTTTTCGAAGCAATTAAAGGTGAAAGTTAGATGGTTATAAAGCTACGCTTTATACTATTTAATTTTCTGAAAATCAAAGTATATAATACAAATATACTTAATTGAAGCAAGAAGGTCAGCTGACACATTGTAAGGGGTCTTTTCAACGACTTCCTTTGAAGTAATAGGCACTAGTATTGCATTTTTTTTAGTCAAAAGTTACTTTATTTAGTTTTTGATACAATACAAAAAGAATTACGCAATAATATGACTATACTTAAGAGCTATAAACAAAATAAAAAGTGGCAAAATAATCGGCAATTTCATACTTTAACCCCTATTATAAGCCCTTAACACTATATTCTACAATCTCATAAAGTTTTATCATTTTTTATAATGGACATTAGTCGGGCCACTGGCACGGGCATCGAATCCGCGACCGTTAGACCGTGTGATCGAGTTACCGCCGCTCCAATAGGCAATATCATTGACACAGAAAAGGACATTATAGAATGGGGTGGGTATGAATTATATTATTATGGAAATATAATTCGAATACATGATTTATATTAGGGGTTAAAATATGAAATTGCCGTTTTATTGTAATAGGTTCTTTGAATTGACATATAATCTTCATGGTTTGAGGTTTTCGAATGAAACTTTTTTCACAAGGTTTCTAAGATGTTCTTCTTTTAAAAAATGTGAAACATTTGAATTATTTGAATATCGACTTTCAATTGTTTTTGTTATTTAACTTAGACAAGAAAGATGGATACTGCGAAAATTCAAGTGATTTTTGAGTACGAGTTCCGACGCGGAAGTAACGCGGCAGAAACAGCCCGCAATATTAATGTTGCGTTTGGAGAGGGATCTGCTAATGAACGCACCGTGCGATTTTGGTTTAAACGCTTTCGTGATGGAAACTTCGACTTGAAGAACGAGCCACGAGGAAGACCGCCCACACAGGTGATTAACAATGAATTAAGATAGATGGTGGAAGCCGATCCTAGTCAAACTACCCATGAATTAGCAGCATGGTTTAACGTAACCTTACCCTCATTTGCGTCGAATCAATAAAATAAAAAATACGAAAAATGGGTGCCTCATGATTTGACTGATGTGCAGAAAGAAACGCGTGTTGAAACTTGTGTTGCCTTGTTGAATCGGTACAGAAATGAAGGAATATTAAATCGAATTGTGACATGTGATGAAAAGTGGATTCTTTATGATAGCCGTAAAAGAAAAATGCAATGCATGACCCCAGGTCAAACGCCACAACAGTGTCCTAAAGCAAAACTTACCAATAAAAGGGTAATGGTAACTGTTTGGTGGTCTCAGCATGGTGTTATTCACTATAGTTTTCTTCGATCTGGTCAATCAATAACGGCAGATGTCTATTGTGCCGAACTCCGAACAATGTTGCTCCATGACAACGCGAGACCTCATACAGCACGAGAAACCGTTTTGACCCTTCAGGAACTGCAATTAGAAACCATTCGACATCCTCCGTATTCGCCAGACCTTGCTCCAACGGACTACCATTTTTTGGACAATTATCTACGTGACAAGAAGTTTTCTTCCCAGGAGGCAGTACAAAATGCTTTCACACAGTTTGTGCAGTCTAGATCCTCAGAGTTCTAACACAAAGGCATAAATGACATTCCTATAAGATGGCAGCAATTTATAGATAATAATGGTAACTATTTTGATTAAATAAATTTGTTAAAAAATAAAAAATAAACAATTTTGATTTTCAGTACAAATCGGCAATTTCATACGAGTACTTTAACCCCTATTATAACGTTGGGGATACTTAAATTTGTTTAAATTTAGTTCTATTCAATATAACGTTAGTCTAGTGGCTTAAATACCGAGCCAGATCTCGGGGTCCCGGGTTTGATCCCCGGCTCGGGCAACGAGTAGCGAATTTTCGAACACTACGCTATGATTTGTGATCAGTGATCACCTACCCGCATTCGGTGAACGTGATGATAAGAAATTAAAGATGGAGTTTGCCTTATAGTGGGATGATTATAGGCTGTTACTTTACTTTATAAGATGATTTGTCGACCTGTGTGGCGGAGTGGCGTACGCACCGGTTTTCAAGGTGTCGCTTGCTCTGAGGTCCCGCATTCGATTCCCGGACGATTCAATACAGGAAAAAATATTTTTCCATATTCAATGATGGAGGCTTTCTCTTGCAGTGGGATGTTTATATGCCGTTATTTTACTATCTTTCCATGTATCCTCTCTTACAACCCCCCACGGAAACAACCCTAACAGTAAAACTTGATGGCAACTAAACAAACTAAATAACCACCACTTACCGTATCAATCAGGATTTGTTACCCCAAACACTTGAAACAGATAAAATCGGAATTCACCCCTGGCACTAAGCGCTCAGATATTACGCTTGGGGGTGGGGGATGTAATCATTAGGTAACTGTTACCTACATTACTGCAGGGGCGGATTAGGGCAAATATTTCTACATTATCTCGGGTCTGGGTGTTCGTGGTACCTTTGTGGTTTCCGATTTCCACTATACGAGTGATTTCAATAAGTAAGTAAGTAACAGCCTATAATCATCCCACTGCAGGGCGCAGGCCTCCATCATTGAATTCAAGTTACCACAGCAATGATGGGTGTACTGGCATAATCACCACGCTTGCCAAATGCGGGTTGGTGATCACAAACCCGAGCAACGTTCGAAAATTCGAAACTTTTTTGTTGCCCGACCCGGGATTCGAACCTGGGACCCCGAGATCTTGGCCCGGTATTTAAACCACTAGACCAACGGGGCGTGATTTAAATAGTTACACAATTTGGGATCAGATCAATGTATCTATGTAATAAAATAAAAAAAGTCAAATAGTATTAATAAACTGTTCTATAAGCATACCTATAAATTGCAAGTGTGAATTATAAATACAATTTCTTAAATAAACATTTTCTGACTGAGGCGCGATTCGAACCCTCAACCTTTCGCTTACTGAGTGACTGCCACGCTGGACATAAATATTGCTTGTCAACGAATTTATTCAAGGCTTACGCTATAGTTTCATCTATCTTTCTGGTAAAATAATGGTAACTCTTTTTTTTTGTTTAATTAGTCAATAAAAAATTCATTGTTTGAAATGAAAATTTAGTTCCAGTCCCACCAAGCAGTCGAAGGTTTTATTCAAGGCACGTACTTATCACAATATTGACTACTATACCGTAATAATATGTTAACATAGACTGATTTCGACTCGTAATACGATTTACCTAGCACCCCGCAAATACATCTAAAAGCACATACATAAATGCCAAAAATTAAATCAAGAAAGAGTCCCCTTGAAAGTAAGAACAAAGGCTTACCCCCTCGCCCTCAGTCCGGTTCTGATTGCCCGCTATTTCACTCCTAAAGCGCCTCCCTCCCAATGAGCTCGCATGTAAGTGGCATGAAAAAACTTAGGCCCGACACTAAAGGACGATTTGTCGTAATTATTTGGCATTGAATTGAACCTCTCTCTCTTTCTATGGGTGTCGTAAAGGAGTGCTTCGAGAAAAAGTTAGCAGCGTTTCCCCTCCACTATTGTATTTTTTTTCATGTGGGCTGATAATATTATTACTGACATGACATACGGAAACGAAACGTGGACACTGACGGTACGGCTAGTCCACAAGTTCAAAGTCGCTCAGCGGGCTATGGAAAGAGCTATGCTCGAAGTTTCTCTAAGGGATAAAATTAGAAATAAGGTGATCCGGCAGAGAACTAAAGTTACCATAGCTTACCGGATTAGCAAGCTGAAGTGGCAGTGGGCTGGCCATATTAGCCGCAGAACCGACAACCGCTGGGGTAAACGAGTTCTTGAGTGGAGACCGCGTCTCGGCAAACGTAGTGTAGGACGCCCTCAGGCCAGGTGGAGTGATGATTTGCGTAAGATGGCTGGCAGGAGCTGGATGCGAGAAGCCGAGGATCGATCTAAGTGGCCTGCAACACTAAAGGGCCGACTGACCACGGGTGACTGAGTCGGCCCGTGACCTCGGCTTGGTGCAATCCCGTCGGAACGTCGGGTAAGTAAATAGGTATACCTTTATAATATTTTACGCGATAACGACCCGTTAGTGTAATATTATGTGTCTCGCGGGAGTTTAAAATAATTTGTGGGCTAATGAAGACGAATATGTCTTCTTGGCATGTTTTGTTATATTAGTGACAAAATCATAAATGATTAAATCTTAATGAAAATTAATATGACTGACTTTTCTCGAAGAATTTTGGATTTGAAGTTGCAGTGAGCGAGACAGGGTAAGAAGAAAAAGGTCATTGTTGATCTGTGGATAGGCAAACTAGGTTAACCGACGATCTGGTGAAGGTCGTATGATTCTTAGGGAAGGCTTATGTCCAGCCGTGGGCGTTATTAAGCTGAGATAATAATAATGATTGAATTTTATCTAATGTGGCGACGAGGTGTTATTTCTCACACGTCAACCGCAGCTTCGATATTTTTATCAAGCCAATCATCAGTCGTCTGCGTCAGACCTTAAACATTCCATATTGGCAGATTTTTCCCCAAGTACGTTATAATGCGGCTTCCGAATGAGTATCTAATGGAATTTTATACCTTTAAAAGACTTCCAGAATAAAACGTTTTATATTTTCTCTTGACGTTTATTGAGTGTTTGAAATATTACGTACATTTATTGTCTGGGTATGATGAGGGACATAATAAAATCGCTGTATTTGTCTGGTTAGGATAATACTCGGATGGATTGCCGTCAAAATGTAAATTGTGCTTGTTTTATCGAAACATTATATATGCGGGTTTTATGATTATCCCATGAAAAAAGGATAAATTTAATTAGTCTTACTGAAATTATCTTTTCCTTCTGTGCCCTTTTCTACTTTATGTAGGGTAGATCTTCATGTAATTTCTGCATTTGAAATTATCAAAAATGTATGTCGATACATTGGCAGCAGTAATTCAGGATTACCTGTTTATTTTCATTGAATAGTCATTTAGGTTGAGCATTTTGGCACTTTGTGATCAGAATATAAATGTCTATGGGCAAATAAATATTGATTTTATTAAAAAGGGGTGGTGGGATCTACCTCCTAGTGGTCCACCCTGGGCAACAGCATCTTTGGTTTTCTAACCACTTCGGCTAACAGATCCCTCTGCGGTGGTAGGCTTCGTAAGAGGCCGCCTGGATGCTACCACCCTCCAGCCGGAGTCCAGCGCCAAACAGTTTTTCTGTGTTCCTCTGGTGTGTGAGAGAACCAGTACCTCTGGGTAAGCTCGCTCTACCTTAGGCTTCTTCTTAACCGTATAGTTAAGTATGTAGTCAAGAGCAAGCCCATTATTTATATTTAAAAAAAGCTACAGCTAGATTATCATCTCAGCCAAGCGAAGCACTGTACATAGGCCTCCCCCGAAGATCTCCACAACGATCGGTCCCGCGCCACTCGCATCCACAGCTTCCCACGACCTGCACCAGATCGTCCGTCCACCAGGCGGGGAGCTTACCCACATCGCCGTCCGCGGTCGCCATTCCAGAACCTTTCTGCACCAACGATGATGATGTTATACACAACAAAATTAGGTGACGTTCCACAAACGTGTTGTTATAACTTCAACCGAAACGAGCTGATACAAAGTTGCGAATACACCGGTCGCTCGCTCGCTCGGACAAAAGCGATGACACAGCAGAGGTATAGTGTGGTAGGGTCACTGAGTTAAATGAAATAAATGTGGACAGCATCACTTATGTACATAGTTCTGATTCCAAAGGAAGTAATGAGGACTTGTTTTGTGTAAATCAGAAACAGCGAAGGTACCAGAAACATAAACCCGAGAAAATATAGAAAAATACTTTCTTTCTACATTTACCTTCCAGGAATTGAACTTGAAGTTTGATCATCAACCATGAAAGTCGTCAAATCTAATCGAAAATACTTAATACTTGCTCCTAATGTAGAAACTATCCTATTTTTGAACAGAGTATGCTTGTACGTATACACGACATTGGATCTGCCTCTAAGATGACAAATTTTCTAAATCGATTCTGAATTTTCTAGGTTGTGTTCTAAGTTAAATAATAGGAAAATGTTACATTATGAACAGCGTAACGCCCCGTTGGTCTAGTGGTTTAAATACCGGGCCAAGATCTCGGGGTCCCGGGTTCGATCCCTTGGTCGAGCAACCAAAAGCTTGCTCGGGGTTTGTGATCACCAACCCTCATTTGGCAAGCGTAATGATTATGCCAGTACCCATCATTGCTGTGGTAACTTGAATTCAATTATGGAGGCCTTTTTCCTGCAGTGGGATAATTTAGGCTGTTACTTTACTTTTTTACTCTTTTTATGAATAGGTCGATAGACACGAGACCAAGGTCTAATCTACATTTGCACCAAATTTGATTACTATTTCATCTCTCTCATAGTTTCTATTTTCATCCCATTGCTGGGCACAGGTTCCCGCGCGATATAAGTTGTAGTTCACACGGGCTCTGGCAGAGTCGCGGGCGACAGGTTAACATTCTAATAGCGACAGCAAGAACCTTACTCAACACTCAATAATTAATTGCAAACCATAATGTACCTATACAGAAAGATGTTACAAATAATAAGAGACCAGTGTAATGGCACGCTGTCTGGCACGCTTTAGGGTTAGGGGAGAGGAAGCGTCTTCAACTTAATCAGTCCATCTTGGAAATCTTCAATCGTTGTCGGTTCCTGGTGCTGTTTTGGACGCTTATAAATGAGCCTACTTTATACAATTTCGTTGTGCAGATTTCATCCCTCGCTCTAACAAACAAAAAGCCAAAAGTTTCCGCTTTCTACCAGACGGGCTTGTGGAAATTTCCAGGAGGTATTTTCCAGGACGCGATTTGAATTGTGAGAAAAAGCATTCAGCTGTCATAGAGAGTTTTTTATTAAATTCATTTCGAATTTTTATAAATGCCTAATGGTTAAATAGTTTGAAAGAACATTTTTTAAATTTGTGGATAAAAATACCGACGAAAATATTGATACAGGTACTACCAATTTTGACTTGAGGTATAATTATTGACGGTGTTTTCTTGGCACCGACTCTAAATTAAAGGCTTGTTTCACGACTTTCGCCGGTACAATACTTGTTAAAATATTAATGTTATAGCCCGTTTATGATTGTCGGTTAGTCCTTGGCCAAAATCATCGTTTATGGGGATGAATAGGTAAACGGAAGTTTGTATGAAGATAGTGGAAGTATAACGGGTGTAAAAAAATCAAACACAGATCCAAAAACCACGTATTGTCCCCAACCTTGTAACCTGTTGTAGTTTTTATTTATGACATCATCCCTTAAATGGATGGAAAGAAATAACTTCTGAATTTGATATAGCGATAGCGTTTGTCGCGTTTGAGGATAATTTAATTGATTACTAAGGACCGCAGTATAACAATTTAAGGAACAGAATATATCAAGAACGCGATATAACTAGGAACACAATAGTAATCAAGACGTGATTTATCCGACATCCACTCAGACAAAGCCGCGATCGAAGCGGTAGCAAATAATAAAACACGGCATAAATTGTAAAAATTAAATTCGATTTGTTATGCAGCTTAGGGCTAGTTTGGCACGGGGCCCCGGCGGGGAGCCAACAAGCCCCAGCCAATGCGGCCCTGAACTGTGCAGAAGTGCAGAATTATACAACAAATGGCGCTTACGGCACTGCAAATACTGTTCGTCAATATTTAGGTGTTTTTTTGTTGAATTAAGGCGTATTGTACATCGATAATAAGAACCCAGTCCAGTACAGATATTACACCTAAAACTTGAATGATTGACGTTGATTTTATGTCAATGTCAACTTTATAACCCGGCCAAATTATGTCGACATGCAAAAATATGAATACCCATTTACGTCATTTTGTATCTGTTTGATAGGTTGTGAAGGGAACAGAAGGGAATGATGATATTTTTCTAATTTTACTATGGTATTTATATGCATACCTACATTGAAACCCTGTATAAACTTAAAACATAATTAAAATTGCAATAATGTTGCTAAAACATCATAAAAAAAAGATAATAAGAGAATATTCATAAGAGGTATTCATTTATTCAGAACAATAAACATATAAAAAGCTTTACTAAGGTCTAATTTTTATTAGAAAATTCAGAATGTGTTTATAATTGAATAGAAACGTTACAAGCGAGCGCTTTAAATGGGCCGACTACGCCTGCCGTGCGCGTAAATGAATTTGTGGCGCGGAGCTAAATTGCTGTTGCGTTTCTAACAGGCGTTGCTGTAAACGTTCCGTTTTCACCTTGTAAGTTGGCAAAGTTTTAATGGAAACCGGAATAGATTATTTTGTTACAAGATTTCGTTAGATTGTGAAGAGAAAGTAATTTAACTGATCACCGTGTGTTTTGCGACCATAAATTACGTCACACATTAAGGGGGAGGGGGTTTTTGTGATATTAGGCAAAATAGTATGGGAATTTTCGTAAAAATACGTGACAAGGGGAAATCTGAAAATCTCAAAAATCGTGTGACATAATTTATGGATGACCCCTAAATATGTGCTGCGAATCCAGTTTTATGAAACATTTTGAATGAACACAATTAAGCTATTCTTCCAACAATTTTATAAAAGTAGTTGGCTTCAACTGATGAAAATAGAAATGGAATGAACGGTACTTTTCACATATTGTAGAAAACACCAATTTGCCGTATTCCTGATCATTAGCAAAGATTTTCCACCTGCCTATTAATCGGCCTCCATCTAATTTACAGACAAAGAACACAGATAGACGTCACACAATGAATTAATTCAGCCATATTATTCATTAATCATTAAACAATGGAAAATTTTAATTATTTTAAAATATGCTTAATTTTATTTATATGTAATAATCACTAGTTTTTTTGCATGTGAACAGAGAACATTTGTGTTTACATGTGAATACGGAAACCTGAAAGTCCAATTTATCTTTCACTATCACTTTAGGAGAGAAGGCAGAAAAACAGACACACCGACAGACAAACAAACCGATGGGCAGACAGACTATTTTTTTGTAATAAATGGGCTTGCTCTTGACTACATACTTAACTATACGGTTAAGAAGAAGCCTAAGATGGAGCGAGCTTACCCAGAGGTACTGGTTCTCCCACATACCAGCGGAACACAGAAGAACTGTTTGGCGCTGGATTCCGGCAGGAGGGTGGTAGCATCCAGGCGGCCTCTTGCGAAGCCTACCACCGCAGAGGGATCTGTTAGCCGTCATCATTGGTTAGAAAAGCAAAGATGCCGTTGCCCAGGGTAGACCACTAGGGTGTAGATCCCACCACCCCAAAACGACAGACGGACCGACATCAGAGACACCGACAGACATACAGTAATACTTTTTATGTGTAGGTATAGCACTAACAGTCTTTGAGATTAACTTATGATGGACTCACACAGAAAGACAATTAGTCAAGACTACAGAACGCTAAAACAAAGTTATCCATTTCTGATTTTCAGGGTCTAGTATTTTCTCCTAAACAATATCTTTTAATAAGACTAAGTAGTCTATCAGACCACGTGGTCTGTGACCGGAGTTAAATTTGAATTGCAAACGAGGGAACCGATCAATGTTCCGTGATTTAACAATTCTTTCGTTACAGATAATGAATGACAAGACAAATTGGAAACAAGATCTATTTGCTGTCGTTAAGTAGGCAATCTCAGTTGACTGAACAGGCCGATATCGAAATAACGTCATTAAGAATCTAACCTTCAACGGTAATGAATTATTTTTAAATTGATATAGCTAATACTGGCTGTAAAGTATTTTAGAAGAAAATAAAAAGCTGTTCGAAATTTAAATTTTAAGATTATGAATCGGTGTTATGAAATCAACATAGGTATAATGCCAAAGTTGTGGCTTATTTTACTCCTTTTCACCGGAAATTATTATTAAATAAAAGTTTTTGAAGTGAAACTTCTTTATCGGCGTTGGAAAAAATTTACCGTCACGAAAAAGTTTTCGGACCGTCACGAAAAAGTTTTCGGTTGCGCGTCACAGCGTCACATTTTTCGGTTACGCGCCATCTTTTTCTTGCCCCTACCACGGTTGGTTCAGACGATAGCAAAAAGGTAAAGTGAAATAATATTTAACCAATTTAACCAATTAAACCAATTTAACCAATTTAACCAATTTAACCAATTTAACCAATTTAACCAATTTAACCAATTTAACCAATTTAACCAATTTAACCAATTTAACCAATTTAACCAATTTAATCAATTTAACCAATTTAACCAATTTAACCAATTTAACCAATTTAACCAATTTAACCAATTTCTGGAAAGTTGCATGTAGATCATTTTTCGAAAAATAAGGCCATAAAGAAGTTTCACTTCTTACGTGTGTACACTAGTACACGCACAACTTTTTTAATCGACAGAGTTACAACTTGCATTCTCTAACGAGATTATGTAAGCACGATTTTGTATCATATCACCCCAAAACAGGGGTAACGCAAAATCAATGCCTCTAGTGTCGGTCTGCCGTCATTAATATCGTTATTTATCCGTTATTAAAGCGGTAACGATATTTACAAGTCATTATGCCTTTGGCCTGGAGCGGCACTAGCCAATTACGAGACGGTGTTGGATTATTCTGGGTTAAACTGAGTATAGTGACTGAGTTTCTTCCACTCCTTCTTTTCGGTACTAGCCCGCATTTGTCTCGAAGCAATGGTAGGTTTAAAATTGGGACGTGTAATAAGCTCCTTATAAAGGGCCTATTTGCAGTAAAAAAACTGATTTTACTGATTTTGTCAGCAAAAGTGACAGTTGCTCTTTTAAGGCCCCATTGGTCGAGTGAGAGTGGTTTTAGTACTGAAGCAAGATCTCGGGGTGCTGAATTCGATCCCCGGGGCAACAAGAGTGTCGAATTTTCGATCATTGCTCGGGTTTGTGATTACCAACCCGTATTTGGCAAGCGTGGTGATTATGCCTGTACTCATCATTGCTGGTAACTTGAATTCAAATATTGAGGACTGCCTTTCAGTGGGATGATTAAAGGCCATTACTACTTTTATATTTGCTATTTTGATATATTTGATATACTTTTAATTTGTTAGGATTTTAAACTTCCCCATTGCATTACTATAATTCTATGTATTATAAGTATGTATTTTCAAAAAAAGAAAAAAAAAAAGTATATAAGTAAGTTTATCGGTTGTCTAGTACCCCATACGACAGGGTACTTAATAGTACCTTAATTTGGGACTAGATGGCTCTGTGTGGCCCAGTGGGGCATGTCTTAAATTTTTTTTTTTTTTTTATAATGCGAACGGTTAAAATTAATAAAATACCGGTTGAATTTTTTAACATTTTCAATAATGTTTATAGGCATTCAGTATTGTATTTATAGTCCATTTATGAAATTTAAAATGTGAATCAAGTTTTCACCCGAAAATATTTTTCGCAACGTAGTTTTCTACTTTTACGGTCCCAAGCCTGTTAAGGTATGAAGGGAAAATCAAAAACTTATGAATAGTACCGTAATAAATGAATGAGATGCGCAACGCGTAAAAAAACTGTTGCTAGGCGGCCGTATCAAAAATTTTAGATTTTTGGCGGACATTTTCTGAGTGCTTCATCTTGACATTTTTGTACTGGACTATACCAAAAG
This sequence comes from Anania crocealis, assembly GCA_949315895.1. Lineage (NCBI taxonomy): Eukaryota > Metazoa > Arthropoda > Insecta > Lepidoptera > Crambidae > Anania > Anania crocealis. Next base: position 16,906,556 of record OX438871.1, on the reverse strand, counting down.
TAAAAATACATCCTTTGTTTTTAATTTTATATCTATTCTAGCTGTTGCCCGCGACTTCGTACTGTTATCCGTTACTAGGCGGATGAGATTTTAAAAAAAACAAAATTTAAATTCACTAGAATTTATATTAAAATTGAATTTTAAAAGTTCACAATTTGTTGGAAGTAATTTAGTTCTGCGACAATAATTATGAGGTAAGGGAAAGGCGAGTTTCCAGCGCGGCGGTTGAGAGTGAACTGAGGTAGGGCTCTAACACGACTAGGCTCAGTCCTGAGGGAGAAGTGCTGATGAAGCACTTCTTCATTAGTTTCACTAAGGGTTTTTCATATATAACAACCCCCTCGTTAAGAGGAAACTCACGGAATGTGAGTTTTCATGTAATTATTCGATACGTAATTTGGGAAAATCTTCTAAAGGGATGTCAATTTCGCTTCGTTTGTCTACTGGTGTTTTGCTAATTTCATTTGTAATTTGGGGAGTAAATTTGCGAGAAAACTTGCCTTTCTTAATGATTAGGAATATTATAAAAATACAAATTGTTATTAAAGAGATGACACTAATAATAGGAAAACTAATATGATTGTTAAAATTGGTTGGGAACTCTATTGTTTTTAAATCTTTAACAACTACATCAGTTATAGTTTTAAATTGTTTTAAATTATCCAGATTTACATTGTCTAACTGTGAAATAGGTAAATTAATTTTGACTTGATTAAAATTAGTAATATTACAGCAACTATCACTAATTATATTAAAGTCTGAAGAGACTTTCGGAACATTTATCTTAGGGTACACTTTTCTAACTAATCTTACGTTACCATGAAACGCCGTGCATTCATAGGGGATGTTAAGCACACCTGTACCGGATATAATTGTATCGGATACAGAATCTTTGCATTCTAAAGTTAGTTTAGTGGGTTTTGATAGGACAAATACCCATTTATTATTATTAAGTTTATGCCAGATATTAATGTTACCAAAAATAAATCTATACGGACAATTATCAGGTAACGAGGATAATGCTTTAGTTATAATTTCAATTTCACAAGATGGGTTATCAAGGACGGTGTGGATGTCGGCTATTTCGCAAAGGTAAGTTTCTGTAGGAATATTTTTACAATTGGTTAGGTCTTTAAGGTAAGTGTAGGTAGATTTATCTGTGCTTAAGGCAAGGAGTTGTTTAGTGGGCAGAATCATGGCGAAAGAATCCGGTGAGCTGCTAACATGAGGTGTTGGAAGAGGAATGTTCCGATAAATATTATATTTTAACAGACTAACTAAAGGTAATTTTACAACGAATATAAGCTTATTGTCTAAATAGTAGCATAAAAGTTCAGCTACATTAATTAAGGTATGAATATTACTTATTTCTAAACTTATAGGGAAATCTAAATGTTTGGGTATTACCCTGAGATTATTTACAATGTCTTTATACATTTGATATGGCGTCAATATTGACGGATGTACGGTATTGCTTTTTACAAACAGAATAGCATTTAACAAATCTTCAATTTTAAAAGATAGTGTAAGCAAATTGGATTGCAAGATATTTAATATAGACATTAATTTTGACTTAAATGATATAATATTAATAACATTTGATATATTTTTGAATGACAGAGACAATTCATTGACGACGTCGTTCAATTTCGCTTGATTCATATTAATTTCATATAAAGAATTATTTATATTAGAAATTGCAGATTGAGAAACCATTATAGTTTTTGTAAGAGATTCTGAGAGTTTTTTGTCATTATTATACAGAGCCACTATAGCATTATGGTAATTTTCAGCATCATTTTCATCCATTGTGCCGAAAATGTGTTTGAATACGGTTCCGATGCCAACAAACCAGGCAGATCTTTTGGTAAATGAATTAGAAATAATATGAGAAATGGCTTGGAAATCTCGTTGGATATCATTATACAAAGCTTGCAAAGGTTGTAGCATATTATTGCAATGTTGGATATCCATTTCTTCGTTTTCGCGACAGTGATATCGAACAGTTCCAAATACATCATAAATGTTTTCAAGATGGTGTTGAATAGAGGACACGTCTACCGGGATAACAATATGAAATTGGTCGTTAACAATCCTCAGTGTGCCGACAGGATCGAATAGTATGCCAGGACTTTTGTCGATATGTTCAACAAATTGGTTGTCGTTGCTCGCGGAGACGACAATAAAACACAGTGTAGATATTCTGAAAATAAACAGTTTGATTCTAAAAAGATTTGTATATGATAGATGTATAAAATTGTAAAATGTAAAAGAATTAAAATTGTAAATAGATTAAAGAATAATATTTTAGAATAAGTGAATGTGTATTTTCACTCGGAGGACTCATTTGTATGAGCAGGCTTAACCTCATCAAAGTGGTGTCTGACGTGACGCCTGTTAATAAGCAGGGACAGCGTGTTATTGCTATGGACCTTAACAATTTTGTAAGGTCCTTTCCAAAGTGGAGAAAGGGATTTTCGAAGCCGTACGTGATTTTTAAGGTAAACATATTCTCCGACTTTGTAGGTCTCGTGACGTGTGTGTTTATCGTAGTAGGTCTTCGACCTTTCTTTAGATGCGTTGATGTTTTGTAAGGCTCTCTCGCGAGAAACTTTTAAACGATGTTGCAACATTTTAGTATATTCGGGATAAGTAACATCAGAACGTGATTCGAATACGGAGTCGGGAATGTAGGGTTTGTGACCAAAAAGAAGCTCATATGGAGTGAATTGGGTAGTTGTATGGACGCTACTGTTATAAGTTAGCATTGCAGTGTAGACGTATTTATGCCAGTCCGTTTGACTTTCATTGACGAATGATTTTAAGTATTCCTTCAGAGTCGAGTGACTGCGCTCAAGAGCTCCTTGAGTTTGAGGGTGGTAAGGTGAGGACCAGATTTGTTTGATTTTTAGGAATTCACATGTCTGCTTGAAGAGATCAGCCGTAAAATTTGTACCTTGGTCTGTGAGAATTGTTTTTGGAATACCAAAGACTGATATGAAATGGACAAGGCATTCGCAAGTCTCTTCTGCAGTGGTGTTGGAAATTGGGTAAGCAATTGAGAATTTTGTTAGATCATCTTGGAGGGTTAGTATGAAACGTAATTTTGTAATTCCAGCTTCGGGTAAAGGGCCGACAATGTCCAGACTAATTCTTTCAAAAGGGCGAGTAGAAGAAGTAGTAATTTGCATTGGGGATTTATTGATTTTCCGAAGAGCCTTATTGGATTGGCATAATTTACAATTTTTTACGTAGTTCTCAATATCGGTGCGCATATTTTTCCAATAATAGCGCTCTGTTACTCTATTGTACATTCTGTTTGAGCCCAAATGGCCTGCAATAGGAATATCGTGGTTTTCTTTAAGTATTTTGGCAATTTCGGTCGGTACGGGGTATATGATTGAATTGTGATGTATGTTTACTGTTATGTTGGTGTTATTAAATAAGTATAAAAGCATTCCATATATTTTTACAAAGGAATGTTGTTCAAAGAGATTTTTGAAGTCGGAAATGGCGATGTCGTTTATGTCACCCGTTAAAATGATATCATCTCTTGCGGCTTTGAGGGTTTTAAAGATTTCTGGATATGTGCAGTCGTCGAAATAGTACGCCTTTGTGAAGAGGAGATAGTATTTCTTTCCTTTTATTTCCAGTTTAAGGAAAGAGTTAAGTTCACGTTCTTCATCAATGGAGATGGAAGATTCTTCAGCAGCGGAAAGAACATCTTGAAGGTAAGGATTCGAATCGTCAAAATCGATTGAGGTTGGAATTAGTATGGCTTTGGATTTTGATTTAAGAAGACTTTCGTTATGTTCTAAGACATTAGTGTTAAACGTTTCGTCTTTGTTTGAAAAAGCTTTTAAGAAGTCGTTGTATTCTTGATTGGAAATTGAAGGAGTCATACTAGCTTCATTGGAGTTAGAGGGTTGCGGTTCATTGGAATCGGAGCGAGGATCTAAGAGATTTGGTAGGTTTGTTGGACTTAGGTTTTCGCCTTGGACTTCTGATGGGCTTAGGTTAAAACCACCCAGGTCTATGAGGTCATCGAGGATATCTTGAGGTATGTCAGACTCAGTTGGGATATCAGGAGCTTGAGTAGAAACGGGATCGTCTTGGATCTTAGATGTAGAAGGTTGAGGATCATTGTCTGTTTGGATTGGATTCACTGGGAAACGGGACAATGCGTCAGCATTGCTGTTGATTTTTCCTTTTTTATACTCGACTTCGTAGTCGAATTCTTCTAGTTTTAGTCTCCACCTTACGAGTTTGGATCCGGGATCCTTGCAATTGAAAAGCCACTTCAGTGGTCGATGATCGGTCACGATCTTGAAACGACGGCCGTATAAGTATGGCCTGAAGACCTTGGTACCAAAGAGGATTGCCAAGCATTCTTTTTCCGTTACGCTATAGTTGGATTCAGCTTTATTAAGGGTTCTGGAAGCAAATGCAATTGGCCTATCATTTCCTACAGGTCCTTGTGATAAGATGGCGGAGATAGCGAAATTTGATGCATCACAGGTTAAGACAAAAGGTTTGGTAAAATCGGGATATGCTAGAACTGGAGCAGTAGCAAGACAATTTTTCAGAGTTTCGAAGGCTAGTTGCTGTTCATTTTGCCAGTTGAATAGAACATCTTTCTTGAGAAGGTTAGTAAGGGGTTTAGCAATTTTTGATAGATTTGGGATGAAACGGCGGTAATAGGAGACTAACCCCATGAAAGATTTGATATCTTTGGGACATTTAGGTTGAGGAAATTCTTGAACAGCTTTGGTTTTTTCTGGATTAGGTCTCACACCACTATCTGTGATGATATGACCGAGATAAGATACTTCTTTGCGAAGAAATTCGCACTTATCTGGCTGGAGTTTAAGATTACAATGTCTCAGTCTGTCGAAGACATTGGTAAGCTTTTGCACATGGGTAGTTAAATCGTATGAATAAATAACGATATCATCGAGATAAACAAAGCATTGAATGCCTTGTAGTCCCGACAGGGCTATATTCATTAGTCTCTGAAAAGTGGACGGAGCATTTTTAAGTCCAAAGGGCATTCGTGTGTATTCAAAATGTCCTTGTGGCACAGAAAATGCGGTTTTGGATGCGTCCTTTTCTGACATTTTTATTTGGTGGAAACCAGAGGCAAGATCGAGCGTGGTAAAGTATTTACTTTTGCCTAATTGGTCTAAAATTTCAGAAATATTTGGAATAGGATAAGAGTCTCCAATAGTGATGTCGTTCAGCTTACGATAATCAATTACCAGTCGCCACTTTCGTTGACCAGAGGCATCCATTTTCTTTGGAACTATCCATATCGGGGAGGACCACGGAGAGGTAGAAGGTTTGATGATTCCGTCATCGAGCATCTTATTTATTTGAGTTTCAACTTCTCTTTTATGTATATCAGGAAATCGATATGATTTTGTACTAATTGGCACAGAAGATGATGTTGGGATTTCGCATTCTAAAATATCAGTGTTTGTAAGTTTGTCATTGGGAAGATGGAATACATCTGAATATGTTGAACAAAGGTCATATAAGGCGTCAGTTTCTTCGCCATTAAGATGAGAGACTCTTAAAAGGTCAAGGACTTCTTCGGTCCTGCTTTTCACATTTAATAGGAGATCGTCAGATTCTCGCGTGTAAAAGATTTTATGACATTCTGATTGTTTCAGGGGAAGAAGTTTTAATTTAAGATTAGAATTGACTTTTATCGGAGATTCCGAGGTGTTCACTACAGTCACGTTGATTCTAGAGTTTGGTTTCACTCGAACTATGCAGTTTGCTATGAGGAGCGATCTAATTGGATGTTGATCAATGATGAGGCCTTCTTGTAATTCGGGGTTTTGTACTGTGCATTCGATTATGGTTTCGGTGCGTGGTAGAATCGTATAAACTGGTTCGTTGAATTTAAGAGTAAGTTCGATATTGTTGACTGTCAGTGTCTCCTTTTTAAAATCAATATTGCTACGAGAGCTAGAAAGGAAATCATTACCGATGATTCCGTCATATGGGAATTCTAAGTCAGAGGCTACGTGGAATTTATGTGCTAGTGTATTAAATGTGATAGGAATATGACCCAAAGTTTTCATTAAATTGTTTGTTGTACCAATTCCATTGAATGTAATGGGTTCTTGTGATATTTCAGGCATGTTTTCGACGGAACATTTTTTCACGAGGCTGATGGATGCACCACTATCTACTAATAGGGTGAGTGGTTTCGTTGAGACGGAGGTTTGGACTTCAATATACGGTAAGTATTTTCTTGACGGGTTTGTTGTAATATTGTAGACACTAATATTTTTTTCTTTTACAGGGATGGTACGAGAAAGAGAAGTTTCGGATATTGCAGTTGGTTCTTTAGAATTGGGAGATGAGCTGGCACCAGAGACGATGGATGCATAAGAGATAGAGGGATCGGCGAATCTTGAGTTAGAATGATTTACGGATTTGGAGTTAAGCACAACGGCGGATTTTGAAATTGGTTTAATATGTTTTGGATTTGCTTTTGCAATGGATACAGCGGATTCAGTGGATACAGTGGATATAGTGGATACAGTGGATACAGCGGAAACAGTGGATACAGTGGATGCAGTGGGTGCTGCAGATACAGTGGAATCAGTGGATACAGCGGAAACAGTGGATACAGTGGATGCAGTGGGTGCTGCAGATACAGTGGAATCAGTGGATACTGTGGGTGTCTTTGGATTTGGAAGCGATTTAGTAAATTTAGATGGTGGACTCACGGGACACCGCCGGGAGTCCATTAGGAGTTTAAAGAATGTTGTTCTTGATACTCCTCTTGTTCTTCGGGTGAATATTTGTCGCGATTATTATGTTCAATAAATTGAACGCGTCGTGGTTGGGAATATTGGGGCTGATGCTGCTGTTGAGAATTTGGAAAACGATTCGTGCTTGGTGTTGAAAATCGACGGCTATTATTATACTCCCGCTTACGGCAGTTGTCGATAGTGTGCCCTATTGTTTTACAGTATCGGCACACCGGAGCATTGGATGACGACGCGTTGTTATCATTTGTGCGGTATGTGGTATTTGGAAAAGTTTGACTTTGCTGTGGTTTAGCTTGAGAAGGACGCCTTTGATAATTATTGGGTCCCTGAGTAAGGTTTTGTTTTGAGTTAGTGGTTTGTTGCAATTTTTCTTCTGAAACTGCGAAATTGATGGCGTCGTTGAGAGTTTCCGGGTCTCGACATCTGACCACGGTGGAAAGTCGAGAGGTTAAGCCAACAACGAAAGTGTGGGTGGCCAGGTCCTGCATCGCGGCGACACGGCCTGCCAATTCCCCTTTCTTTTTTGTGGGTATGGTCACGTTAATTTCAGTCAAAAGTTTTGATAAACACGATTCAATTCGAAGTGCGAACTCGTGAACGCTTTCGTTGTTGCCTTGGCGACAGTCTTGTAGTTCTGAGAGCAGTGCCGAGTAGTGTTTTCTTTCCCCGAACTGAGATTTTAGAAATGATTCTAATTGGTCCCATTTGTCGAACAGTTTAATTGAGCATGCGCTTTCAGCGCGTCCCTCGAGTTGGCTAAGGATATATTTTAAAAGTATATCTTGTTGTTGGGCAGATGCAAGGCTTATTGCATTCTTGCAATTATTTAAGAATGGGCATAACTTTTCCCGATTGCCGTCAAATCTATTAATGAATTTACAAAGAATGTTTAAATCTATTTCATTACTTGAGGTATGAGTGATTGCGGTTTGCGACCGGGTGTGTGGGCCGGGAGCACTAGGTTGAATTACACTGGGGCCTGTCACGGCAGATTCATCCTAAACGTCTTTGGACATTGTAAAAGTATTCCTTTACGAGTATGAGGATAGTCTAAACAAAGATAAGGCGCTCGGCGGACGGATTCCGCGAAGTATGCGGGGCGATAACGACACTGGTCTCAGACTGAACACAATATGAACAATAAGAAATCTATTAATAGAATTATGTTAAACAAAATAATTATTGGACATAGAATATTGTAAAACGTTTTATGAAAGTCTTTTAAGGTTTTTTCAGCGCAACGAAGTTGAAGGATTTTCACTTAACTTTTCACTTTATAATTTAGGTTTTCACACTTTTCAAAATTTTCACTTGATATTACTGATATGGAAAAGACTCACAGGATCGTCGATGTCATTATGGATGCAGAGAGGCACTGGAACACCTGGCAGGATACGGAGAGAGCTCGAAGACACCTGGACGTCAGTCACGGGTGATGATGAAACAGTGATGCCGGTGTTGACAGTGGAGTTCACCAGGATCGGAGGATATAGGGGCCGCGGGATCGCCAGTTCTTGATGATGTAGAGGATGTAGTATTGATGTTTTGCGTGCTAACGGTGATATGGATTATACACTGGACACACTGGATTTAGTTCTCAAAATTGCAGTTTTATGGTTACGGAGACGTTTCCGTGGATTATTCACTTTTCACAATCCTTTAAGCTGCCACCAATGTTATCCGTTACTAGGCGGATGAGATTTTAAAAAAAACAAAATTTAAATTCACTAGAATTTATATTAAAATTGAATTTTAAAAGTTCACAATTTGTTGGAAGTAATTTAGTTCTGCGACAATAATTATGAGGTAAGGGAAAGGCGAGTTTCCAGCGCGGCGGTTGAGAGTGAACTGAGGTAGGGCTCTAACACGACTAGGCTCAGTCCTGAGGGAGAAGTGCTGATGAAGCACTTCTTCATTAGTTTCACTAAGGGTTTTTCATATATAACAGTACGCGTCAATTTCCGTTTATATGATCGCGATTCTTTTTGTAACATTTTTCACTGATACTTCGCTCCTATCGGTCGCAGCGTAATGTTAAATAGCCTAAAGCCTTCCCGATAAATGGACTATCCAACACAAAAAGATTTTTTTTATATCGAACCAGTACTTCCGGGGATTAACGCGTTCAAACAAACAAACAAACAAACTCTTCAGCTTTATAATATTAGTATAGGTTAAAATTCGGAAGGAAATTTCATCCTGTATTAGAACTAGATTACAGTCACATACAGAAATAACGCTTCGAACTGTCGAAATTAAAATATAAGAACTTAATGGACCTCCTAGAGGCTTTTCTTGTACCTATCTGTCTTGGATAATGCATCAGTAAGTACTGCATGCATTTTTGAGGGAGGGCGGGCGTCTTTCTTGCATGAACTAGTGCGTGCTTACTTGGTGTCGATACGGGTAGTGTGATCCTACAACACCTAGGCCGGTGCTAACGAGCGAAAACTACTTATTAGCCAATTATCAAAATTAATATCTAGAAAAATCTTGACTTCTTCGTCGCTCGAACAAGACATTTTAGTACCGCTTTACTTTACAAGAGTCTAAAATTAATAACATCAAACCGATATGATGATAATTAGTTAATTTCTCATTATACTCCTTTGAACTGAGCAGAAACGATAAATTATCCATTCATCACACACGGCTGTTTTCGCGAATTTCATCCTCTTTTCACGTCACTTTTCATCCCTCCTTCATTAACTTGCTCGTGTAAATTACTTTCTTGTCTTTCATGTACTATAAAATATACTTTGTTATTAGAAAACGTTAACATTTCAAGAGCATTAGGGATGTTATGAAATACGAGTATAACTTGGGTTCTAGCCGTATCCAGATCCGATAATACGAATGCAGAGATAATTTTATTCGGTTTCGGATTCTTTATTTTTAGGTTATTTAGGTTAGGTTTCGAAAAGTATTATAATGTTTTTCTTGTTTTCACGGATACCGTGATCAGTGGGTTAAAACAATACTTAATTTTTTGATGGAAATGGAACTACTTAAGACGCTGACTGCTGCCGATGACCTTGAGCAATGAACACGCCCACAAATTTATTCGTCTTTGAATTTCTTTGGAACGCGCCACAGCTATCACTGTCGATTCTCGTAGGAGTGACAGAGAAAAAGCACATGGAATAGAAGGGCCTAAGTGCCAAACAACAAAAATCGTTGTGCAATTTAAAATTGCCATTTTATTAAAAATCTAAATCAGCCATTTGCTTAAGCAACATGTAATATACAATTTATAGCAAAATTTTATTATCATTGCTATACGGACTGCTGAGAAAAATGGTAATTTATGTATTTTCATAGGCTACTTTGAGATTTTATTCTATCGAGAAAAGTTTTTGGAATCGTGTTTTGGAAACAGCCACCTTGTCGAAAATATGATCAATTACAACTACATAGCATTTGGCAACAATACGAGCCATAGGCTTAAAGCAAAACAATCTTCATTGAGCTCAATTTGGCTCATGTCAGCGTCTTAATGGTAGGTGATTTTATTTTCAAGCTTAGTGATACGGATATTTTTTCTTCTTATATCCGATAGTTTCGGTTACGGAGCTCCTTAACATCCCTTTATTTACTTTGATGTCATTATGATTCGTGACTAGATGTTTATATACCGTGCCTTCGTCTGAGTGTGTTTGTCTCTCCAATTATATTGGTTTGTTATTTTATATTATGAACAGAATTCGTAACTTTCATTTAAGATGAAATGTTTGTATTGCCTTGATTATATTGACATTAAGTAAATGAGTAAGAGTTACAGAGAATTCGCGACACATTTTGTTTACGTTGTTAAACTATAAGAGTATTCGCTCGGTCTTAAATAAAAGTTTAGGGTTGTGTTTTTTAATTAACTTTAAATAAATATGCATGGGACCATATTTGTCTATACTGTCTACAAATTCTTATGATCACATCGACTGAATCTGATGTAGATTTGTCAACTAGAAGACTTACTAGTTCTAAAAAAACAAAGCTACAATTGGAGTATTTTGCCATAATCCCGCCTGCCAAGCGTGGCGATTAAGGCAAACCCATCAGGCTCTGTGTGGCCCAGTGTGGCATGTCCTGAAATATTATTATTAATATTAAAAGAAAGACAGACGGTTGAGCTTTACGGAGGCTCTGTACATAAACATTTTAATTTTATTTATTTTATTGTTATTATAAAAGGACTTATCACACAATTATAAAGATAGCACCTAAAACCAGATTAAAATATCATAATTACAAGCGTTGCCTCGCCTCAAAAGACTTACCACAAAAGAGGCGTGAACCGTTCTCCACAGCTTATCTGGCAGATAAACCTTTAAAGCCTTAAATTAATTTTGTATAGTCCCAGTTAGAAAGCTTTCTGACTTAAGTTATGGCTTTTTATGCTTTAATGGCCTTATTAAGGTTATTATTGATACCTCTTGACCGTCAGAAGGGTTTTAGGAATATCTGTAATGAAAATTACAAACGTTTAGATGTAGATAATATAGGATTGATCTTACGAGTATAAATTGATAATTGCTAAACCAGTTTTTATGATTTCGGTGTTTATGGATTTGTCTTCGTCCAGGAATAGGATGATAAATATTAAAAACGTTTATGTATTTCTTGATATTTTTTCCTAACCACGCCATATTAAATAACAATGACATTTAAGACGTCAAAATCAAATAGGACTATTTGAGCGGAGTTTTTGGCGGGAGGTCGTGAGATACGTTTGGAGTCTGTTTATTTTATCGTATTTTTATTGTTTATCGTGATTTTTGGGTCGTAAAAGTGGTGTTATTTTGCAAAACAAAGTGTTGTGCGAGTGGACAATATACAGTTCGGTGAAATAACATGGTGTATGGGTCGTAACCAAGAAAAGTGGACCGTGAATTTTGCGCGGGAACTCGAACAGTTCACCTCTTTTGGGGACTTCTCTACATTCCTTCAATCTTTCAACTGTCACCAAAAACTCCATCAAAACATTAAAACGTCTAACATCAACGTTTTAATGCAAAAATAAAGAAAATAATTCTAAAGAATTGGCTGTATTGACAAGTATCAAAGGCCGTTAAACCTACTAAAGAAAAAAAACTATTTGAGCGATGCGAAGTTCGCGGGGTCCGCTAGTAGGTAATTAGAATACTTATGTTGGACTGCAGTGTTGGTGTAGTAGTGTGGTAGTTCGCCTATTTGATTCCCGAAAAGGAAATCTTTTCTAAATTGTCTTTGTGCTGGAAGGGGTGGGGTTCAGCTGTGCATTGGAAGTGTTGCTAGTATTGCATGTTAAGCTATCTATCTGTATTTAAGTATTAAACTTATAATGAAATGTTATTATAAAATTAACTAGGTTAAAGTATCATAACAATATATACCTACTATTAATTATATTGGTTCAGTCTCGTCTTGTTTCCCAACTTATTATTTTAATGGAAAACCGAAAGTTTCTTCTTACAAAGTTTATGCAGTTCACCCGAAGGAGGAAGTGTTTTAATCTTTCATGCTTAAACAATCGGAAACTAATTATAATCTGTAGATTTACATCACCGCTGCTGAGATTTTCAAATCCCAGGAAGTAATGTTTTAAACTGATGAAGTTGAGAAATACAATTGCTAGTTTAATTTCATGTTTGAAATATACCATAAATGCAATAAATATTATTTATGCATTTATGGTATTTATTTATTTATTTTTAATGCCACATTATAGAAAAATAAAAACAAAAAACTTGTCCAGCAATTAAAAAAAAATGTTAAGGTTAAACAACCCTTATCACTTAGGGGTATGAAAAATAGATAGTAGCCGATTCTCAGACCTACTGTATATGCATATAAAATTTGATAAAAATCAGTAAAGCCGTTTTGGAGGAGTAAGGTAACTAACACGGCATTTTATATATTTAAAGATCATTATCACATACAAATTGTATAAAGTACGTACTCGGCAATTAAAACTTGCAAATGGAAACCTTTTAATTAGTGGAAACGTGGGTTTCTGCAAAATGGTGGTTGAATTTACTGTCCACAGAGCGTAAGAGATTTATTGAACCTAAAAACGAAACTAACAAAATAACGCCTGATAAATTTTAACGAGCAACGGGTTGTAGCTCTGTCAAACATTGCCAATTACTGCGATGTAAGCAAAACAGTTTAGAAGGAACAAATTTAATTGATATAGTTAATATCAGTATATAAACTTGAAAAATTATGTCTCAGGCAGGACTTAAACCCGCATCTCCTCGCATACCGGGCGCGGCGCCTTACCTTTTACCAGTTACCACCGAGACACTACGTCACAGCGCGAATTTTTCAAGCATATTGCATACTAGCTCAGCTATCAACGGCTCATCAATTTTTGTACTTGTTTGTCATGTTTCATTTACCTACTTGTTTGTTGTACTCTACTAGAAATAATTTTTTTTCTTATTCTTATTCTTATTCTTATATTCTTATCGCTGTAAGCGCCGCACCCGGTATGCGAGGAGATGCGGGTTCGAGTCCCGCCTGAGACATAATTTTTCAAGTTTATATACTGATATTATAATGGCAATTTAATTGCTAAAGTATCAAATAAAGTAGGTACTTACTATGTTATAAAATCAACAAATCATTTAACAAAATCAGTGTAAAGTAAAAAGTAAAGTAACAGCCTATAATCATCCCACTGCAGGGAAAAGGCCTCCATCATTGAATTCAAGTTACCACTGCAGTGATGGGAACTGGCATAATCACCACGCTTGCCAAATGCGGGTTGGCGATCGCAAACCCGAGTAACGTTCGAAAATTCTAATTTTTTTGTTGCCCGACCCGGGGATCGAACCTGGGACCCCGAGATCTTGGCCCAGTACTTAAACCACTAGACCAACGGGGCGTTAGACCGACGGGGCGGACAACAAAATCAGTGATTCGATTGAAATGATTCGATTCTTTAACTACTTATGTGATAAAAAAATTACAACATATGATATTATTATCACTATTCTATATCAATTCACAGAAAGACATGCTGTGTCTTTAGAAGGATATTGTCATATGTAATCTTGATTTGTCATAAGCGATCGCCCGTCTCCTTCCGGCAATTATCCTTTAGACGCCTCTCACGACACCCAATGGAAGAGAAAGGAGTATGTTTTTCTTTTTACGTATAATCTTGGCCAGCTCTGGACAAAATATGTGACTAATGAGATTTTTATACGCTTCTGTACCATCATCATCATCATCAGCCTATCGCAGTCCACTGCTGGACATAGGCCTCTCCAATTGCACGCCACTTAGGTTGATCCTCGGCTTCTCGCATCCAGCTCCTGCCGGCCACCTTGCGCAAATCATCAGTCCACCTGGCCTGAGGGCGTCCTACACTACGTTTGCCGAGACGCGGTCTCCACTCAAGAACTCGTTTACCCCAGCGGCTTACTCGTTTACTCGTTTCTGTACTATGTTCTGCACGAAGCCCGAAATGAAATGTTGCTAAAGAACGCGTACGCCGCCTGTCAAGCTTACTCTAGCAAAAGTAACCTTAATTTTATTTCTTTGGAAGTGTTAATGTGATCAATAATTTATCCAATTTTAACATTTGAAATTATCGACTCTCCCGTTTTTATTTAACTTCACAAAATGTTTGTTCATCACTTATAGAAGCTATTAAATATTGTTGATTGGTTTAAAAATCACACAGTATGTAACAGACCCTAACAAGCAATTAATAGAGAAGACTCGTCTAGAGAAGCATTGCGTATTCATTGTTTTGAAGACCTTTCGTTTAATATTCACAAGCCATAATAGTTCCAATCACAGTCTCATCAATTAATCACAAGTAACGAAGATGTCTCATCTCTGGTAATAGCTGAAATAGATAGATGGATAAAGCGCTTTATTGATAGCTATGAGAAATGTACTCCTTTAGACGCCTGTTTTGATACAGAACAAGGAAAAAAGGTTTGAAAGGCGATGTAGGCTGGGCAGGCGCGCCACCGAGGTTATGAGAATATGCTCATACTTCTGCCCAAACATGAATATAAGTGGTGTCAAAAGATTCCCTTGATTGGCGTTCTATAAACTCGTTTATGTGTGCGGAAGCTTGTGTTTATTATATGTACAAGTAGTAGTGGGGCGCAAGCGGCGACATCGATTCTCATACATAGGTAAAACTGAAAATTTTTAGAAAATGAAAAACGGCTTAATGTAGAAAGTTGCCAATACTTTTATTGTTTTTTGAAGTAATCATCGTCGTATACGATGGAACCACTGAGAAAAGCAGTGGACCCATCCTTCCTTTGGAGTCTCTTCTATGGCATTTTCGTACGCTTTCACCGCATCTTCAGGGCTCGTAAAGCGAATACCTCGGATTTTATCTTTAGTTCTTGGGAATAAATGAAAGTCGCAGGGCGCCAGGTCAGGACTGTATGGCGGATGACTCATTATCTCGACACCTGCCATAGTCAAATATTCAACAGTCCGTTTTACGGAGTGCGCTGAAGCATTGTCGTAGTGAAGGTGAATCCTGCTTCGAGGGCGCTGCTGTCTAATTTTTTCCAAGACAACAGGCAAACAGCGATTGACATACCAGTCTGCAGTAACTGTCCTTCCATCTTCTAGCACACCTGTCGCGAAATGACCTTTTCGACCAAAGAATGAGGCAATCATTTTTTTTCCTTGACTTCTTCCTTTCGTTACCTTAGTTGGCCGATCCTCGAAAGGAAACACCCACTGAGCTGATTGTCTTTTGGTTTGGGTTCGTAGCAATATTATATCCAGCTTTCATCACCTGTGACGATGTCAAATACAGCATTTGAGTCACCGCCGTTGAACTTATCTAACATTTGGCGACACCAGTCCATGCGAGGGGGTTTTTGGTCAGCGGCTAAAGTATGGGGAATCCATCTGGTACAAAGCTTCCTGATGCCTAAATGTACGTGTAATATTTTTTAAACTTAATTCATTCCAATGCCTAGGCTTGCCCGTATCTGCTGATAGGTCACTCTCTCAACTTCCTCTATCATGCGTCGCACAGCACTAATGTTATCTTCAGTAGTCGCTGTTAAAGGACGTCCCTCACGCGGATCATCATTGAGATTGCTACGACCACGCTTAAACTCGTTAAACCAATTGCAAATAGTGGCACGAGATGGGGCTTTATTAAGAAATGCTAATCGTAGCCTGTCATAGCTTTGCTGTTGAGTAAGCCCACAACGAAAGTCATAATAAATCCTTGACCGAAAATTTTCTCGCGTTAGGTTCATTTTCACGTTAACAAGAGTTTTAGATTTGCCGCCAATTCACAAAAACAAATGAAAAATGAATGCAATATACTACATTAGGTTACCAAAGAGTTCTAAAATTGAAATTCAAAAAAGTTTTCATTAGCAATGTTTCTAACTGGCCAGTTCTAAAAAATTTCAGTGTTATCCACGTACAAATGGCGCATGACAGCCTCTCTAATCTTTTCCAAGTTCCGTGGTTACGAACGTGGAGTTCGGGATTTGGATTGAACACCGTCGACTTGTTAGAAGAATTTCTTAGGTGATGAACAGGTCGCAAACACAACAGCAGTATCTAGCTTTAACACCGTAGTCCGGTGGTTCACTGAGGTCGTTGGTCCGAATACACTATTAGCCAATTCGCAGAGTCGTTCTGATGTCCGTTGGTATCGCTAAGTCGCGTAGTCGCAGCGCAACTCGACTTTTTTATATGCCTCGACATCGAAGCCAGTCGTAGATACTAGCTAGAACATTAGTTTTCCAGAATAAACGACAAGGTCGTCATGTAAACAACACACATTTTGTACCTTATTATGTAGAGTAAACCATCTATGTCGCTTGCACTAAGATCTTATTATTACTTCATAGCTGAACATAGGTACTTATGTGTATTCATCTAGCGATTTCTAGAACCTTCTAGCATGTTTTGGCTAGCAGTGGATTAATTTGGTTTGATGATCATGTCCGATTTTGTATTATGTCTAATTTTGTCTAAGTGATTCAAATGACTAAGCAACTTTTAAAATAAACCGCTTTAAAATGAAAGCAAATACCTGTCCAAAACAGTTTACCTCTAAATAGCCGAGAGATGGGGAAGGGGGAGTTCGGACCAGCTTCAGCAACTTGCCTGGGCCGCCCGGACCCGTGGCCCGTATAATTAGCAGCGGCGAGTGATTTAAGGGGTTAAGACATAAGCTAAAGCGTTTAGGAATGGACAATCTGTATCTTCTTTGATTTTTTACTTTTACTGTGTTCTTGTATCAGAGTTTTCAAGCCTAATGTAGGTATCTGACGAAGCTTGTTTTTACGACTTTTATCTTGAGTATGTTGAGTTAGAAAAACAAGTCGTGAGGAAAACAAGCCACGTCAGAGCCCAATAGGCGGTTTTTAAAACTTGTAGACCAGGGTACCCTTGAAAGACAATCATAATATGACAAGAGGCAAATAGCCCTTTCGATCACCGGCCTAAATCTAGATTTAAGATTTAGTCTTATAAATTTTAAATCATTAGCCTCCATCCGTTCACAGTTGGACATACCTTCACAAAAGAAGGATTTTACTATTGCTTTGGTCAATAGTGGGACGATTATGTTTCCAGTCCCTTCCAGCGGTACTTCCGTAGACGCCTCTTACGACACTCATTGAGAAGAGAAGCGGTGGAGCTATTCACCCAAAACGCCGGCACCACACGACACTTATTTCTTTTATGACGACCTCCTTGACGGAGTGGCGTACACCAGTTTTCAAGGTGTCGCCTGATCCAAGGTCCCGGGTTTGATTCCCGGACTGGACAATATAGGAAAAAAAGTGTTTTTTTTTTGTACATTTTCTCTGGTCTGCATGTTTTGTGATATCTTCGTTGTTTCTGATTTCCAAAATACGAGTGCTTTAAATAGTTACTCAAATTGGGATCAGAACAAAGTGATATGTGATGTTGTCCACATTTATTACGAGTATTATTTATTTATAAATATATCGAAATCAATTGAAAGTTTATTTAGTCATTTTAACACTCTTTAGACCAAACCCCAAACGCAACCTAACTCTTGCTCCTCTAAATTCAATAAAAATCTATTATCCCCTAGGAAAAGTGGGAATGAGTGTAACAGGCCCCGATATTCCAGAGCTTTTAACGGTAATTAGAGATAAAAAAGAAATAGCCCCCTTTGTTAATTAAAAAGATCTTAGCGCCGTTATTAGGTTCGAACTGGCTTTCGAACATTTTATTCAATAAAATATTTGGGGAAAGGATGAAGCTTAGATGCAGCTTACAGCTACTGAGACAGCGAGAGACCGACTTTGTACAGGCAAAGTTGGTCCGATGAAAGTCGGTAACTGTCTGCAAGTGTCAGCAGCAATACACGTATAACAGAGGACTAGCACTACCCTTTGTCGTCATATTAACGCCGTAGACGACTAAAGTAGTACTACCAGAGGAGATGGTCAGCAGTGTCTTCCGCCTACCATTGGCTTAACTGCGAACCTGCCTGCTAATTGCTTGGCGATTATGCGACCTTATCCTTTTGAATAGGCATGTGTTGGACCGTGGATAAAAGTGGGTTTATGATTATGTGGACTAAGCCTGCAAAAGTAAGCATTTTGTCAGTTGGCAGCAGCTTAAATAATGGCAGTCAATTAGAATGATTATTTTTATTGACATAAGTAAACTTTTTGGTTGCTTAATATACGGAAGAACTCTCTAAAACGGGTTATTTTCTATGTTTGCATTTCTTCTGATAAGAAAGATAAGCCAAGTGAAGATTCTTTCTGGTAGGACCAAAGTTCAGCAGTTCAACTATTTTATGTAGTTATAAGCCAAGAATGACGACCTCCGTGGCGGAGTGGCGTACACACCGGTTTTCAAGGTGTCGCCTGCTCCGAGGTCCCGGGTTCGATTCCCGGACGGGTCAATGTAGAAAAAATGAGTTTTTCTACATTTTCTCGGGTCTGGGTGTTTGTGGTACCTTCGTTGTTTCTGTTTTCCAAAATACGAATGCTTTAAATAGTTATTCAAATTGGGATCAGAACAATGTATGTGATGTTGTCCACATTTATTATTTATTTATTTATAAAAAAAAAAAAAAAAAAATAAGCCCAGTGAAGATTCTTCTACGATTTATTCATTGCCCAATAAAGGTCTTCGTGTTCTTTCTTGCCTATTAATTCCTGCTTTAACGTGATATTTCTCCGAGTGCCGAAGCGCTTTTAATAATCATCTAGTTTTCATGACCAACTTGCTTGATTTTAAATTAAATTTAGATAATTTAAAAATGTTTGTTGGGTCGTAAGAAGCGATCTAGATTACCAGAACAGCAAAAACACATAAAATTTACTAATATATTTAATAACATACTGAGTTAAAAGGCCATATTATTCAGCCAAAAGCGAAGAAAAGGTTTAGGCCCATGAAATTGCCTATTTTGCTAAGGTAACATTTAAATCTAGGCTAGTAGGTCTTGCCCTTGGCCCTCCATGGTTGTTTATTACCTTGCTAAAGGGGTCAGGTAGTTCGCTAGTTGGATTTATTCGTCTGTGACCTCCCTTGTGGGACAATCCCATCAGTCTTACCTAGCAGCTCAAGGCATGCTTTATTGCGATTAGATTTAGCATGACTATGATAAATAACAATTAAGAATTGCGGAGCTGAATTGGCAGTGGGCGGGGCACATGTAAGAAGTACCGAAGGCCGTTGGGGCGGTAAGGTTCTGGAATGGCGACCGCACGACAATCTGTGGCTTAGCTCCCCCACCAGGTGGACATAGGATCTGGTGGAGGTCGTGGGAAGCCTTTGGATACGGGTGGAGTGGGACAGATCGTTGTGGGGATCCTTAGGGAAGTTCTATGTCTGGCAGAGGCCGTCGTAAGGTTGAGATAATAATGACAAGTCACAGCAGATCTTACTTGATTTTGTTAGTAATATCAAACATGTAAACAAACAATTTATTATGACATCTCTTCATTTAATCCTGCCATGTAATAGTCATTCAAGGATAGTCTGCAGGTAGTTATTCAGGGAGTAGACAAAACATTTAAATATCTGTATCGGCCTATTATCATCCCACAGGAGGACAAAGGCCTCCGAAAAAAGACACCATAGCAATGATCACAAACCCGAACGATCTGATCGAAAATACAAAAATCTGGTTGCCTGATCCGGGGATCGAACCCTGGTCCCCGAGGTCTTGGCTTGATACTTAAACTTCATAGAACCCATTGGTCTAGTAATTTAAGACCAAATCCATAGACCAACAAAATCTGTGCAGCCATTCTTGAGTTATAAATGGTGTGGCCAACCCGACTTCGTTTTATTTTTGTAGAAGATTTCAAACCGAGTGTTTGTTATTCGAATTAACAGAATCAATCGTGCGCAAACCTTAAGATACCAGTAGTGCGATTGTGTAACGTTGTTCATGGATGGACAATGAATACAATTGATCATGGATCGTATAATGTAAATTCTAATTGTGTAATTTTGTCCATTCCATGAAGATCGAAAAGTGACCGGTGGTATAAAAACGTTTCATGGATTTGCGTTTTATTATCGCAAAACATTTGGTAAAACTCATTTTTTTTAACATAATATTAAATTGTATTCAAATATAAATGCAGGTTTTTAATCAAATTTTACGATTTCAACCCAAAAACAAACTTTTATTCATAAATACAGTGAATTTAAACTAAAAATTTACCTTTGCAATTGAAATAACCAAACGCAAAGAACGAATGAAATACGAGTTTCCTGCTACAGAGTTTTTTAATGACAAAAATATATAAGCATAGTCATAAGATTAATAAATAAATAAATAAGATAATAAAAATATGAAATGTGTACTTCAACGCCACTTATAATATGTTAAATTTTACCTATTATGTGTTAAATGTTGCTATGCCCTGTGCAGGGCGTCACAAACACTTTTATATTTATTTACCACCTTATAACTAGTAAGTTTTGTGACACGCAATAAACAGTTTGAATTTGAATTTGAATTTGAATAGGTGGCGTTAGTGGACTACGTTTTTTTTCCCTAAATGTTTTACGGCTTCCGATAACATGATAGCCTAACCTAACCTAAACCTAAACTTTTTTTTTTTTTTTTTTTTTTTTTTTTTACGCGAGGAAAATGCTTTGCGCATCATCACCACTGCCCCGGGGGAGGGCAGGGCGGTATGTGGGACTCCCGGCGCCCTGAAAAGGGCGCTGCTCCTGGGAATGGGACCCAGGGGTATACCCACTAAAAACCTCGCGTCGCCCGCCGCGCTGACTGACGGCAGGGTCTGTGGTTACTCGACAGTCCACGGACCCCGCCAGCGGCCACCTCCGCCCTGAAAAGGGCAGACCTCCTCAGAGGGGGTGCTGAGACGGCACCCCACTCCTACCTCTGGACGACGCGCTGGGCGAACAGCGCGTCGTCCTGGTCCCATGTGCTAGGCAGCTGGTGCCCCCGCACCTGCCGCCCGGGACCCTGGCGGGGCCTACCGCCCCGCCTACGCCGACGGAGGCGGAGAGAGTGCGGATCCCGCTCTCTCTCCCTCTCGGCGACCTCCTTCTGCGACATGACGTCGTCGCAGAAGGCGGCCACCGCCTCCCAAGCCTGCTCGCTGCGGACCATCTCCGACATGATGGCCGGCAGCGAGAGGACTCCTCCTCCCAGGGCCGCGGAAAGGACCGACCGCGGCCCACTCCACGCGGGGCACTCCACCAGCGTGTGGTGCGCGGTATCTTCTGCGCAACCACAGTGGTGGCATTCCTGGGTCGGCTCCTTCGCGGCGACCAGACACAGATATCTCCCGAAGCATCCATGCCCCGAGAGAATCTGCGTCATCCGGAAGGAGAGCGACCCATGCCGCCTCTCGATCCACCCCTTGAGGATGGGGTGGATTGCCTCAAGGATGCGGCGTCGGGAGCCAGCTAGTCGAGTGCCCAGCCGCTCCTCGATGAACCGCGTCCACCGGTCTAAGGAGGCCTCGTGGGCCTCCCTACGCCACCGCACCACCGTGTCTTGGGGGGGCCAGTTTCCTTGGCTTCTGGCATCCGCCGCCCGCCAATACACTGACCCCTGCGCTTCCGCCTCCAGGTCCCATGGAAGGGACCCAGCGAGTGCGCACGCCACCTCGTGCGAGATGGTGCGGTAACCTCTCACCACTCGAACCGCCATGATCCTCTGTGCGCTATGCAAGAGGGCCCTATGACGGTTCTTAAGGGACGCCGCCCATATCGGAGCCCCGTAGAGGGCCATTGACCTAACCACCGTCATATAAAGACGGCGGCAAGAGTCCCCAGCCCCCTCCACGTTAGGCAGCAGGCGACTCAGTGCACCCGCTGTCCTCACCAATTTGGGGACCAAGGCCGTAAAATGGTCCCCAAAGTCCCACCTGCTGTCAAGAATGACGCCGAGATACTTCAGCGTCTTTTTGACAGCGATGGGAGTGCCACCCACAACGATGCTGGTGCCAGCAGGTGGTCCACGCCGAGGGCCGTGAAAGCAGATAGCCTCGGACTTGTGGAGAGCCACCTCCAGCCCCAGCCGCCGGATTCTGGCCACCACCGTCGCTACTCCGGCAGTGGCCAACACTATCGCGGCCCGGAGGTCAGAACCCCGGGCCGTGACGAGGGTGTCGTCGGCGTAGCACGACACGTCCACGCCGCGCAAATTTGCGCAGCGTAGGACGTAGTCGTACCCGATGTCCCAGAGCAGGGGTCCAAGGACTGACCCCTGTGGGACACCGCACGACATCTGCCGACGACCTGTTCCCTCCATGGAAGGGAAGACTACCGCTCGTTCTGATAGGTAGTCCCCCACCAACCTCCTCAAGTAAGGAGGCACTCCATGATACTGGAGCGCCTCTAATACCACCGGCCAGGGCAGGGTGTTGAAGGCGTTCGCGATGTCCAACGACACCGCGATCAACACCCCTCCCCGGGAGACCACCTCCTCCGCTGTGTCCCGCAGACGACCGATAGCGTCGATGGTCGATCGACCTCTGCGGAACCCGTACTGGGCGTCGTCCAGGTTGGGCCCAACCTCCTCCAGGTGCTCGACGAGACGGTTTACCACCACTCTCTCTAACAGTTTACCTGCCTCGTCGAGCAACACTATGGGCCGGTACCCAGACGGTTGGTCCACCGGGCGGCCCTCCTTGCGGATGAGGACCAAACGACCCTCCTTCCACTTCCGGGGGAATTTGCCCTCCCGGAGGCATCGGCTGTACAGCTCCCGCAGCCGAGACTCCAGGGGCTTGTGTTCCCCGGTGAGGGCCAGGACCCAGGCACGGGCAGGAATACCGTCGGGCCCTGGGGCCGTTTTTTTGCCCTTCAGGCGCAAAACGGCCATCCCCAGCTCCTCCTCTGTGACCTCGGGTGCCACCTCTGGCCCCGGGTCGCTGGACGGAGCACACATGGTAGGGGGCATGAAGTCCACCCCCCTGTTGGGAAACAGGGTCCCCACAACCCGCTCGAGGACCTCCGAGTCCAGACTGCTGGAGACTGGGGGGGCCCAGGGCCGAAGCTTTTGCCGCACCAGATGGTACGGCCTGCCCCAGAGGTCCCTCTCTAGGGTCCCCAGCAGATCCTCCCAGGCTGCTGCCTTGGACCGCGCTATTGCCAGCCTTAAGGCAACTGCCACCTCTCTATAGGCGGCGTACAGCCGGTCCAACTCAGCCTCTGCGTGAATCCGACGCCTCCTGTACCGCTGGAAGCGACGGCGCTCCTCCACGCACCTGGAGCGGAGGGCGGCGATCTCTGGCGTCCACCAGTAGACCTGGGTTCGGGGAGAGGGGGCTCGGGCACGAGGCATTGCCGCGTCACAGACTTGTGACATGGCCTCAATGAGCCGAGCAGCTTCCCCATCCAGATCCATCGGTGGCAACTCCGGGAGCCACGCCTGGACAAGAGCCGACTCCTGCAGCAGGTCCCTATCCAGGCGCTTTACCGCCCACCGCGGGCCGTCCTGCCGGGGCTGGCCGGGGCTGGCCGTGGCGGCTGGACCGGAGACGCAGAACCGGATATATCGGTGATCCGACAAAGTCTCCGGGTCCGTCAGCACTCGCCACCCTTGGACACGGCGTGCGACGGTGGGAGACGCAAAGGTCACATCGACCCGCGAGCTTCCATTGCGTCGCACGCACGTGGGCACAGTGCCGACATTAAGGATCGTGAGTCCACACTCCACGATCCACTCCTCCAGGACTATCCCCTTCGGATCAGTAGTCAGGGAACCCCATTGCGCGGATTTCGCGTTGAGGTCCCCAAGTACGATCACTGGGAGGGGAGAGCTGCGTCCCACCATGGCCCCGACCTCTGCTAGGTACATCTCGAATTCGGCGACTGGTCTATTAGGGGAGAAATAACACCCTATTAAGACCAGTTCGCCGATCCGGACCGCTAAAAAGCCGTGTCCCTGCCACACGCATGTAAGCGGGGGAAGACCGGACGACCCTGGTCGGTATATTCCGACCAGACCGGCTAAGTCACCGACCCAGTCGGAATGGGCCGGGACGCGGTATGGTTCCGATATCACCGCGACATGAACCTGCCATTCCACCACGGCCTGGAGCATTAGATCCTGGGCCGCGGCGCAGTGGTTCAGGTTGGCCTGAAGGAAATGAAGGTCTTGAAGATTCATTGTGTTGGACCTCCATTTCCGTCTCCTGTGAAGCCGCTCCTGCGGGCAGACTCAAAGGCCGTGGCTCCGAGGGCTTCCTCGGAGGTACGGCACCCCTCCTGCGCGCACTCTTCTTCGGGGGCTTGGTGCAGGCCTTGCCCCCGGGTGCGTGACCTGCCGCTCTTCCGGCTGCCTCACAAATGTGGCAGTGGGGAGCGGCTGTGCAATCCTTGGCCAGATGGCCCTCTTTCCCGCAGCGGCGACAGTTGCCACTGCGGTCCACCTCCGAACGGCATTGAGCCCCGACGTGGCCCAATGCAAAGCAGCGGTAGCACCGCTGCGGGAGTGGGGCTAGGACCTCCACCTTGGCCGAGGTCCACCCCACCAGCAGTCTGTCCGCTGCCACCTGTTTAGCAGCCTTGAGGGGGCACTTGACAACCGAGGTGCCCATACCTCGCGGCCCCTTCCGGATCACTCCGACCCGGACCTCCTCAGTCGGACAACCGCCAGCCTCAGCCACTACCAGCTTTAGCTCCTCGGCCGTGACGGAGTCATCCAGGCCGGAGATCCGGAGGTCTGTGAGGATTGTCGGCCTGGCCACCCTCACCTCCTCCGGATTGAGAAGTCCCCGAAGCTTTTCCGCCAGTGCGTCGGCCTTAGCTCCGCTGGTCGCTCCAGGGATCTCAATGATCCGGGACCCGGTCGCACCCTCCCGGAACTTTACCTTTTCAATGCCGAGGCCCTTGAGGTCAATCTTGGTTTTGGCCTCGGCAATGATCGCCGCGTAAGATATCTCTGCCCCCTGTTGCAGCGTCAAAGTTACTGCAGAAGAACGTGGGGGGCGGAGACGCCGGGCCTTCTTCTTCGATTCCGGCTTTGGGGCCGGGGCCGAAGGGGCTGGGGCCCGCTTCGATGGCACCGTGGGTCTTGGCGCGCGGCCCTCCGGTTCCGCGCGCAGTTTACCACGACGTCGTACCACCTTCGACCAAGAGCTCGTTCCCTCCCTAATCGGCCCAGTTGTAGCCAAGGGTTCAGCAGTGGGCTGGGTGGTGGACTTCTTGCCCACACCTTTCCCCTTGGTGGAGGGCGGGGCAACAATCGGCTTAGTGGCTTCCTTAGCTTTCTTTCCCCTCTTGCCAGCGGCAGAGGAGAAAGGTGTCGCCGGATCTCCAGGAGCCGCACGTGACGTTGAGGGGGCGGACAGAGCCGCTGCAAAAGAGGGAGGCGGTGCTGGGACTTCAACCTCCTCACGCCTACGGTCGGCCGCTAGAGGAGGACGCAGGTGCCTCCCTGGCAGCAGGCGCCCTTCGGCCTCGAGGCCGTCGAAACGCGCATCAACCATCCTCGAGAAGCGCGCCACGACCTCTCGCAGCGCCTCCTCACCAACCTTAGCAGGGACGGTGCCTTCAGACGCCGGAACAAGAGATGGCTCGCTGGACCCACGTCTCACTTCCTCGCGGAGCGAGGCCAATTGTGAGCGGAGCTCCTCCATCTCCGCTCTCAATCGTGCGTTCTCCGCCCGGAGGCGGGCTGTTTCGTCCGAGACTGTCCGGAACTCAAGCTCCGCCACGGACTCTCGGATGACCTTCGCGGAAGCCTTCAGGGCACTCGTGAAGGTGCCCTTCAGGTTCCCCGACCTTGTGGCGACCATTTCGATGGCCTGAAGACTGCTGTCCAGCCGTTCACCCAGCATGGCAGCAGTCACCGCCTCCGCGTCGCGCCAAGAAGAAGAAGCAGCCACAAAGCGACTGGCGGCATCAGGATGCGCTTTACGCGGTTTCGTCGCAACCACCGAATCCGAGAGAGCTGGAGACTCCATCTTCGACTGCGGCGAGCCAAACTCTTTCGCCGCAACTGTTGCCCTGCCACGGCCGCGCTTGGAGATCCGCGACGACCGTAACACAACCGACACTGTCGGAGACCTGGATCTATCTGAGTCCGGGCTCTCTGATCCGCTCCGCCGCGAATCGCTCCTCCTCTTTCGGGCCTGCCAGAGTTTGGACAGGCCAGAATTTGTCGACCTCAGACTCATTGCTGAGTCCGAGTCGACACCACTACCAGCGCCGCAGATATCCTGCAACACCTCGAAGCACTCTTTGACGCCTTCCGGCGCGTCAACTATTACCTTCTCACAAACGTCTAGGGGGGGGTTATACGAATTAAACTTTGCCATAGAAGTCCCACGAGTAGTGTGGAAATAAAGGTCCACCCGGGCAGAGCCACATACCCGGGTAACCCTACATACTGCACGGGGGCGGGAAACCCCGTGAGTTGGGCCGCTTGGCCGCCGACCTTCACCCAGCCGACGTCCTCCGAACGGAGGCGCCCGATGCCACGTACCCTCACAGCACCGGGCCTTGGGGTTTTTTATGGAGGTTGTCTCCTCTCGGTCCGGCCGATTAAGGCAAGACCCCTGCTCCCCTAGTCAAGCCGCGAGACATGTCCACGACACCCGAGCTAGGGGACAGTTTGCCCGATGGTGGCCATTATGGCTAACTTGGTTAGCTAGGCCAGCCCACCAGCCGCGATGACCGCGAACTGACAGACCCACCGCACCGCGGAATACTTCCGCCAATCCACGAGCCCAGAGGCTCCACTGGCCAAGAAAGGCAGAAACCAACACAAACGGACACATAATTGTGTCCTCCGCCACAGGGTGCCGCATGGAAGCGGCCGCGGGCTGAGCCCGCCATCCCACGCCGCACGAAGGCGGCCACCACGAGGCGAGAAGACGCTCAGTGCGCCCCTCCCTCTGGGTTTTGGTCCGCGCCAGCCAAATGGCCGGTACCCCCCATATCTGGGGGACCTTCCCCTATCCGCCACCTGGGGACGCGCCCGGTAGGAGACCCAAAACTCCCTCGGGAACCTAAACCTAAACTAACCTAACTCATTGAAATGTATGGGTGGTATAATATACATTTCAATCATTACAGGAGTTTTACGGAGAACGTGGATCAAAGTCCAATAGGAGCGCCTTTTCTTGTTTCTCAGTTTTATTTGATTTATCCTACTCACTGACACATTATTATAACAATGCCACCACTTTATCACAATAAATGCCGCTTAAGATAATTTCACAAAATTTCGCAACAAAGTCCTTCTTTCTCTTCTCGTTTCCCGCGCAAAACTCCAGTGGACTACGTAAAGTGTTCTCTGACGTAATATATTATTTTATTTATGTTCTGTGAATGTCAAGTTATAACTGTCACAGTGAAAGAAAACTTTGAATTTGTTTAAATAAAAACACAAGTATGTAATTAAAAAAAAATTAAATTAAATTAAGGCGTTCTATCAAAAACAAACAAGACAAAGTGTACCTAAATTAAATAAAGATAAAACAACATTTTTTTTCAAAGATTATGTAACAATTTGAAGAAATTTGCGTACATAGGAGGGTAAAATTTACATTGTCATGAGTCAAGAGTCACCGCAATCATTTGACATTAGCAATGAGCTCATAAGACTTACGCAATTCGAATTATCTGTCAAAATTATGTACATCATTCACTCATCGTTTAAAATTAACGACCCAATCGTTAACGATAAATGAACTCCGTACACAATTAGAATTAGCCGTTTGACAGATTATACCGTACGTTATGAACTGTCAAATGAATACGATTGTTTTACACAATCGCACCTCTGATAGGAGTGTTCGTTAAGCTGTCTATATCTTCAGATACCGATACATCAGATAGCTATTCCATTTAACAGTCTTACGTAGGTACTATAAGAATATGCAAAAAAATACATACAAGCTTTTCGCACTTTCGGCTCTGCCCGCGTGAACTACACGTTCTATCACGCATCCAACTGGTATAGTTTTGACGTATGCCCAGCAATGGGATACGAAATAGCTTATGTCTTTTCTCAGGGTATAATTTTTCTTTGTACCAATTTTCATCTAATTCGGTTCATTGGTTTATGCATAAAAGCGAAACAAATGAACACATTCACATTTATAATACGAATGAATAAGAGAGTGTGGCTGTGTGGTATCTATTAAAAATAGAACAGTACCACTCCATGTCGTCATATGGGTGTTGTAAATGGCGGCTGTCTGTTAGGATTTTTCCGTTTTCATCGTCATCGACATACGACGCTTACTTCTGGATATAGGGCCTTCTTAAAGACTTCCATGCATGATACCAAACTTTACAAATTTACACTTAATACGAAAAAGTGCATACGAACTGAGCAATAAAAAAAATACATATGTTGTAAATTTTATAATATCAGTCCAAGTTTATTTTTGTCATAAAACTACCCGAAAAGAATTTTTATTTTTTAATTCTATTATTATATTATAGCTATGCCAACATTTATTGTGAACTAGCTGTTGCCCGCGACTTCGTACGCGTCAATTTGTGTTATTATGATCGCGATAAGGATTTTTTTTTTTGAATAATATAACCGAAAGGCTTCCTCGATAAATGGACTATCCAACTTAAAAATATTTTTTCAATTCGTACCAGTAGTTCCAGAGATTAGCACGTTCAAATAAACAAACAAACTTTTCAGCTTTAAAATATTAGTATAGATTTAAAATGACACCATTTGTGTGGAAAGGAACGCGAGACCCTTAATGGAACTCTAAATTATCTCCAAAATTCTCCGATTTGCGGCCAAGTGACGGACAAACTCACCGACAGTTTGAGATAAGATTAGATTAATTGGACTTGAGAGCTTTTGATTTAGTTCCCCAAGTGGGAAAGGGACAAAGCATGATTAATTAAGTCAAAGTAATAAATTAAGTTTATTTGAAATTCGTTTTATAATCACTTATCTCTTTGTGTAAGTTAGGCCATTTCTCTCAGGCTCAATTGATTTAATTTTATTACTTCTCAACAAAAGCAATTCTCAAAAAACTATAACACTATTACCTTAGCAAATTAACTCTAGTATTAATTGAGCCATAATATGCATTAAATGGGGGCATCGCTAGTGAATTTGCCACTAGAGGCGCTTGTGTCGCGTGAGTTCCAATAACATTCACTTTTCACTGGTTTTAGCGGGCTTTGTTTCATAAATTACAATTTCTTTAATTTACCTGCTGGAAAGTGATCTCCTTCGTAAAATATCGCAAATATGGATTATTTGGCGATTAATGTGAACGCTTTGAAAGCGGAATTAAGAAAAAGCGCAAAAATAGGCGGCCTCAAGAGCAACTATTTCAGAATCATATTATTATAATCAGTTAAAAAATCAGTTAAAATCAGTTCAAGGTATAACACTTTGTTTCGGCGCCGATCGCCTTTGACAGCTATACCTCCGGACCTCAGTCTACAGTGGTGCCAACTGGTGAGCAAGAAAACGGTAGTCCCCATTGTCCTAGCACATACTTGCTTAAACCTTTTGTAAACATATTAAAAAGAGGCTGACAATAGTGACTGAGTTTCTTGCGTTGCTTCTTCTCGGCACTAGCCCATATCTGTACCGAAGCAGTGGTAGGTTTAAATATTGGGACGTGTAAAAGCGCCTCCTGGGGCCTATTTACATAAAACTGTTTTTACTGAGTTCTTGCCAAATGTCATCCAGATTCGTGAAGACGTCTTGGCGTGGTGGAGTTACAATATATCTAACCCTTAATTATAATGTTAAGATGATTGCCGTATTACTCGTACTAACTTTAACAACTGTGGAATTATTCAGCTAAATTAATATGCATAATCTCCATACAATGAAAATTAATTAATTATTACATCACGGCTTTCCCGCTTGTGTGGTTATTAATTTTCGGTACATTGCATTGTAGTGTTTTGACTATCAAATTAAACTCTTCGCAGGCGGTTTATACCGCGTATTAATATTTCACGTGCTTCATATTTGCGTCTATCATAATCTTAGCCAAATGCCGCCCATTGCTGGACAAAAGCCTCTTGTAAGAATCTCTACAACAACGGTCGGTCCCACGCCACCTGCATCCAAAGGCTTCCAACAACCTTTACCAGATCGTCGGTCCTACTGGTGTAGGGGGCTTTTCCACTAAAGATGTGCTATGCTACTATGCTATGGATGCGTTTGATATCCACCAATCATATTCATCGGTGCACATAACTTAGCGCTGGTGGAAACGGATTCAACTAAGATAATATGTTTTATATTATGGAAGGATGCGTGCTATGGATGTGTGCTATGGATACGTGCTATGGATGCCTGCTATGAGCCATCGCGAGTGGTAGCTATTTGCAGAGCAGAGTACTGACTGTGGGGATAGCTAATTATAAATAATCAGTTAAATTCAGATTTTGGGAATTGTACGATTTGCTCATTAAATTAATTATCAATTATTTTTTAATTATTTATTATAAATTAAATGTTATTACTACTTACTAACTTTAGTTTGTTAAGAATGAATTTGTTACTAACATTATATGGGCACAGAGCCTGAAATAAATTATTTGAATTGAATTGAATTGAATATATGCCCGCGTTTTTCGCTTAAAGAAGACATGAGTGTTAAAGGCGTGTTAGGCGACGGGGACTTTGACCAGCTCCCCGATGGACTGGCTTACTGTGTAGAAACGAACCTTCTGTACGGTTTTCTAAAAAAACCCAATGTAAAGGAGACATGCCATCGTGAAAGCAAAAAGTTTCTCGCACAGCTACTTTGCGGCGGCGCATCTTCGTAGCGCATCTTCCTCGCACAGCTACCTATCGTAGTATTGGTGTAAACGGTCAAAAATTTTCGTAGCGTAGATGTCACATCTTCGCAGCATAGCTGCATAGCACATCAGTGGAAAAGCTTAAGGATTGCCTTCAGATCATCGTCCGGTATGCGGTCGCCATAACAGAACCATTCTGACCTAACGGCCATCTGCCATGTCATAGCAAAAGCAGCTAAGGTCAGGTGTTATCTACGTAAAATATCTAATATACAGGTGACTTATAATATCAGTATATAAACTTGAAAAATTAAAAATTAAGTTGCTTAAATATCAAATAAAGTACATATATAAATAGCTGTTTCATCTTAACTGACTGTCAAACATCTGCAAAGATGTTTCTTTCGGGTGTTAAAGTGCAAACTCCTAACATTTGATGAAACAACGCTGGCTTACAGCGTAAGAATATGCTTGAAAAGTTCGCGCCGTGTCGCAGTGTCTCGGTGGCCTAATGGTATGGCGCCCGCCCGGCATGCGAGGAGATGCGGGTTCGAGTCCCGCCTGAGACATAATTTTTCAAGTTTATATACTGATATTATAAGTGCAATTAAGTTGCTTAAATATCAAATAAAAGTATACAGGTGACTTTTTAATCACCATCCAAATTTTTGTTTTTGTCACATAGATTATCTATATATATATAATACCGTAATACGTAGTGCGATGGCAATCCTTTGTGATCTCTTGGGGCACGGATGCTTTGCGATATTTTATTCCTTTGCCGAGTAATCCTCTGACGATTTCATATTTAATATTCCCATATCAAACAAAGACCTGTGACCCAGCGAGGCAGATTTCTTTTATTTGATCTTGCAACGAGTTTAGTTGGGTATTAGAAAATATTTTTAACGTAATATTTACTTACATGAACACTAAATTGAACGCTATTTAAACTTAACTTGAACTTATACTAGAATAATAAACCGTGTGATTATCCTTCAAGGTAGTGAGAAGAAGATTATTCAAATTGATTATCAATTTGAATTTAAATTTGTAAACTTTTGCTAAACTCTTAATAAATCACATCTAAAGTAAACTTAATTTGAAGCCCGCTAAGCAAATAGTGCTAAGCCATACACTGCTATGAATAATACCTGCAAATACAATGAATGGTGAATGTTGTGAATGTATGCAAATCTGTGGAAATATCCACTGTAGTAGTTACCTATATTTAATTATAGCTCGCTTTCTGATGACGGAACATCATCTTTACTAATAATATACATGCCAAAGCTCTGTCTGTCTGGCTGTTACACTTTCACGCATTTTACTATTTTTGGATAAAATTTGGGAACATAAATAAGACCTTGAGAAGGATGTTCTGTTTATGTGAAGACAGCTTGTACCGAGCGCAGAGACTCTTCGAATTTGAGAGCATTCCTTGGCTTCATAACCAAGGAGTACATAACAGAGCGATATCGCCAAAAGATTTGGTGATAAGTACTTAATCCTAAACCACGAGGCGTTGAAAGGTGTTCGTTGATACTGTAGTTTTAAACTCAAAAACAATTTGCAAAAACTTGCATATCTCGGTTTGAAGAAAAATGGTCTGTGAGCAATTATAAAACTCTTATTTTGTAGTGTAACCAGTAGCCCGGTTAGGTTTTGCTGATAATTTCAATTAATGTGCTTAGGCCTCGTGGTTTAGGATTAAGTCTTTGATATGGGAATATTAAATATGAAATCGTCAGAGGATTACACGGCAAAGGAATAAAATATCGCAAAGCATCCGTGCCCCAAGAGATCACAAAGGATTGCCATCGCACTACGTATTACGGTATTATTGTGTACAGTCTACGTCGGAATCTGTCAGTAAGTACCTATATAATCATCCCACTGTAATCCCACAAGCAAAAACCTCTTTGATAGAATACCACATTGCAGCAATGCTGGGTACAGGCATTACGCTTGTCAAATGTGGGTTGGTGATCACAAAGTTGAGCAAAGATCGAAAATTTAAAACTTTTGTTGCTCGACCAGGGGATCGAAGCCGGGACCCTGAGATCTGTATTCAAACCACTGGACCAAACGGGGCGTTAGTAACTTTATCGATATTATCACCAACCCGCATTGACTTTAATTGAACTTGAATTCAATAATGGAGACCTTTTCCCTACCGTGGGATGGGTGATAAAGGCATTATCTTACTTTACTTTAAGAGACAATAAATCCTACCTCTAAAATCCAGATTTTTAGGACCTAGAGGTCAAGGGAGGAAATATAGCAAATGACCCACATGCCCCCACCATTACCCCGAAAGATTTTGATTTGACATACGCAGAAGACCTGGCTTAACCAGAAAATAATTTTGGATATCGGCATCTGACTGTACCAAGTACGCTCAATGCTGTCCTGCGGGACAATCGCAAGGTTGAAGGTATTCTTCCAAAAGGGTATAAACATGACTAACAATTTAACGGAAGAATGATCGTACTTTGTCGTTTAAATAAAAAACCACAGTGTTATGTACTACTTACTACAGATAAAAGCTTGGCTATTTAAATAAATAAAACGTAGACAAAATCACATTCATTTTTCTGAAATCTGATCCTAAAGTAAGTATTGAAAGCGGTTGTTTTGTGGAAAACAAAAACGACGAAGGTACCCAAAACATCCAGTCAATCATCCAGTAAATATAAAAAAATGTTTTTCTATACCTATTGATCAATCCAGGAATGGATTCTGGAAACAAGGAGCAAGCGACACCGTGATAACTGGTGCGTATGTCACTCCGACACAAAAGCCATTAAAGGCAACAAGAAAATATAACATTCGATTGTAAACTTTCTCAGTTAAGCATAAGCTTGTTATAATAATGAAAATTATAGTTTAATACGCAGTCAAAACTTCCTAAAGCTTCCAAACAGTAAGCTTACCTGCATAACTGTTACCTGTAAGTATAAATAGATGCAAGTTATTAAAACTTATAATTAAGTACCAAAATGGTGTAACAATAATTACCTAAATGTTTGCATGGATTGTATATAAGGTATAGTGTATGGGTCTCATATGAAGGCTCAAGGGCGCACAGCGGGTAATGGAGAGAGCAATGCTTGGTATTTGCCTGCATGATAGAATCAGAAATGAGGAAATCCGTAGGAGAACTAAGTTAACCAACTCGAAGTATTGCGGAGCTGTAGTGGCAGTGGACGGGACACATAGTACGAACAACCGATGGCCGTTGTGGCGGGAAGGTTCTGGAATGGCGTCCACCTGGTAGGGGACCGACGATTTGGTGAAGGTAAGCGGAAGCCGTTAGATGCGGGTGGCGTGGGACCGATCGTGTGGAAATCCTTGGGGGAGGCCTATGTCCAGCAGTGGGCAACATTTCTGAAATTCTTTGCCACCTTCCCCTCTCTATCTATTTTCAAGTATTCTTACCTGAAGGTTGTCTGGGAGAGGTCGCTAACAGCGTTAAGACCGCCTGAATTGTACAGTCCTTAATGTATTTTTTATGTTAAACATTATTTTTGTATGGTGTGCAATAAAGAGTACCTATCTATCTATCTATTTAACACTTTTAATAAAATTTAAAAAGAAATTTTTTTTTACGTTTTACCTAACTTGGGCTTTGTTTTTCAAGAAGTTATGTCCAACAGTGGACTTATGGTATATTTAAGCAGTCAAACTATAAGCTCTTATACTGTAAATATTTTAGTACTATATCACTCAATATTTACTTCAAAAGATGTATCTTACGCGCCATTCAATATTCTTTCATACTTCAAATAACCCTACATCACACGAGAATACTTGATCAAAGGCCTTAATCTTTACATCCCGAGTATCCCGGCGTGTTCTAATAAAAGCTATTCCTTAATAAAAGCTTGCGATAAACGGAAGCATTAGTGGAGGCGGTTTTTAAAACAACCTTAGCGCTCCAAACGTACGGTGGCCAAGTGTTTGGGACATTTGTGGACTTATACAATATGTTACAAAAACCCTGTCCGATCCATTAAGGTGTTATTAGGTATCTATATAAGATTCTATTTGTGTAATAATTTTCATGAAACATAAGAAAGAAATTACCCCATGAAAAAAAAAATACAAAATTCACTACATTAAAAAAGCTTACATGGCAATCCCAAGAGGCGGTGACCGGACGCGCGGGAGTAAGCAAATAAGAGATATCCAGTGAAGTAATTGTCTAATTTATATCACGGGACTATTTATGTTGCACTGGGACGATGATTCTCTGTCGGAACTCGTGCGTTTGATCCCAAAGTGACTAAATATATAATCGCACTCGTATAGTGGAAATCATAAACAACGAAGGTACCACAAACATCTTAACCCTAGAAAATGTAGAGAAACACTTTTAAGCTATTGCATAGCTTCTATCGCGGGCCTTGAGCGCGGGGACCGAATCCAGAAATTTCGTAACGAAAAAACCTCACGCTCCCCACTCCGACGGGCACGGAGGTGTGGCTTGAAGGCCGTGCATCGTCTAACGTCGTTTCAGTTCGGCAGTCTTCGACACGGCGTTGTGTGCGTGCGATAAGACGTATTGTACGACTCTACGAAACTCGCACGAATCGAGACGAGCTGCTCCGAAATCGGACGAATACATAAGCAGCTGTTTATGAGAAAGTATATAGGTGTATAGGTATTTATGTACAACAGTGAATAGCTGTACTTGTAAAATTTGTGTATAAAGTGTTTTGAATATGAATGAACAAAGTGCATTTATTATTAATGAAGAAAGTCACGAAAAAATAGTGAAAGAAAATGAGTGAGTACTGTATATACATACATTTTATTATTATCACAAATGCAGTATTAATTTTGAATTGAAAATATAATACTGCTATAAAGATAACCTAAATTTTTGATATTAAAATGAGCGATATTAAAAGTAGCCCTCTTTTATACACACAAACACACACACGCGTATAGTTTAAATTCTCAATTTAGATTCTCAATATGTATATATATATATATATATATATATAAATAAATTCATTCTTCATTATGTATATAACAGAAACCATCAAACCAAGCACGTGTACTATTCAGTACCTTTGTTTTTGGTGTATAGATAATTCACATGAATGCCGCGCAGAGAAAGCATATATGATATTATATCTATATAAATGTACATCACGAGAAATATAATTATACGATAAGGCGGTTACGACGAATTAATATCAAAGAAAAAGAAATACTGCATAAATAAAATAAATAAATAATTATAATTGCATAAGTTGATACAAAATGCTATGCAATAGCTTTACCGCGGCAGTCCCCGAGTGCCACACGCCTTTTTTTACAGTGACCCGAGAAGGTCCGATTACAGAACCAGAGCTCTAATCCGATCCAACTACAGCGAGGCGTGAGACAGGGAGACGTTATTTCTCCGAAACTGTTCACAGCTGCGTTAGAGGATATTTTCAAGCGTCTGGACTGGAAAGGACGCGGCATCAACATCAATGGCGAATACCTAACACACCTGCGATTTGCCGATGATGTAGTTCTTATGGCTGAGACCTTGGAAGACCTGAACATTATGCTCGAAGGTCTCGGTAATGCTTCTCAAAGAGTGGGTCTTAGGATAAACATGAACAAGACGAAAATCATGTTAAATGCCCATGTTGCACCCGCTCCAGTTAACTTTGAGAACATTGCACTCGAAGTTGTTGACCACTATGTTTACCTGGGACAGATAGTCCAGTTAGGTAAGTCCAACTTCGAGAAAGAGATCTCTCGTCGAATCCAGCTCGGATGGGCAGCGTTCGGGAAGCTCCGGCAAATATTCGCGTCCGAAATACCTCAGTGTCTCAAGACGAAAGTCTTTGACCAGTGTGTGTTGCCAGTAATGACCTATGGGAGTGAGACGTGGTCGTTTACTATGGGTCTCATAAGAAGGCTCAAGATCACCCAGCGAGCAATGGAGAGAGCGATGCTTGGTATTTGCCTACTCGATCGAATCAGAAATGATGAGATCCGCAGGAGAACTAAAACAACCGACATCTCCCGAAGGATTGCATCGTTGAAGTGGCAGTGGGCGGGACACATAGCGCGGTGAACCGATGGCCGTTGGGGCGGAAAGGTTCTCGAATGGCGACCGCGTACTGGACGACGTTCCGTGGGCAGGCCCCCTACAGGGTGGACCGACGATCTGGTCAAAGTCGCAGGAAGCCGCTGGATGCAGACAGCACAGGACCGATCGTTGTGGAGATCCTTGGGGGAGGCCTATGCCCAGCAGTTGGCGTCGTTCGGCTGATATGATGATGAGAATCACACCTCAGAGCAGAGGACCTTGTACCGATGTGTATGCCACTCCGTCACGAAGGTCGTCGTTGTTATAAAAATTATTATCTTTTATTCCCGTTTATCCTCCCACGTACCGACTGATCGTCTCCCTACCGACCGGCGCTGGCCTGATAGGGGTGCCGCGGCCGGTCACCGATTGACCCAAATAGGGTTGGCGCCGGGGATGGGCGATGATTGTGCATGTTACACCGGCCTGTGTTGATAACTGGGGAAATTTATAGCGATAAACGTTATCAAGGTAACATTATATTCCAAATTAAAGTATCGTTATACATTTGCACGTTATTACTTTTTTGTTGCAAACTCGCATGTCTATGTCAATGATGTTAAGATGTCCTGATAGCTGACGAGCTGTCGTTTGAACCTACTGTATAGGTAAGATTTGGTATCGCTACCTTTTATTGTAACGTACATTTATAACGTTAAAAATATGTGTAATCTATACTAATATTATAAAGCTGAAGAGTTTGTTTGTTTGTTTGTTTGAACGCGATAATCTCCGGAAGTACTGGTTCGAATTGAAATATTCTTTTCGTGTTGGATAGTCCATTTATCGAGGAAGGCTTTAGGCTATATATATAACATCACGCTGCGACCAATAGGAGCGAAGCATCAGTGAAAAATGTTGCAAAAATAATCGCGATCATAATAACAGAAATAGAAGCGTAAGAAGTCGCGGGCAACAGCAAGTAATTGATATTGCTTGACGTCGAAAATGCAACTCCTTGAATACAAGGTTTGACTGCCTGAAATGCAAGGGATTTTATATTTGATTTACTTTACTAATTAAATTATGCTGTTTCATTTTAACTTGTTAAATATATGTAAAAAAATTCGTCCCGGTATTTGAGGAACAAAACAACATATTATTATTATAACTTCGCTGCCCTTAGAACGTAAAGCTTTAAAAAAATTCGACTCTTCAAAGAAGCCCTGTAAGCGAAAGGTTGTGAGTGTGAAAACAAGTCCCTCCAAAGGCTCTCGATCATTGTTCTAATTTTGTTTAATGCTATTAGAAATAAATGTTTTTTTTTTAAACTATCCATTTGGAATTAGCCAATAAGCATGCAGAAGCTTTAATTTAAACGATAAAAAGGTCGGTAAAACTTTAACTGACTTACTTCAACAACAAAAATAGTCTAGAAATTACTTGTCAGTGTTAGCGCTATTTTTTAATTAACGATATCCACATGAAGCACTATAACGACACTATATTTTTGGCGGTAATTGAAGTAACAATTTATAAGTCGCTTCAAACATTATGTCAATTTATAATTATGGTTTTCTTTATATATGTTACACTAGCTGTTGCCCGCGACTACACATGCGTGGAATTTTGAATTTAAAACCATGATAAGTTGATAACCAATGATATAGTAATGAAACGAAGCAGATAATGTTATAAGCGCTAGTTTCCAAAATACAAGTGCTTTAATACTCGTAGTAAGTCAAATTGGGATCAGAACAATGTATGTGATGTTGTCTACATTTATTTGACCTCCGTGGCGGAGTGGCGTACACACCGGTTTTCAAGGTGTCGCCTGCTCCGAGGTCCCGGGTTCGATTCCCGGACGGGTCAATGTAGAAAAAATGAGTTTTTCTAAATTTTCTCGGGTCTGGGTGTTTGTGGTACCTTCGTTGTTTCTGGTTTCCAAAATACGAATGCTTTAAATAGTTATTCAAATTGGGATCAGAACAATGTATGTGATGTTGTCCACATTTATTTATTTATTTATTTATTTATTTATTATTATTCACTTGTTTCAGGCGGATGGGCGTCACCAGCTCCCCAAAATCCAGTCTTCTCGACCCTCCCCTGAACTCGCTGCAGGTATACCTACCACCTAAATTTACTTTTATAACCTGTCACCACATTGAAAGAATAGCACCGCCCATCTCTTCTTATGGTTGCCATAAGTGGCGGCTGAAGGACAGATAAGACGGGTAGCCGCGTCTTTTCCATTGCCCAAACTGCGATCGCCAACCCGCCTGCCAAGCGTGGCGATTATGGCAAAGTTCTCCCATTAAAGGGAGAGAGAGAGAGAGAGAGAGAGAGAAGGAGAAGGAGAGAGAGAGAAGGAGAGAGAGAGAGAGAGGACGAGAGAGAGAGAGAGAGAGAGAGAGAGACTTGTGTTCATCATCAGTAGACTGATAGAGGTTAGTGGTGATGTTATTTATTATTTGAATAAAGCCGTGTTGTACCAGGGGCCTTATTCAGCTATTTCAATTGCAGTTCGATCGTGATTGAATTGGGCGATTTTGACATTTAGCCTATACTTGAACTGTCAAAAACCTATTCAATTACGATTGTGATACGATTTGGTTAGCTGAATTAGGGGCCTGGCCTAAAATGGAACTATTGCAAAAAGCTGTATTTAGAGAAGCATAATATGTCTAAAATTGCTTAGAGTCAGTGCCTAACACTTGTTACCAAGGTTTTAGTTGGTTCAGTAATTTCCCCTGCTTAACCATACTTAGTTCGATTCTACTAACGCTACTGTCGAAGTTCGTTTTTGAAAAAGTCTAATTTCTGTTTACGGTAGACTGCCTAGCCTGCCTAGGCCAAGGTCTATCAGTAAGTTAAAGAATTTTTTTAACCCAGATCATTTTAAGTTTTAAATAATAGGGGTTAAAGTATGAAATTGCCGATTATTTTCCCACTTTTTATTTATATTATAGCTCTTTTATACTTAAGAGCTATAATAAAATCGTATTATTGCGTAATTCTTTTTGTATTGTATCAAAAACTAAATAAAGTAACTTTGACCAAAAAAAAATGCAATACTACTGCCTATTACTTCAAAGGAAGTCGTTGAAAAGACCCCTTACAATGTGTCAGCTGACCTTCTGCTTCAATTAAGTATATTTGTATTATATACTTTGATTTTCAGAAATTTAAATACTATAATGCGTAGCTTTATAACCATCTAACTTTCACCTTTAATTGCATCGAAAACGGTTCAAGCGTTTTTAAAAAAACTAAAAAATTGTTACTATGGAAAAAAGACTTTTCGATTTCGTCCATACAAAACGGCAATTTCATACTTTAACCCCTAATATTAATTCCTAAATTTAGAATTATTTGCCACAAAACCAATATTTTATAAAGTCAGCGACAAAAAATGAAATTTTTAAACAAAATTGACATTTAACACAAGGTCATAAGGTCGATGAAACTTCAAAATGAACACGATTCTATGTTTTACCCTTGACTGTATGTCGAGTATGGTCGACCAATCACAAGTGAGAGCCTCAGCTACGGAACCAAGATTTCCCTCGAGGGTTGTGTTGTGTGATCTATTACTATTGAAATAGAGGTTATAGTTGCCGAGCGACTTTGTTGAGCGTTAATTTTGGAGTCGCTAACTATACAGGATGAAATTTTAATCACTTTCCAAAACTTTTATAGGTGTTCAGTATCGTGTTTAGAGCCTATTTATGAAGTTAAAAATGTAAATCAAGTTGTCACCCGAAAATATTTTTCGCGATATAGTTTTCAATTTTTACGGTCCTGTTAAAGTATAAAGGAAAAAATAAAAAAACATATGAATATTATCGTAATTAATGAATGAGATGCGCGACGCGTAAAAAAAGTGTTGTTAGGCGACCGTATCAAAAATTTTAGATTTTTGGCGGACATTTTCTAAGTTCTTTATCTTGGCATTTTTGTACTGGGCTATACCAAAAGAAAAAATACGTCATTTGTTTTTTATCTTCTAGATTGATATATTAAAATTTGGAAGGTGGTTAAAATTTCACCCTGTATAATAGTTATTTTATCATCATTTGCTAGTAGTTATTTTGATGACTGTGCTTTATTGGCCCAGTGGTCCATTCGCCTACAATGTTGCGGTCCGGGTACAACTCCCGGGTTCATCAATATGGAAATCGGTTTAAAATAAGATCTCCATATTATTATATTAAGTACATTTCTAAAATAATTTCTTATTTCTAAAGTCAAATTGGTGTTTATGTATAGGTAGGTACATAGAATCTGGATCTTTTGTAGATGTTTTTATGTGTCTTATACATAAATAATTTCAATATGAAGGAGCGGAGCCTTCTGAGACAGGCATTTGCATGCTTAAAAGGAGGTTCCAACAACTATAATGCCATGTAACTGTATTTGTACACAATAAACAATTTTGAATTTTTGAATTTTGAACATGTGTCGACTATCGACACTCTAGCGCCATCTCATCTTTCATCGACTGGCAACAGGGCAGGTTCAGCTGCCGCTTCTGCAGAGCTCCTCAAACGGCGCAATTAAAAAAGTCTTGGTGAGACTTACACATTTCAACCGTTTGGGGTAGAAACCTTGGGACCATGGGGACCCAGCGCCCAAAACTGTATTCGTGAGTTATCTAAAAGGTTGATCGAGACATCTCACGATACCAAGGCTGGCCTGTACCTAGCCCAAAGAATAAGTTTGGCTATTCAGCACGGTAATTTGGCTAGCCTGCTGGGCACCTTTCCACAAGATAGTGATTTTAAACAGATATTCTATTAATCTTATCTTTAATTATTATCTGTTTAATTATATGTGAGTAAAT
Organism: Anania crocealis; assembly: GCA_949315895.1. Taxonomy (NCBI): domain Eukaryota; kingdom Metazoa; phylum Arthropoda; class Insecta; order Lepidoptera; family Crambidae; genus Anania; species Anania crocealis. Next base: position 16,864,702 of record OX438871.1, on the reverse strand, counting down.
ATAGAAAGAAAGAAAGAATTATTTATTTTGACACAGATAATACAAGAACGAAACACAGCACATTGTTTAAAAACTAAGCTTAAATAAAGGTGTCAAAAAAGGTTAGCATTAGTCGTGACAGGCGTGGCCATCACGACGCTGATTTTCAGCGGGACCCCAACGCAGGGTACGTGCGACGCGATAAAGGCCCAGAACCCACCAGGCATGCATATAGGCTTTGTTATGTAAATATTTATATTTTTATCATTATTACTCGATTCTTTGTAAAAATTTTCTGTGAAATAAATTAACAATTTATTTTTTCGTAATGAGATATTATTTACATTTTATTACTAACAGAAACCATGCAAGTAAAAACATTTTCTGAATAAAACGTTATCCAAAGCTATGATAATAAAAATCCAATAACCAAATTCGTTGTAATTTACGCGGCCATTTTACTACATAGGCGTACCCAATTTGTGGCGAAGACCTTTGATAACTTCATCATATAAAATAACTTTGATGTTGTCATTTTGTATATATTTTGCTTTAAAATATATTCAGTCATACATAATTTACAAGTAGGCGATATTGATATAAAAATAACAATAAATTGTTACACAAAATGAGCACAAACTGTACTTTGGTTGGTCATTTGAATGGGTTACATCTTCAAGTGTTAACGTTTGTGTTTTGAAGCTGTTTCTTAAGGTTTGGTTCATGTTCCAGTACTAGAGCAATGTTATTGACATTGCTAGTACTGGAATATGACATGAACCCAAAACCTTCCGCTGACTGGACGACTGCCCTAACTATTTAAAAATACCAAGACATATTTCGTGTCGAAGAATTTATTTACCTATAAGTTAAATGATTTTTTACAAGGAATTGTATTTTTGTTACGTAAAATTGAATATGTATTACGATAAGTATGACATAAGTATGATAATACCTGCTTATATCGAAACTTGGACAGTTTAAAGTGTTATTTTTGAATTGGAACGGTGCATCTAGTTCTTGTTTTATAACAGACTAGTTATTGCCCGCGACTTCGTCCACGTCAATTTCAAGAAGCCTTCAAATATGAATATATTACCCCGTTTTTGCAACATTTTTTACTGATGCTTCACTTCTACTGGTCGCAGCGTAATGTTATATAGCCTAAAGCTGTCCTCGATAAATGGACTATCCAACACAAAAATAATTTTTCAATTCGAACCAGTACTTTTTCAGATAAGCGCGTTCAAAACAAACAAACAAACTCTTCAGCTTTATAATATTAGTATAGATTGTGCTTTGAATAATCGTTCCTAGAAAATATTATTCTAGGAACTCAACAAAGCGTTTGAAGCATTGGATACTTAATTAACAGTAATAATGCCAGAAGGAGATGATCAACAGCGTCTTCTGACTACGATTGTGGTAGCTGCAATCGCTAATACGCCTGCCATACATGGCGATTATGGCCATATCCTCTTTTTAAAAAGACCTATATCCATCTGATTCGGGCTAATCATGATGAAGATAAGCATAAACTACCGTGTCCGTATACCTTACTAAATGGCTTACCATCATGTTGGGCAAAAGAGTTTGGAATTTTTGAACTTTGCTCGGAGTATTATATTATCTGTGGCTCGGGGCTCGGGTTTGTGATCTCACATCCGCATTTGCATGCTTGGTGATTATGCCTGTACCCATTATTTCTATAGTAACTTGAATTCAATGATGAAGGCTTTGCCCTGCAGTGGGATGACTATAGGTACTTTACTTTATGATAAAGATGAGCATGACTTGCCATATATTTATCTTACCAAGTCAGGTACTTAGTTAGTTAGTTAGTTGGACTTAAATTTTCCGCACTAAGCCTCTTCAGTTGGGCCTTTGTACGTGATTAAAATTTATGTTTTATTCAAACCATTTTAGGTCAGTCCAGAAATTCACTAGGCCTCGTATATCTTTGAGTGCCTCTTGTATGGACTGAGATTCCAAGGAATTCTGTCCGTTGTGTACTTACGCTTTTACACTGTGCTATCACATGCTCTGGTGTTTCCTCCTCAACCAGACATCCCCTACACAGAGGACTATCTGTTACGCCTATGTTGAAAAGGTGCTTATTTAGAGCACAATGACCGGTTATTATCCCTGTAATTATACTCAGGCTTTTTCTGTCCTGAATTTTGCCGGACAGGTTTTTATTTATGGTTTTTAGAGCTAGTTTGCTTTGCCTACAGTCAGGTACTTACCATCTTGTTTTTCGGCTTCCCTCAGGCGGTGACAGCAACATGACGGTAGCCCGAGGCGAGAGCTCCCCCGAGCGGCTCGGCGGCGCGCTGAGACGGCTGCACTACAAGGCCACGCGCCGCGCGCACTCCGCCGCCGCCCGGCACCACACCGCCACCAACCCTCCGAAGGTATGTTCTCATTTGTAAGCGCGAAGGCGTCACGCGTTTATCTTCCGCTGTTCGAGATGTTTGAAATTCGCGGACAGCAACCATTTATTATTGTTTAACGACTGTTTTTAAGCGAATAAAATTGATGTAGCTTGAAAATAAAGTTCATTGAATAAAACATTTTTCAACTGTCTAAGTGAGACTCGAATCCACAGTTTTTGCTTACCATCCATAGGCCATCTGCTCTATTTAATTGAGCTACCAAGACATTGTTTGTGTTGACAAATTTATTGAAGGCTTTTAAGGTTAATAAATTTTTCAAGGAATTGCACCATTGATCATATTTAAGTATTTTCTTATTTTGACGAATTGTTGCACCACATTACGTCTAATTGTTGACATGGTGTTTAACACACTCCAGTAATTTATTATGAATATACATAATTAGTTACTACAGTAGTAACAGCCTGTAATCATCCAACTGCAGGGAAAAGGCCTCCATGATTGAATTCAAGTTACAATAAGTTAAATTTAACAATGATGGGTACAGGCATAATCCGGTGTTCACAGACCCGAGCAATGTTTGAAAATTCAAAACTCTGGTCGAGCAACCGGACTTAAGAATCGAAGTCAGGTCCCAGAACTCCCAGACATATTAGCAAGGTGCTTCCAACGAGGCCTCCCGTATATTTATTCGAATTTTCACAGCATTGATCATGTATATTACGGATTGTTGCACTCTAGTTGCGTCTCATTATCCTCATAGAGTCTTAAATCACAGTGAATTATTAGGAATGTAATTAGTTTCCTATCCAGTATTTTTCGTACTGCGTGAATATCGTGAGGATACCTATATTAACACCCGGAATGTTTCATTAATTACGGCGCTAGTTTTGCGGCGGGCAGAGTTATTGGATGATAGATGGACGAAGCTAACAGTTACTACGGATACTCGAGACATTTTCGTGTGTATCAGAAGACATTAAAAAAAAACTTCAGTATCGTAACAAGCTTTTATTTAAATTTAAATTGTTTGCTGTAGTCTTCTGTTATAATTTCCATTATTGATCTTTAAAATTAAAAACATTAAGTGTCTATAAGTCCTAAGATATGACTAATTGGGTGAATAAAGAAAGAAAGAAATTAAAATACACCCTTTGTACTGTATGGCGCGGGCCAATCACATTTAAAAGTAGACCCAGGTATAGATATTAGGTATGTTACGTTCATAGTAATTCGCCTATTAAATCTATTCCGAGCAATCTAAAATTGCACACATTGACATGTTTCACTGATAAGCAGAACAAAAAATGCAAAATAGCACGAAAATGAAGGAGATGGCTATAATTTTTGACTATTCCCGCTCGTGATTGCGCTCGTCGCAGACTGTGTACATAACGCTCTAATTAGGACGTATTTGAGTCTTCACAACGCGCTCTGCTTCGTTTTAATATAATACCATTAGCGTGGGCACAATAAAGAATAGCATAGCACCACTTTTTTCATCTGGGTGTCGTAAGAAACGACAAAAGTACTTACAGCAATTATATTACTTTGCTTGGCAGGTAGTTTTACCAAGACCGATCTATACTAAAATGTTTCAAAAATGTTGGGAGAGAAGACAGTGCTGCCATTTTCCTACTGAAACCATTGTTTCTCTTCAGAACAAAATGGGTTGTGCGGCTTTAGGGCTTTTACTACTGCAACCATTTTTAATATAACTCGAAAATTATTTTCAAGTCTTCGCAATTTCGCCAGAAAATAGTTGGGTCCAAATTAATGATTTCGGCAGGCGATGATTGATCTAGCGACATCTATCGATCACAGATTCGACAGTTTGAGTAATAAACTAAGAAACCATAATCTTACAACCCCTACACATTAGTAATTCTTCTCCATTAGTGTTAGTGGTCCCGGCATATAAAAAAATAGCACCGCCTCTTCTCTTACCATGGGTGTCTTAAGAGGTGGCTGAAGGAGTACAGCCGTAGTGTTTAGACGACCATTTGGATCAGTGGCAGTAAACGCTGCTTCTGACCTATGGGTCGCGGGTTCGATCCCCGCACAGTATAAATATTTGTGTGCATGGACATGTCTGTTTGTACTGGTCTGGATGTTTTTCTATGTTTAATAGGTATTACAGTATATATTATGTATTTACAAAAATAAAGTATATAAGTACTAAGGTTATCGGTTGTCTACGCCAAGCTTTTTAATAGTGGCTTAATTTGGGACTAGATGGCTCTGTGTGGCCCAGTGTGGCATGTCTGAAATATTATTATTACTGCCAGAAGATGACGGACAGCAGCGTCTTTTCTCTACTTATGGCCAAACCGCGATCGCCGACCGCCAAGCGTGGCGAATACGACACCAGTTTTGGCAAAATCCGCCTTTTGGAGAGGCCCTTGTTCAGCAGTGGACTGATGTAGACTGGTTATCATAAGTAGCAGGTAAAAGAGGTAATAAAAGCACGTCGAATGCGCGGCGTTACACATTCAACGTGCTTTTATTTTTAATGGTATTCGTGTATGCGGAATACCAACGCACTCATAGCCCAATGCTTCTTAGTGATCAGTTCCTGTCAAGAATGTTAAGCAACACTAGGAGCGTTTACCTACTAGATGGATGGGTGACCGTTTGTGGCATCATACCTTGAGCGCTTCCGTGCTTCGGAGGGCACATTAAGCCGTCGATCCCGGCAGTTGTGGCGAGATAACAGTCGTTAAGCCCTGTTGGAGGTCTTCGGGTGGTTTGAGAAACGTCCAACGGCGAGGTGATATTGTCATATGATAGCGACGCCCTCGCCGTCCACCAACCCGCACTAAGGCCTTAACCCCTCTTCTTATAAAGGAGAGAGACCCGTGCTTAACAGTTAGCGTAAATGGGTTGTTACTTTACTTACAACATGATGCAATGAAGAACTTCAACTTACCTACGCGCTACACCAACCGCAAATATTTAATATTTGACTAAATTTCAGTGTGTCAATTGACACAAAATGTGCGAAGCACTTACCGCACGCTAGTATGAAATCTACCTGTTTTTAATGCACTATCTTTGCTGGTTGTGATGATGAAGAAGTATACATGTGTTCTCATAGTGCTCATAGTATTAGGAAAACGTCAAACCACCCAAACTCTATTGTTTCATCGCTCATTAATGCCAGACTCTTAGAACTCTCAAGACAGAACTTTCTAAGGGACGAAATCGTGCCGCTTTTACTTTTAATGGTATTTATAACAAGTTTCCGCCAAGTTTAAGGCAATATGAGATGGCCGTTGTTTATAAACACAGCTTAATTGAGTTAAACGAAAGCTCTCAACTGATGGTTACTTAATATATTTTTAATCTTAGCTTTTGGTAAATTAATGTGTTGTTTTGCGATTCTTTACAAGAAGTTTTTATTTCAGAATAAATTTGAAATGATCATTTATCGGCAACTCGTGGATAGGACTTCACTAGCGTGTGTTTAGGTGATTTTCCTGGAACGGCAATGATTTCGGCTAAGGTGTACGAAATAAAGCATATCTAATATTAGCTCGGACCTGGGTTTGCAGTTGCACCACATACATTTTCCTTTTAGTGTAAAAATGCTCGTGTCAAAGTTTTTCATGCCTCCTATCACATACCTATGAGGTGACTAGGTTTTGCGCCTTCCATCTCACGTTACTAAGAGCAACGTAACATCTCTTCTAAAGCACGATTGCAAACGTTTGACCCCGTTCAGACCTAAGCCAATTTGGATCGATTACTACATTGACGCAATGGGAATTGAACCCGGCACCCTTGTTTAGTAGGCGGGCCTCGGCACCACTAAACCAACTGTCGTCAAATGGTCAAATGCATGAACTGAGGAATACAAGGGTCTAGGAATACAAGTACCTAGTACCTATTGCAGTAGTCCCTTTTAGCTTAAGACTACTAGAGCTAAGTGCTGCCTCCAATTGATATAACTTTATAACTTCTAAACAAAAAAATCAAATCTCAAAAAACTAGAATAGTATCATTTTAGAAAATTACCTCTAGTATTTATTGAATCACAGTAAACTTTTCATTTAGTTGTTTATAAAGTCGAATTGGTCGCTAACACCAAAAGCGGCCTCTTTTAACAATAATGTACAATACGAAAGAGTGCCAGAATGAAAAGCAGTTACCAGTGATTCAATAAATACCAGAGGTAATTTGCTAAAATGATACTGTTTTAGTTTTTTGAGAATTCATTGTCTTTAGAAATAATAAAATTAAATCAATTAGGGTCAGCACTTAGCTCATAGTAGTCCCCCTTATGAACCTTAACAAAGCAACGGTCTTTAATCATCCCACTGCAGGAAAAAAGCCTCCATCATTGAATTCAAGTTACCACAGCAATGATGGGTACAGGCATAATCACCACGCTTGCCAAATGCGGGTTGGTAATCACAAACCCAATCAATGTTCCCATGAACTCTCCCATGAAATCTTGTCAATGGGGCTTTAATAGAAGTATAATCTTATATATTACATAACCAATCTAACTAATGAAGCCTTGGCTCCAGCTGCTAATAAGCTCGGAGGTTCGGTGCTCAGCAGGCGCCCGCGCCAATATCCGGCGGAAGTGACGTCACTAATGAGCCTAGTCTGCAGCCGCCATTTCCTGCGGAAGAGCTTTAATGAATCATCGGACTTTTATGTATCGAAAAGCGATGTTACTTATGTTTTAGGAAAAGAAATAGGAAATAATTTATTGTTTCATTTTTTTTTACTGATTTAATGATGGGTAAAACTTTAAATATTTTTAATGAATAACGTGTATCGAAATTTCTATGGACCAATCCTGTTGTACGCAGGCTAATCCGGGGGCAAAGGCCAGACTCCAACAAACCCTCAGTTTCGGAAGGGTCACCCGATCGACCTCGTCCTCCTTCCCTTCTGAAGATAAGGCATGGACCCAATTACAGTGAGAGGGCAGAGTGCCCTCGGTCCTGAGGCTTCGTTAAAACGATAAACTGATGCCTTAGATATGAGTTGTTCTTTTATTGAGGTTTCAGAGGGATAAGATCTTACATGCTAAAGTTATTTTGATACTCGTAAAGTATTTTAAAATGTTGAAATGTTTTAAAGATAATTCTTATGTAAGCTCTATACTGTAATGTATCTAATGTACTGCATAACACATTTTATGCTCGGTTTTGCCTCTCTGGGAGCTTTTACTGTTTTTACAAACATGTAAGTATTTATAATCATAATCCCAATACAATAATGTTGTAACTGTTTTTTCAGTTAAATATAACGACTCAAAATGGAAGAATGCGACCTCCGCTGTGGTGGCGTGGCGTACACACCGGTTATCAAGGTGTCACCTTCTCCGAGATCCCGGATTCGATTCCCGGCGGAAAAGTGTTTTTGTACATTTTCTCGGGTCTGGGTTTTTGTGGTACCTTTGTTGTTTCTGATTCCCAAAATACGAGTGTTTCAAATACTTACTTCAATTAGAATTAGAACTATGTATGTGATGTTGTCCACATTTATTTATTTAAAAATATCTATCTTGCACTACAATATAAACAGTAATACATTTAACCCAACTCTTTCTGTATACGATCATCTGATAAAACCATCAATTCGTCACCCATAAGCCTAAGGCACTGGATTTCAATAGCAATGAGCGACGCCTCATTCGTCCGCAGAGCCGGATCTGTCCGGATATTACCGGTTCGGGCCGGATATTTCCGGATCCAGTCCATTATTCATGTAGTTGTGCGGCATTCCGAATCCGGAGCATCAAGATTATTTTGGTGTCGAAATATCGCAAAAGTTTTGGTCTATTTTTAAATGGATTTCCTGAATGAATAACATAGTGGTAAAATATTATATATCTTATAGATATAGTTACTAAAGTGACTCCCCTATTGGTAGAGTGGCTTGAGTAAGTACCGAGCTGATTTCGAATTTCCGAACGTCTCGCTCGGGTCTGTGATCACCAACCAGCATTCCGTAAGCGTGGTGATTATGCCTGTACCCATCATTGCTGTGGTCACTCGAATTCAATGATGGAGGCCTTTAAATGAATAAAATCAATAAAATATAAACAAAAACAAAATGCAATCAAATGAATGTTCGTTAAAATCATTAATTAAAATGCAATTAAAAATAATCAATACATTACATTTGGGGTGGTGGGATCTACAAATCAAATCAAATCAAATTCATTTATTGTGGAACACAGGTACAAAAATATCTTAAAAAAAATGACGTCTCACTGTGACCGGTCTTATCAGACATACAATAGTTAATTTAAAATACAATACAATAATAAGTCAATTTCAAATAGTATATATTCAGTTAACAATAATAAATAACAAAAATTAGTGGAATAAAATATAAAAAATTAGATTACTCATGTCAAAATATCATTTAAATAGTCTTTGACGGAATAATAACATTTTTCTATCAATAGCTGTTTTAATTTATTTTTAAACGTCACTAAATCTATTTTTTTTAAATCATCTGGCAGTTTATTAAAAATAATGGGAGCCATTCCATTTACACTCTTGTTCACCATAGATGTTTTATGTCCTCCAGTTACCAACTTTCTACCTCCTAGTGGTCCACCCTGGGCAACGGCATCTTTGGTTTTCTAACCAATGATGACGGCTAACAGATCCCTCCCTCTGCGGTGGTAGGCTTCGTAAGAGGCCGCCTGGATGCTACCACCCTCCTGCCGGAGTCCAGCGCCAAACAGTTGTTCTGTGTTCCGTTGGTGTGTGGGAGAACCAGTGCCTCTGGGTAAGCTCGCTCCATCTTAGGCTTCTTCTTAACCGTATAGTTAAGTATGTACTTTACTGTATGCTTAGGTACCTATTACTGAAAGTGATTTCAATAGGTAGAGCTTGGGCAGGCACTTAATAAAACTATTTAGTTTGAGCAATTATAAGAGGACGGTTTATCTACCTATATCCAAAGACATAGTTGCAATGTGAACATAGGCCAGTAATTAAGATGTCAGTCGCAGGTATGTCGCGACCCTTATCTAGGTGACAGCTCGATTCGTCCTTCGATAAACCTTCTGATCCTCCGATTCAGACCTCGATAGCTTTCGGGGTACATTTTGAAAGCTTATTCGTTGATCTAAACTGTTTGGGTATGAAGTTTCAATGTAATTTTATTACTTAACAGTTTAGAGGCGGACTATCAATCGATTTAAAGCTTCATGAGTTTGAGTCTTGTTTCTATAAGTGCATTATGGGTCTAAGAACAATATTATATGTTACCTCTTTTAATCCTGTCACTGTTCTTTGCGCAGCGCTCATAGCCCAGTGCTTCTTAGTGTTCCTTTTCTGTCACTATTGTTAAGCAACGCTAGTAGTGGTCACTAGTTAGATGGGTGACCATTTGTGGCATCATAATCTTGATCGCTTCCGTGCTTCGGAGGGCACGTTAAGCCGACGGTCCCGGCTGTTGTCACGAGATAACAGTCTCTAAGCCCTCGTCCGCAAACGTCGCCTCGGAATCGTCCAACAGCAGGCTGATGTTGCCACAGCGTCGCCCTCGCCGTCCACCAACCCGCACTAGGCCAGCGTGGTGGAACTAAGGCCTTAACCCCTCTCCACAAAAAGGAGAGAGACCCGTGCTTCACATTGAGCGAAATGGGTTGTTTCTTTAGTTTTACCGTCCTTTTAGTCACTAGTCACCTGTTCCGACACCTCGGGAGAGGTAACTATTGACTAAAAGGATACTGCCCAAAGTAACTGACAGAGCTCTATAGATCTACCATTGGCTAATCTTTAAATACTTACCCTTCTGTCAAGTTATGGCTAAATTCTTGAACCGCACTGGTTTGGCCTATTAAAAAGTATAAATGCCTAGCATTGTAGTTCCTTCGCAATTTCATGTTCAATTTATTTTAATGAAAAATTACTCGTACTTACTGATTAATTAAGAGGAAATACAAGGACCGTTTTTTCATATAAACGTAGTGTTTCCACCCTGGATAAAGCCAGTGGAGCAATATTTTTTATTACAAAAATCTATGGCCACTATTAGCATGTTTCTATATTTTCTGTTTTTTCATAAATTAATAATTAAAAAAGATATGAGCCCTCAAAAATCGAAAAAATTCGTCAGATTTTCCGCTGTGTTCAAACATCCAGAAAACAAATTTGGCTAAATTTTAAGAAAAAAAGAAAATATACGAACACGGCCAAAGCCTTTCTTTAATTTTTAATGAAAAAGTATGTAAATCGGTCCAGTTTTGGAGAAGTAATCGGGGACTACGAAACGTTGATTTGGTGTGCTTTTAGTAGGTATTTTCGGTCCAAGAAGCAGTTGCCACTATCAAACTCTGCGGTGAAGGCGTTTCGCACTGCGCGACAGCAATAGCTTTTACAAATACCTATTTTTCAATTCTCTCGCCCGTAGTGTTTCCTCTTAAACGGTAAATATGTATAAAATGTCCTAGCTCGCATTGGTCTGAACTTTCCTTTAGCATATTTAAACAATGAGGCTGACAATACAGGCTGAGTTTTTTACGCTGCTTCTTGGAACTAACACACACTCGACCCGAAGCAGAGGTATTAGGTAAAATGTACGGACATGCTAAAGCATTGCAGTAATAAATCTGTAAATCTCAATTTTTTTGAGTTATGTATGATCATGATCATCATATAGTTATTTGAACTCACAGACCTCCTCACGGAATTTTTCGTGAGGAGGTCTGTGAGAAGAAGTGATTAAGGGTAACAGTAACGCCCACGTTAATAAACCATTGTGCATAATGTCTTGGCAGTGTTATTTTTATTTTTGTATTTATTAAAATAGTCTTACAAAAATTCTAAGACTATTCATTTTGAATCACGCTGTGACGCGCACGGACGTTTTTTTTTTTCTTCGGCCGAGTACTGGATGAATGAACTTTACACGGATACGTCCATGTGCGTCACAGCGTGTTTAAAATAATTAGCTAAATCAATATTTTATATTCGACTAAGATATTTTAACAAGTACTTAAAACTCTGCTACGATGTTATACATTGTGATACGTATCGTGGGCTTCGTTTTTCAGGAAATTCAAAATGCACGGTGTATTTCCCACAATTTGAAATCATCCTTTTTGACGACAGCGATCCTCACTGAGATAATATAAGCAGAGTTGTAATTAATGCAAAATGCTGCCTCCTCAAACCGGAGTTCTTTCAAATTAATATTTAAATAAGGCCCTAAGCTGGCAATCCAAGTTTGACGATTTAGCCCTGAATATAATCATTTGCTGTTCCCTTCAATTTCAGGGGTCACTTGTCTTTCAGCTGTTCATGTGCCTTGGCCATGAGGCTATGACACTTTTTTGACTCAGCATCATTACCAGCCTAAACCAGGCTATTGCTGGACAAAGGCTCACCAAAAGGCGGATTTGGTTGTAACGCCATGCTTGGAAGACCGGTTGGTGATCAAAGTTTGACAAATCAAATCAAATTTACTGTTTTCTTGAGTTTACGCGAACACTATACATTGCAATGAAAAATAGTTTACGGATTTAGATCGCGTTTATTTTTGATTTAACCTGACTTTTCGAATCCTTTACAGCGTTCATGGTCACGGTTAGACTAAGGTGCTATTCGTCTTTAAGATGGTAATTTGATGATTTGGTAGGTGGTAGTTAAATTTTTTTTCAAATTACCACCTTGAATGTTTAAATCAGTATAATCTAAGTGCCTGAACTAGGTTTCCCTGTATTTCAGGCTTACCTATAGTCTCAAAGTTATGAATTAACGTCTAAAAATAACTCAGGTCTGCCTAGTAGACAGACTGTCAGAGACTGATCAAATGTTTGAGAGAAGACGTTCCGTCTTTTTCTGGTAGTATGTATGTACCTTTAGTTATCTTCTACAAAACCCATGGGTTAATTGGGAGTGGAGCTCATATATTTAGGAGTGGTAACACAGGACAGCAATAAATGTTATATATTCTACTAATATTTGGTAAGAAGCGCGAGACTCTAATGAAGTGATAAACATGTTTGCGAGACGTCTGTTGAGATAATTGAATTCGTAAGAGAATATACAATTTGACAATATTTTCCACAGACGTTAAAACACAAACACAATATCTTAATATTTTTCATTTATTCAGTTTACTTATGGACATTTATAGTACGTTACAAACTGCCAAGACCTAATAATAATAATAAATAATAAAGGCATTTATTTCGAACAATTTTTGATAGTACAGTTCATAGTGGACTTATAGAAATAGTGACTTATGAAAAAATAACTAATTTTAGATTAAAGTAATGCTTGTACTTAAATTTTGGATACAAACGCGTTTTAAACAAATTTCACCTACAAAAAATGTTTGTTTAACTCAAAGGTTGACTTATAGGGAATATGGCGTTAAGTCCATCTTTTTTACATTTTTTAACTCATTTGTGCAAGATAGTTTAAATAAATAAATAAGTTTTAGCTTACAGAGGAAGAAAGGCGGGATGAGGACACTTGATAATATTAAAAATTAGCACTCTAAAACTTATTGCTTGATTGTAGATCCGTAAATCAAAATAATATGCGTCTAAACAAGAAATTATTCCTAATAGTCCAATACACGCCTCTTGCTCTGTTGGTTTAAATACCGGGCCAAGATCTCAAGGTCCCGGGTTCAATCCCCGAGTCGGGCAACAAAAAGTTTCGAATCTATCATCGCTATGGTAGCTTGAATTCAATGATGGAGGCCTTTGCCCTGCAGTGGGATGATTATAGACCGTTACTTTAGGTACTTTGTTTTTTTGTAACATCATTTTATCAAGCTAATTTTGGCATAAATAATCCTATAGAAGCACAACTTACTATGATTGCCAACTTTTTACGCTGCTTTTAGGCACTAGCCCACTCTGGTCCTAAAGCAGTGGTAGGTTTAAATATTGAGACGTGTGAAAGCGCCTCCAGGGACCTATTTGGGAAAATAAAACAGATTTTTACTGATTTTAATTCTCAGATTATAACGTAGACTACCCGTGAATGCTGTACTGTTTGAAACGTCGAGATAAATCACTTATGTCTACCTCCCTGGTGGAACAGCGTGCTCAACGGTTTTCGCCAGCCACGAGGTCCCGGTTCGATTCCTGGATGGGTCATTGTAAGAAAACCTTTTCTACATTTTCTCAGGACTGTGTGTTACCTTCGTTCTCTTGGATTCCATGAAAATAAGCATTTTAAATAAGTCACTTTCATCAAAGCTATGTGTGAGATGTTAATCACATTTTTATTCTATTTATTACAAGTCAAATAAAAACTATTTAGTCTGTTATTTAAGAACTGCATCGCAACCTTGAATGACTACGAGTATATCAATATCTATCTAAAACTATCACAAATTTTATTGTTTTGGAGTTTGCATTTTGTTTCTTGATAGCTAAATAAGTTTCAAGCAATTTTAATTATCAGTAACAAGTTAAGATTACCTTAAATTTATTAATCTTCCAAGGTCTGTACTAACATAAGAGGCTCCGGTTTTTTTGCTGTGCCTTCTAGCCATCAAAAGAAAAGCGAGCCAGAAATAACCAAAATAAAGATCTATTAAAGTTTCCGCAGTTCTGAGTGACCCAAATACGATAACTCCACCTTTATACGCAATATTTACGCAAGAACGCGTAAACTATCGATTTCAGGTGACGATGCGATAGGATTTATGTGCGAAAATCTTTTATTTATTACTAGCTTCTTGCTTGTGGCTCTGCCCGCTTCAACTATACTTCAATCTTAACACTACGGAGTTTAATAAAGTAACAGCCTATAATCATCCCTCTGCAGGAAAAAGGCCTCCTGCATCACTGAATTCAAGTTACCACAAGCAATGATGGGTACTCATAAAATCACAAACCCGAGCAATGTTCGAAAATTCGAAACTTTTTGCTGCCCTACCCGGGGATCGAACCCGTTACCCCGAGATCTTGGCCCGGTATACAAATCACTAGACGAACGGGGTTTTTACTGAGCTTTACTACAACCGAATAAACTATTTAAAGATAGAAGTCTGCCCGCGATCATGATTCGTGCAATCGGATCGAAACGTCAGGCAGATAAAATACTATTTACCTTTAAATAAATAATTAACAGTAAGCAGCTCTGCAAAGTGTTTAGTCTAATAAAATGCAGAAATATTATCAGTATATAAACTTGAAAAATTTTGTCTCAGGCGGGACTCGAACCCGCATCTCCTCGCATGCCGGGCGGGCGCCATACCATTAGGCCACCGAGACACTGCGACTCAGCGCGAATTTTTCAAGCATATTCTTACGCTGTGAGCCCGCCCGTCATGCGAGGAGATGCGGGTTCGAGTCCCGCCTGAGACAAAATTTTTCAAGTTTATATACTGATATTATAAGTGCAATTAAGTTGCTAAAATATCAAATAAAATGCAGAAATATTGTTTAAAATCTTAAACAAAACATAATATCGCGATCGCGCGGGCGGAACAGGGCACAAAATTTGCCAATGTCCTTTCTTAAAGTCAAATATATCTTTGAACAAAACTAAATCAATATTGTTCAGTAGTTTAGACTAACGCCCCGTTGGTCTAGTGGTTTAAATACCGGGCCAAGATCTCGGGGTCCCAGGTTCGAATCCTGGGTCGGGCAACAAAAAAGTTTCGAATTTTCGAACGTTGCTCGGGTTAGTGATCACCAACCCGCATTTGGCAAGCGTGGTGATTATGCCAGTTCCCATCATTGCAGTGGTAACTTGAATTCAATGATGGAGGCATTTTCCCTGCAGTGGGATGAATATATTCTGTTACTTTATTTTATTTTTTTACCAAAATCATAAAAATCGGTCCAGCCGTCCTTGGCTTAAAGTGGTGTAGGTAACACGACTTTCTTTTATAATAAGATAGATAATCTTTTCACTAGTGTCAAATACAATATTGTGAAATATAAATTTGGTACGACTAGATAATAAATATCCTAATTACGATTGGGTGGATTGCAGCGACCCAGATATTCGGATCGATCGGGGTCATCGACCCCTGACCCGTCTTGCCGCTATACAAGGCATGATGTGGACGCTCTATAGTCAGGTCCACAAAATTTTCCACCATATCTTTGAAGTTCCATCATCAGTTCACATCATTGCTGATGCTGCGCTCTTTTAAATGATGATTTTGTACCACCTCGCTAGGCTGAGCTGAGAAAACATGCGATTCTCTTATACGTACAGGTGATTCAGCAATAGACTGTGGTAATTTGTAAATAGGTTTGTTTAAAATTATTATTAAGCCTTCTTGTTTAGAAAAACCTGCTGTTCCAAAGTTGCTTTAATGGGGGCTATCGCTAGTGAATTTGCCACTAGAGGCGCTAGTGTCGCGTGAGGTCCAATATCATTCACTTTTCACTGGTTTTAGTGGAATTTGTTGCATAAATTATAATTTCTTTAATTTACCTGCTGGAAAGTGATCTCTTTCGTAAAATATCGCAAATATGGATTATTTGGCGATTAATGTGAACGCTTTAAAAGCGGAATTAAAAAAAGCGCTAAAATAGGCGGCCTCAAGAGTTAAACTATTTCAGAAGTTAGTTTGTTGTAATCAAGTTAGATATTCATAAACAATATAACCTTAATTAGATTTAAGATATAACACTTTGTTTCGGCGCCAAGCTGCTAAAACATCAAATAAAGTATTGAAACGTGGTCTTTAGAAGCAAGGAAAGAGATTTCCGATCTAATGTTCTGTAACATTATTCAGAAACAAAATAGACTGTCCTCCTCTGCCTACTTCTTTCTGCTTTCGGACACACATACATACATACATTGTCATACATTGTCTCCCTAGAAAGAACCGTCAACTCAAGAATCCAACAAGGCGTAGGACAAAATTTGTATCAAACTCTCTCTTATCTAGAATAAGTAAACTTTATGTTGAGTACGGCGCATCGATAGACATTTGTTTAGATTCTTCTACCGGCTTTTTATTTATTTTATTTTATTTTATTTACACTTTATTGCACAATAACAAAATATAGTACAATAGGCAGACTTAATGCTAAAAGCATTCTCTACTAGTCAACCATAGGACCAAGCTGAAATGATACAGGCGGTGCAAAAAGAGAAAAAGAGATAACAATTATTATTATTTTGGCTTTTGTGATGGGATTACGAATTTCACTACAAATAAATTTAAGTTACGTTTTCTTATACATATAATGCATAAAGCCTATCGCAGTCCACTCCTGGACATAGGCCTCTACAGTGGCACGCCACTCAGGTCGATCCTCGGCTTCTCGCATCCAGCTCCCGCCAGCCATCTTGCGTAAATCATCACTCCACCTCCACAAATACATTAAATGTTTCCTTGTAATTAGTTATGAATCTAGTATGAAGAATTCATTTTTAATCCCTCGATCGTGAGTTATTCCAGACACAATTGAAATCAATTGTTATCGTGGCACCCGAGTGCCTCCGGATTAAATTGTATTCATTGATGATTTAAAATTATTATAAAACAAAAGAAAATAGATCAACAAAAAACTTTGCTGATTGTAAAAAAAAAGGATGCTGGGTGAGAATGATCATGATTATTGTCAGTAATTTCTAGGTTGGCAATATTACAAAATTAAAAATTTCAAAACTCTTCCTTCTCCTTTCAACTCTGACTCAACTCACCTCTACCTAAAGGTTCTCTGGTAGAGATCGTTTTAAAAGATAAGAACGTCTAAATTGTACAAATCTTAATATATCTCATGTGTTATTTTTAGTTTGTTTTTGTGCAATCATTGATGTGGTTGCTGAACAACAGTGATTTGTCCCAAGCAAACGAATCGCTGAGCTGCTGCCCATTTGCATCGCTGTGACACACATATTTTTTTTTCTTTCTGTGTCCCTTTTGTTTATGTATGTATTTTCAATTGATGTACTTTTTCTTTATATGCAGCGCTAACTGTTTGTGTGTGTTGTAGTTGTATGAGATGCAAATAAATGAGTTATCTATCTATCTATATGTGCAAAAAACTAAATACACAATTCGATACCAAAATGACACCCAAAACTGTCCTCGACTGAATGACTGACGTAGATTTAATGTCAGTGTCAACTTTATTACCCGGCCAAATTGTGTCGGCATGCAATAGTATGGTTAATCATGTCTTGTTGTAACTATTCCATTGATATAGGTTGTACTAAGTACACCCGTATATCAAATGGAGGCACTTTTAGCTCGGACATTTTTTGAGGCTGATTTTGTATCTACATAGTTTTTTATAACAACAATGTGTGCTATACAAATAAATGTTTCTTTCTCCTTTCAATAAAGAGTGTTTGTCTCTATATCTTTGTATTGGTGGATTTCCGTAACCTCAATTTATAGCAAGCGAAAATTTCATTTGAAAAATATCAGTCCCCGCTGTGGCTGAGGCAGCTTCTTATTAAATTAAGGCGGGCCCCACCCCTCCCATTTACACACGCTTGCCTCCGTTCTTTTCTAATTAAACCTATATAAATCTTGTCGCCTCCTGTAATTGAGTTTTGACAGCTCTGTCAGGAATTTCACACGTACTGAACTTGTTTTCCGAGAAAAAAGAGAATAGTATATTGTATTTATTTGCATTAAAAGTGGTGACTTATCATAATTAAAATGCTTTATTTATGGAATTAACGCCTCATTGAAATCAGTAAAATCTGTTTTATACTGCAAATAGGCCCCTGGAGGCGCTTTTACACGTCCCAATATTATTTTAAACCTACCACTGCTTCGGGACAAGTCTAGGCTAGTGCCGAGAAGAAGCAGCGCATGAAACTCGGTTACTATTGTCAGCCTCTTTTTAAATAAATTGGTATGTTTACATCACCTCGTTGGTCCAGTGGTTTAAACCGGGCCAAGATCTTAGGGTCCCGGGTTTGATCCCCGGGTTGGGAAACCAAAAAGTTTCGAATTTTCGGACATTGCTCGGGTCTGTGATCACCAACCCGCATTTGGCAAGCGTAGTGATTATGCCAATACACCCATAATAATAGCTGTGGTAACTTGAATTCAATGATGGAGGCCTTTTTTCCTGCAGTGGGATGATTATAGGCTTACTTTATTTTACTTTACTTATATTTGTGCATTAGATTATAATGCCAGTGCGAGCTAGGACAAAATCACAAGTTCTTATCATTAATATGATCATTATGGTATAATAGCCCGTTTTCATTAAAATAACTTTGACATATGATTAGAGTTTATGTACAGGGAGTTCAGCAATTGAATGTGGCAATTTTTTGAAAATAGGTACGAATAAAATTTCCCATGAACGAATTGTTGTCGCCGGTTTATATACTGATGTTGTCGCCGCAGTTAAAAGTAAATCTTAATTATAAAATTAGTTATACTTATCTGTATTTTAAATTAAGTAAATTTAATTGTTAGATTCAAAATAAATTTAATCAACTAGTCATACATAATCAAGACTAATAATATTTATTTTATACTTCGATGTCGCCACACCGTTGGATTGTGCTTGCTTGCTGCTGCACGCTTGCTTGCATGTTGCATGATTGCTTTCATGCTGCATTCTTGCTTCGGGTTTTGTCCTTTTGAACATGGCTAGTGGTGGGGCGACATCGAAGAAAAACTACATACCTAGTTTGGGATAAAAAAAAGGAGTCTTGTGATAGCTTTGGTTCGAATAACATCTACCTTAGAATAGCTGTTTATTAATTTATGGGTGTTTTTATTAAAAGTATGTGTTCAAATTCAGTGATTTAAAGTACATTAAGGCTAAGTCTGTTCAAAAATCTAAATAATATAAATTACTTGTCACTCACACTTGTCAAGTTTCATTTTGATTTTAAGCATGTTTTTATTGTGTTCTGTTTCTACACACTACGAAGTTACCAACTATTTTTATCTTTCCACGCTATTAAATTATTATGAAGCAATACTACGTTATACTTATTAGTAGGTCAGACATAAAAGGAATCTAATACCTATTAACGCGGAAAGCCAGCAATGTGTGAATTATTCATGATTTGCTGTATTCGGTAAACAAATAATACAAGATGGCGGAAGTACAAAATACTACATCTGTCGTGTCGCCATTCATAATACGCCATGACACGTATTAGAATTTGTCCGAGAAGGGATAGTAGGTAAGGAACAACAACCTTATAAAGAACAATGCCTATTTTTCACCTGAGTATGTATAGAAATGAAACAAATCTTAAAATTAAGCTTTTTTTATTGTAAACTCATTACGCTTATCATTTATTAATCAGAAACGCAGGAAAAAAAGATTTTTGATATTCTTCTTAACTTCTTAAAAAATGAAAATATGGTTTTTGAACGTTACTTGTACACTTTATTTGATATTTTAGCAACTTAATTGCACTTATAATATCAGTATATAAACTTGAAAAATTTTTGTCTCAGGCGGGACTCGAACCCGCATCTCCTCGCATGCCGGGCGGGCGCCATACCATTAGGCCACCGAGACACTGCGACACGGCGCGAATTTTTCAAGCATATTCTTACGCTGTGAGCCAGCGTTGCTTCATCAAATATTAGGAGCTTGCACCCCCAACACCCGAAAGAAACATCTTTGCAGATGTTTGACAGTCAGTTAAGATGAAACAGCCATTTATATACTTTATTTGATATTTTAGCAACTTAATTGCACTTATAATATCAGTATATAAACTTGAAAAATTTTTGTCTCAGGCGGGACTCGAACCCGCATCTCCTCGCATGCCGGGCGGGCGCCATACCATTAGGCCACCGAGACACTGCGACACGGCGCGAATTTTTCAAGCATATTCTTACGCTGTGAGCCAGCGTTGCTTCATCAAATATTAGAAGCTTGCACCCCCAACACCCGAAAGAAACATCTTTGCAGATGTTTGACAGTCAGTTAAGATGAAACAGCCATTTATATACTTTATTTGATATTTTAGCAACTTAATTGCACTTATAATATCAGTATATAAACTTGAAAAATTTTTGTCTCAGGCGGGACTCGAACCCGCATCTCCTCGCATGCCGGGCGGGCGCCATACCATTAGGCCACCGAGACACTGCGACACGGCGCGAATTTTTCAAGCATATTCTTACGCTGTGAGCCAGCGTTGCTTCATCAAATATTAGGAGCTTGCACCCCCAACACCCGAAAGAAACATCTTTGCAGATGTTTGACAGTCAGTTAAGATGAAACAGCCATTTATATACTTTATTTGATATTTTAGCAACTTAATTGCACTTATAATATCAGTATATAAACTTGAAAAATTTTTTGTCTCAGGCGGGACTCGAACCCGCATCTCCTCGCATGCCGGGCGGGCGCCATACCATTAGGCCACCGAGACACTGCGACACGGCGCGAATTTTTCAAGCATATTCTTACGCTGTTTATATACTGTTACTTGTACAGTTGTAACGTTCCGTTTTAGTTACTGACGAGTGCCGACTGGAGACTGACTTTATCTCTTTAAACTAGTTTTATTACTTATTGTTTTATTTTTAGTTTTTTATACTTTCTATATTTAATTAATATAAAGTTTTATTGAAGTCCATTATTACAAATAATACGAACATTATCAGTTAAAAATAAGTTTACGTTTAATTATTCTAATAGAGTGAAACGGATTTTTTTTGACGTTTGACAGCCGCCTGTCATATTTGAATCGGCGCAGTCTCTTTCGTTTTGCGTTTGCATCTCTTTGTGTACTACACACCTACACACTTTTTGGCACCTTACCAACATACATATTTACCTTAGTGGAAGTTCTCTGTAATCAATAGGTCGAATGATTCAAAGTTATAGTTAATTAACTTTTAAACACTAGGTAGGTACATAATATGTACTGCCGGCATATTTCCATAGATATTTTTGACGATAATTTGGCCGCGGCAATTCCTAACCTATAAAGTAAAAATTCGTACTTTTTTAAATTCCTGGCGTTTAACTAGTAAAAGTGAAAACAGGGAATTATTCCCTAATCTAGCACGCAGTATTCCTGCTAAACTTGCGGTCTATACATAAACTTTCATTATCAGGTTTTCAAATGTATGGAAAGTGGGCATTGATCTTTAGTATGTTTAAAATGCTTCATAAATTATTTTATTGACACCCTTCGTTTCCTATTCAACCACCAAAATTATTTTGAATGAATGTACTTTTATTGATGTTTTTTTATTTTGTTCCTGTCGGAACTGGCTAAGGTCTGAGATCATGCTGCCATGTGCCAAATACCTTACTACTACTACTTACACATAATAACTCTGCCGCGCCGTGCCCGGCATGCGAGGAGATGCGGGTTCGAGTCCCGTCTGAGACATATTTTTTTAAGTTAAAATACTGTCATAATAACTCAGTAAGTAACAGCCTATAACTATCCCACTGCAGGGAAAAGGCCTCCATCATTGTATTCAAGTTACCACAGCAATGATGGGTACTGGCATAATCACCACGCTTGCCAAATGCGGGCTGTTGATCACAAACCCGAGCGATGTTCGAAAATTCGAAACTTTTTGTTGCCCGACCCGGGGATCGAACCCGGGACCCCGAGATCTTGGTTCGGAATATTAACCACTAGAATGATAACTTTTTCTAACTTTACCCTAAACTAATTAAACTCATTGAAATGTATGGATGGGTTATACATTTCAAAGATCACAGGAGTTTTACGTGAGAATGTGGATCCGAGTCAAATAAGAGCAACTTTCCTTGTTTTTCACTTTTATTTGATTTATCCTACTTACTGACGCATTATTGTAACAATGCCACCACTTTATCACAATTAATGCCGTGTATGATAATTATTTACATAAGAACTAAGAAAAAGTCCATCTTTCTCTGTTCGTTTCCCGCCAAAGCTCGTACTTTTATTGATTCGTTTACTTGTCCATTGATTCCTTACCAGTTTATTAACTTAAAAAAAAAACACAGCACAATGTATCAAACAAATATTATTCCACAGAATAAATTTGTTTTATAATCTTATTAATTTAATCAAAAACAATAGGTTAACTCAACATAATAATATTATGTTGGGATGGATGTAAAATGGAAATAATGCCAACATTTGGCGACTGATTTGTATTTGGATAAAATGTGCAAAAATTTTTGCAATCGCCATCTTTAATTTACCCCTTTAGCATAATGGTTTAAATACCGGGACAAGATCTAAGGGTCTTGGGTTCCATCCCCGGGTCGGCCAACAAAATCGCTCAGGTTTGTGATCACCAACCCGCATTGGCAAGCGTGGTGATTATGCATGTATCCATCATTGCTGTGGTAACGGATTTAAACGATGGAGGCCTTTGCCCTGCAGTGGGATGAAGGCTGTTAACTTTACTCAACTATCATAACTTTTCATTTCTGATTTCAATACCAGACATTAACATAAACTTGGAGTTCCAGGTTCTAAACTAAGTAAAAAATTGGCACAGTCCATTGCTGAACTCCCTATACATTAAGTCAAATAGTACCGTTCGCAGTTGAGACGGCAGGACCATGGGGTAGTGAGGTTCGAGACCTTTTTAAGGAGTTAGGGCGACGGTTGCGAGAGAAAGGGAATGATTCCCGCTCTGGGTCCTGGTTGGTTCAGCAGGTCTCCATTGCCATTCAACGTGGCAATGCAGCCAGCGTAATGGGAACCTTCGGATCGGCCAGGCAGCGCGGAGAGACTGAAATAATAATTTTATAGTTAGTTATATTTTATTTAGTGATTTTTTTATATCATTATTATATGTTATTAAGATTTTATAGGTACACATTAATTTTGTAAGGTAAGTCGTTTTATCTGTAAGTTATTATATTGTTATTAAGTCTTTATATAAAGTTATAAATTAAGTCAAATTGTATGTTAAAGTAATTGTAAATAAAAAATACGTTACCTATTAATGATAATCCTAATAAAAGCATATAAATGTATGGCGTTCAATTTTCCTGCATTTATAGAAATACACCGTGCATTTTCAACCACCTGAAACACAAAGCCCACGTTATGTAGGTATTCATTATGAATAACATCTTGGAAGTGTTTTTTGACGTGACAACGTCTTAAATTAGGTTGCGGCTGGGAGTCACTTATGAAAAAGTGTAACGCTCGGTAACGTTACGATGAGTCACCGAACGAGAGAGAGGCCCGCCGAATGCCTTGCGTCTCTCTCCCACTCAACTATGATCGGTCTGCCGCGCGCGCAGCACTAGAGAATTAGGCGCATTTTAAAATTTGTGCAATTCTTATTTTCATTCAATTCCTTGTTCCTATTGTGCAATTTAATTATATTCATATCAATAAATATTCTACCGAGAAAAAGACGTTGTCACGTAAAATCTTCGCCCGTAAAACCGACTTTACAGGCAACCATTTTTTTTTTCAATTCAAATTATCGTTGAAAAATATAAAATAAAAATATTGATTAAGCCATTCATTTTTAAACACGCCGTGACACGCACGGACGTGGAAAAGAGATGTCCCGTAACAGGCCCAGACATTGTACAGCATCCTAAAAAATCAAGGAAAATCTACAGACTTTGGGAAAAATACAAATAAATGTATATAACGTATAATTTGGCGGCTCAAAACTAAAAACTATTTATGCAATATTCCTTTCAATCAGGCAAACAAGATGGCGTTTGACGAAAAAAAAAAGGTAAACCGTAAACTCTAAATGTCAGTAGCTGTCAGATTTCCTTTGTCAATATTTGATATAACCTTTCTTTTCGAGTTTTTGCCACTCGTCTTACTCTGACGTGAATTTAAAGCTAATTGTAATAATCGCAAACATCCTTTAGGCACTACATAAGTTAAAACACTTTGTTTTGATTGTTGTTATTACAACAAGTACAATTACGCATAAATTATCACTTGTTCGAATCTATTTTGAAATTGTCAAAACTGACAGATGTCATTAAAATGTCATCTTCCGCCATGATAGTTTTTGTTGTTTAGTATTGCTATTTTAATAAGTTTCTTTTTGTTTGAGCCATTAAACGAAGCCATTTTAAATAATTTGGATGATAATAAAGTGTTTTAGGTATATTGCCCTATAAAGAAAAATAAAGATATTACTATTACTACTATTACTATCTTTTGGCAATGTGTACAAGTTCTGGGCTTAGCCTCCATACAATTTAGGACATCCCCTTTCATTCAGCCAGGAGACCCGGCCACAGCAAAACAATAAGTCAAAGCGCGTAACAGGTTTCAAAATTAAAAGTCTGAATCAATAATTAATATTTTTCTTAAATTATTTTCATTGATAACATAAATAACACTGCCATTATTTTATACATAATGGTTACATAACGTGGGCTTAGTTTTTCAGGTGGTTCAAAAAGCACAGTGTAAAAATATATAATTAAAATATAAAAGTAATTATATTAATATATATTTATTGTAATAAAAGAAAGCTGACAAATAAAGACAGAGTTTCTTGCTTGGCTTCTCGGTTCTAGCCAAGTCTTGTTCTCAACAGCATGGTAGGTTAAAATATTTGAACATGTAAAAGCGTCTCCTGCGGCCTATAAATTTGCAAAAAGTAAACTTATTTTACCGATTTCTGTAACAAAATTGAATAACTATTGAATTCCAATTAGAAAACTATCATCTGCCCTTAAAAAATTAAATTAGTTATGTATTTATCATATTTTTATTTAAATCGGTCAAAAAGTCCAGACTGAAAGGAGGGGAAAGTTATAGTTGTGCTGTTTGTAAGAAATAATCAGATTTTTAGTGCTATTGAAATGTTTTTTCTTACGTTATTGTATCTTCTATTCTTTCATCTCTACGTATTTGAAGTGTAATAACATTAAATGTTAATCATGATAATAAAATCTGGCTCTGTCACTAGTAACAGGTTAAATAAAAATACTAATATAATTACGACAATCTTAGTTATTCAAATGAATAAATAAATAACTACGTATCTGCTATACTTAAGTGACCTTAAAATGATCTTCCTACACTGCTCGATTTAATGTTTTGTCAAAATCGATCGAATTGTATAATTATCATTTTTCTCTTTCTTTTCAGGTAAGCGAGAGCGAGACAGCGCAACTGGTTTTAAGCTCCTAACAGGTTACATTTTTATATGGACGTGTCCAAAAACAATAATATTTGTTTTAAAGGAAATACGAAGTGTGGTTCCGCAGCTTTGTAGGCAATTTATTTTTTTACTAACCTATATTACTTTGTTTTTGTAGTTACTTCGTCAATAAGAGAATTAACTTATTTTTGTAAGTGTATTTTTCTTAGTTCATTTTTGACGATAAATGCCAATGTTTTTATTAAGTTATTCAGATATTGTTTTTACAAAACCAACTTTGCTTTAGTACCAGCTGACACCGCGAACTTTATTTCGCCTTATATTCGATTTTGACGTCTTAAATGTCATTGTCATCAAATATAGCGTAGTTTAAAAAAAATATAAATTAATTTTCTTAATTTTTATAACGTTCACTTTTTAAAGTTTTTAATGCTTAGTATCCTATTCCTGACAAAGACAAATCTAAAAACACCAAAATCATAAAAATCGGTCCAGCATTTCTTGAGTTATAAGTGTTGTAAATAACACGACTTTCTTTTATTTATAGATCTTTTAAATACGTAGATTAAGATTAGACTTAAATCATATCGAATCTCTGCAAACAGTATCTCTTCCATAAATGAAAATAGTATTTACAATGTATTCGCAAGGTTGACCTTAAGTTTTCTTCGCTGTCTGTTAACTACGTAGGTACCTATCACGACGAGTTTCAAGTTCAAGGGTAGACGTAAACCAAAGATTTAACTTGTCAGTGAATAGTTCTTGTTTACCTACTTGCATGTCATTTTATGATTGACATAATTATCTATGAAATTAACCTTCCTAGAATACGGCGGCACTATGTCGGTACTCGCTGTGTTTATACAGTAATCGTTGAAGGATATTAATTTATTATTATTGTTGATATTGAAAGATAATTACATAATCCTTGAATTTAAATCTCGACGCTTCAAGAGACGTGAAACCACAGACTTACGCTTGCTGAGAGAATGACAGCTTAAAAATATTTTCCATATTCCCTGGTTCGATCCCCGGGTCGAACAACAAAAAGTAACGAATTACCGAACATTGCTCGGGTTTGTGATCGCCAACCCGCATTTGGAAAGTGTGGTGATTATGCCAGTTCCCATCATTGCAGTGGTAACCTGAATTCAATGATGGACGCCTTTGCCCTGCAGTGGGATGATTACACTGAAAAAACATTCTCGTACAGATAACCAGAATATGGTTTTTTGTACAATACTGTTTTGCTGTATATGTGACGACAAAACTGTTTGTTAATATTACCAGGCTATTCTCGTTAAATTTTAAATGTAAATATGAAGAAGCACATTGTAACCGCTACACGATTCGGAATGTTCACCTAACAATTTTATTATTACGATCTACTAAGTAAATTGTTAAAAATAACAGATATTAGGGATGCTTATACAAGTCATTTCTTAGTTCTTACAAGACTTTAGTGATCTATACTTTATGGTTCTTGTTTAAAGTACTATTTAAATAGTTATCTCTACAGTAAATGCATTGTTATGATTGCAGTAATATTGTTTATGGTGCTGATTAATATATTTTACCTAACAGTGCATGGATGCAATGATTACAATGTAGTTTTTGTAATGGGGACTGTACTCTTATTGTAACATTTGTCACTTCGATAGTTGACTGTATACAGGATGTTTGGTAAATACCCTATCAAGCCGAAATATACGTGCTCTATACATCACCCCGAACAATGTTTGTTCTACCACTTTTCTGAAAATCTTCAAAAAATAATCGACTTTTCATACAAATGACCAAACCGCTGATCGAGTTTTGTATGAAAAATTTAAAAAAAAACGATTTTCAGAAAAGTAGTAGAACAATCATTGTTCAGGGTAGTTTATAGAGTACGTACGTCTCGGCTTGATAGGGTATTTACCAAACATCCTGTATAGATAGGAATAGTTCAAATTCAATACTATAGGTACAGAAAACCACTTCAATCCCGCCAATGAACATAATGACAAAAGTTACAAAATTAAGTAAATGCAAAAAATAAAAAGTTTAAAATGTATTAGTTTACTCATCTTTATTGCAACATTATTGTAACATTTATTGTTCTCGTATAAAATCAGGGTTTTGTCTTTCATCGTAATAGCAAAACAACGTTATCTATACTTACAAATAAAAAACTTAAACAAAACTAAGACTGTACTGATTGAAGAAATTCACAAATAAATATTGACTATATGGTGTTTCGGTGTGTCTGAATACAAACATATATATTTTTTAATTGTCTTTTTGTTTAGGCGTTATTTTCGAACAAACTAAGATACAATTGTCCTGTACATTAGGTTTTATGAAAAAGATAGCCTATAGCGATAAGACCGCCTAAATTGCACGATTCTAAATATTATGTTTCCTGTAATGTAATTTGTACAATGTTTAAAAAGTATTTACACATATTACAACGTGTAACGTCAAATACGCAAAACCTCTTAGGTGCTGATTCTGGTGCTCAAATACAATGACTTTTTCTATGGGACCAACATAGAACAAAAAATTTACGCAGATCAATGTCCCATACTAATTTTTTCGTCACGTGACATTATTTGTTAAGAGAATCGTTTTTTTTTTTTTCGATGTTGGAGTCATAGAATCCTAAGAGGTTTAGCGTATTTAGTGTTACACATTGTATACAGGGTCTATGGGATAGCAGATTTTTTTTCTATTATTTCACTATTAGTTCCATAATAAAAATTGTTCATATTCATAAATACAACACCATATTAAAATTTGCATGGTGTTCAAAAATTAATATGTACATATAATCACTTTGTAGGGAAAACCTATTACTTTAAGGGGCTGATTGTAGCCAACTAGCTAACTAACTATGGATTTAATTTTAAAACTTCTAAAACAGACAGACGTTTAGTAAAATAGATCGGCAATGCACTCATAAAATACATGAATTTGAATTCTGCCTTCACTCCACTAGTTTTCTTTCAAATGGACTTAAAACAAAAGTGACCACATGTGGCAAAAACTCATTTTAAAACTAAAAGATTTTAAAAGTATTTTATGTGTGTATTACCGTTTCAGCTTTTAAAAGAATTAGTTTGATTTAGATATTACAAAATTATATCTATTGGTGGCGCTAGTTGGCTGCTATCAGCCATTTAACAGATAAGTATTAAAACTTAACTAAAATACTTAATTTAATATTATAATCATAACGGAGACCTCACAGTGACATACAATATTTTACCATCGCGGCTGATAGTCAAAGTATTTGGCACATAGCTAAAAAGTTTATCATACATATAAAACTCTGTTTCTGTCTCTCTCCGTATAACAACAAAACAGTGTAATCTTTCATCAAAGTATGCTGTTTCAAAAATACTAACTTCAAAAATTATTTGGAAAGCCATGTCACATAAAATTGCACTGGGAATTGTTGCCATTTTTGCATCGTCTCCAAGTAAATATTTAATTATAATATTACAAAGCTTTCTTCTTGAACTACTGTTTAGCAACCCATCTTCCTGATGCAAACTTAGTAATAGTCTACCACACTGGATTGAAGGATATCCAATAGTTTCTGGAACAAAGTTTGTGTTTTTTTTAATAGAAAATCAACATCTACTATTTGTACCTCGAGCAACCATACCCACCTTGCATTGGAAGACTCCTGTATTTCCCGTAGACTCGATAACAGAACTAGTCTGTAAATCCCACAGGCTGTCATCTTTGCTTGTTGATGCAATGGGTGATGAACACATTACACTCCCACATGTCTGATTTTCATTCTCAAGTTGAAATATTTCTATATTAGAATGCTACTAAATGGATCACGATGTCGATCTGATAAGACATCTATATCATGGTTGACTTCTGTAGTAAAATCCAAATCCTGCTTGATAAAATAAAATAATTAATGTAAATAATTTAATTTAAGAGATATCATCACTAACACACACAAGAAAAATACTGAACACAAATAAGATTTTACTCCAAGGCAATCAAATTAAACATGTGATCAATCTTTTCATTTTATCATTTAAAATTAATGGAATCCATGAACTTACTTAGTAAGTAACATTTAAACTTACATGTTTTGATTAAGAAACTAAATAAATGCTTTTTAAAACAGTTTCTAAAATATAAATTAAAGAAACCTACCAAGTTTGATAATTTTTAATTTCTGTTCTGCCATGGGTAATAACTATTGAACAATATCACATACATTGCTCTGGTTTTAAGGTAAGTAACTAGCATTTGTATTATAGGAATCGAACCTAGGACCTCGGAGATGGGGACAACACTCTGCTACGGAGGTGGTCGGCAATTGAAGTAACTCCAACTCTTATACTAATATACAAATAATTGCCTTTATTTATAAACTTTTCAAAAACACATTATTTTTTAATTACCTAAATAAACAATTACTTATTTTATATAGTGCAATACAATTTGATTAACTTACAAGTAGATTTACTTTTTCTGACTGTTGTGACAATTTCATCCAATTATCTTATTTTTTTTTTTTAAAATATAGTCCTGCCACCTATGACTGGAATTAATTCTTTAATCATCTGTACATCGAGCAGATGTAGACAATCAATGGTAATTTTGTTTTCTGTAAATAAACATAAGTAGGTATTTAATAAAATCTAATAAATCAATTACCTATTTAAAATAATTCAGTTGCAAACAATAGTACTTTAATTAGTTACTATTTTAGGTTTGCGTAATAATATAATAAGTTTTAAAATGCCATTTTTTGTTACAATTAGAGCCTCTGACAGCGAAAGAAATGTGAAAAAATACACGACAGTGTAGTATAATTAACGAAGTTAAAAGGAAAACTTTTTACACAGTTATGTAGTGTTTTATGTTACTATACTTGCAGACAGAGTTAACTTAAACTTACTTAGTGAAGGAAATTACTTATACGATGGTCTTAATTTTGTAAATCAGGTAGCAAACACTACATACTGTAACGGAAAACTACGGAACCCTAGATTGCGCGTGGCCTGACACGCACTTTTTGATCTGGGTTTTATGTGAAATACCTATTTGTTAAGCATGAATAACAACTATATTGGTACTTTATAGTCCTATAGTTTAATAGTATACCTATATAACATAAACCAAATTTAATCATGCCCGTTTCATTCAACATTAATCGTTAAGTACTCCATTACCTATTTTTGTGTCGTAAATTAAAAAGACACTATGATGTAGGTAGGTACCACCCAATTTAGACTATAATAGTTAGCTACAGCGTGCACCGGAAAACTTGAATGATTATATTGGTTTTATCAAATTATATTAATCAACTACTAGTTATTTTAGGAAAAAATACTTTACTTACTTGCAAATAGCTCGATGTAGCCCTCTAAATTCCACGCCTGCAACAACACTTTCACATCCTCATCAATTGGTAAAGGATCACTTGTATGCCAGGCAAAACACTGTACTCGCGCCGGCGGCGTAGACGACACACAACAAATAAATAATCAATTATCAAATCAAACAAACAACACCGGGGCGGCTTGCAACTGGTTTCGACCTGCTTGCTTGCAAGCATGTGTTTTTTTGGCGGTTAACGCCCCCCTCCCCCGTTCCTCTCCGCTTTTACCGCAGTTATTAACCTATTTGACGGGTACAGATTACAATGCGTATTTTCACCGTTACAGATGCATCATAATTTTTACAAACCTATTTGTATTTATCATGTTACGTGGTTAATCAAAACGATTTAAAAGTAATTGTTACAAAATCATGTTTAACTAGAATCATATGTTAATGTTTACAAGTCACTTATTTCATGATACGATATTTTTATTTATCTCAACCCGGTTTTCGTAGACTCAACAGTTTTTTTTTTAACTAATCGTTCTTGTAGTATTGTAGGAAATCTTTTTTTTCCGTGTATAGGCTGTTACTTTTAAAGTAAAGTAACAGCCTATAATCACCCCATTGCAATTGCAAATTCGAAACTTTTTGTTGCCCGACCCGGGGATCGAACCTGGGACCCCGAGATCTTGGCCCGGTATTTAAACCACTAGACCAACGGGGCGTTACTTTACTTTTTTTTAATTATTTATTTGTTGGGACACTAGAATCAAATTAGTTACACACCTACAGGACGACATATGTGATCAACTCATCATCACATCATTATCCACAGCCTGTACCAGTCAAACGCTGGACTCATACATCCTAAAAGGATTATTTTGACATAATCGCCACTTTTGGCAGACACAACGAGGATACCAAAAACACGCAGAACCGACACTGCTACATTGACCCGACATGGAATCGAAACCAAAATCTTTGAGCTAGCGACTACTTGAATAGCCGGTGTGCACGCCACTCAACCGAAGTTTAATAGTAGGTACTCACTTAAAAACATTACCAAAGTTTTCCCATTCTAATCTAGAAAGCAGAATTTTCTAAATAAAATTGGAGACAAACAACAGAGCAAACAATTAATTACTTCGTTTATCATCATTAATTCATAAACCTACTTAAATTAAACATATCTCTGACAACGGATATTTTTATCTGATAATTTTTCATACAGATATCATTTTTACATAAATGGTAAAATTTATTCATTTTGTATAAAACTAATGTGATCTTGTATCTTAAGTTGTTTGAATACTGATAATTGTTATATAAAAATACTCCGCAGTTGAGCCAAGGAACCCTAAATCAACACAAATACTATCTAGTGCGCATTTTCCTTCATCGGACTATTTAAAACTGAATTCATAATGCTCGATAATTACGATTATCCTTTCATTATGACATTGATTATTGAACTTTGGGTCCACCAACCGCTATAGTTAATCATCACTGTTGCACCAAACGCTGCGCACGCGCACATCGCCCGTATATACCGACCGCAACCCGCGGCCAGTCCAGTCGGCGCAATGGCGTCTAAACACTTCCACACACTCAATGTCTTCCTCCTTATATCAGTTGCTACTATACTTTACGGCGTGCGATTACCAATAAAGACTGAGACGAAAAAATCTCTAGGGTACCCCAAAGATTCACTGCTGAACTTCACGGAACTCACCAACGAGTATGGATACGATTCCCAGGAGCACACAGTCGTCACAGAAGATGGATATATCTTAACCATGTTCAGGATTGTGAAAGGGAAGAACTGCAATGGGAGGAACAAGCAACCACCGGTGATACTCATGCACGGTCTACTACAAAGCTCTGACTCTTGGCTCGATGCTGGCCCTGATGCAGGTCTGGCGTACCTGATCGCAGATGCATGCTTCGATCTATGGGTTGGCAACTGCAGAGGCAACTACTACTCTAGGAAACACGTTTCTATGAATCCTGACAAAGACCAGCGTTTCTGGCAGTTTTCCGTCGACGAGATAGGATATTACGATGTCCCTGCCATGATAGATTATGTGCTGGGTAATACTGGATCTGAAACCGTGAACTATGTTGGATTCTCTCAAGGCGCCGGAACATTTTTCATTATGTGCTCGGAAAGACCTGGATACTGTGATAAAGCGAATGTGCTGATAGCTTTGGCTCCAGCCGCCAGACAGACGAACACACGTTCTGTTCTGTACAAGTTTTTGATGGAAACTGTCTTTAAAATTGAAGGGATACTGAAGAAGACGGGGACCAGCGAGATGTTTTCGAAAGGGTCTTTCAGTCAGGAGTTTCTAGCGTTCTTCTGTCACTTAAATTCGGTAACTGGTCAAGTGTGTAATGCGGGCCAGTCTTTGATAGATGCCTTCCATCCTGGTTCAGTAGCTGGAGAGACTACGAAGGTCCTATTTGGGCATTTTCCAGCGGGGACATCAGTGCATAATATGGCCAGGTATGGCCAAAGTATGAGGCGAAAGGATTTCGGGAAATTCGACTATGGAAAAGATCAAAACATGAAGTTGTATGGAAGTGAGGATGCTCCGAAATACAATCTGAGTGCTGTTTCGGTTCCTGTTGTGACATTGTATGGTAGGAACGATGGGTTGGTCGATGTGAAAGATGTTAAGTGGTTGTTGAAGAAACTGCCGAATGTGGTAGATGTTGTAGAGGTCCAGGACCATCTCTGGACCCATCTAGACGTGACGTACAGCCAGTTTACGAGTACAATGATATTTCCAAAGATTTATGAGCATTTAAAACGGAATAGTGGTAATTAGCAGTTCATGCTTGTAATGTGTGTACAATGTAACGTAAGTAATTTATTTGTTGTTCGGTCTAAGTGATTAGATTAAGACTTTGTGTTTAATAAAAGTGTAAATAATAATAAAATGTATTTTAATGACGTTTTAATTACTTTTGGACGTCGATTGAGAAGACTTAAGTTTGAGACAGGATAGTAAATACCAAACGCATAAATAGATCGTACGAATTAGTTACGATAATTATTTAACAATGTGCAACAAACAAACATTCAACAGTTTTCTTGTACAATAAGATAAATCTATGCCTCATTTACATGCTATTAAGAAAAAAATTATATTATTGGGTTTTCTGAGGTCTTGTGGTTGTTTTTACCCATCAATCAATGAATAATTATATATTTAATTAGGTTTTACTATTAGCATGAAGTCAAATTGGTATTTTAACCAACGAAAAAAAGCAGATTCTCAATTCGACGCAAATATTTTTTTATGTAATATGACCATTAATGATGTTTTTAAAAAGGGTATTATAGGTCAAAATTTTGTCCAATTATATTTGAAAATAAATCCACCTCGAAGTGTAGAAACAAAGGGTGTATTTTGTTTGTGAAAAAAGTTTAATACTGATACCAAACGTTTTGCTATAGTGAATTATCATTAATTGAACTAGTACAGAATTCGATTTCCACATTAAGGTCACGATATGTTTCCTGTGGAAAACATGTTTTAATATTGTTAGGCTGCCTCGTTATGTATTGTTTAGGCTGTAGCATAGTTTGATAGCCATTCGCGTTGCACAAGTAGATCGGAACTAATAGAGCAATGTCCGAAATTATCTCAACCGTTAAAATACTCTTGAAGCCAATTCTAGCATCGAACGATAGCAACACGAAAACTGTAGCACTTTTATGTGATATGATGTGATATTATAGGGAAAAAGGCTAATTTGGGCTAACGTAAAATATGACCTTTTTTTTGTTATAATACTCTTTTGATTTGCTTAGACGATTTAGATAAATGTATCTTTCTTTCTTTTCATGCAGCCATAAGTTTTTAGATATCGCATTATAAAGGTAGCTAAATGTTTACGTGGCACCGAATCAAAAAGTATTACTAATTTCTTGCGTTTGGTCAGTTTAATTTATATCTAAATGTTTATTTACACGATAGACTCTATTTATCTACCCTTCGATAATTATTTTAGCCGTGAAATCTTAACAGACAGACAACAGAGTTACGACTTATTAATAAAAATAAGGATAAAGCCACGCATCGAACAATGAACCTCAGTGGTCAAGAGGCTTTGAAACCGGTTACCGGCGACGAATCCCAAACGTAGCAAATTTTGGTATATTTTTTGGGTTGGGTGTCTGTGGTATCTTTGATGTTTCATATTTCCACATTATCATGTCCTTTAGCTACTTACTTTGGGATCAAAAGTATGTACATAGATGATGTGAAGAAAAACAACTTGAATATGTCAAACAATGGAATACAATGACCGTACATTATTTATTACATTTGACATTGACATTGCAAAGCGAACGTTAAAGGTCAATTTTAATTTTAATTTATTTGCATTCTAAAATGTTACAGTCGAACGAGTGTCGATAAGTCAAGTGTAATGGTTATCGGCTACGGTCATTCACCTCGACTATTTGCGATAGTTTTGCAATGGGGACTACCGTTTCTTTGCTCACCAGTTGGCGCCACTGTAGACTGAAGTCCGGAGGTATAGCTGTCAAAGGCGATTGGCGCCGAAACAAACTGTTATATCTTGAATCTAATTGAGGTTATATTGTTTATTAATAACTATCTTGATATCAACAAACTAACTTCTGAAATAGTTGCTCTTGAGGCCGCCTATTTTTGCGCTCTTTCTTAATTCCGCATTTAAAGCGTTCACATTAATCGCCAAATAATCCATATTTGCGATATTTTACGAAGGAGATCACTTTCCAGCAGGTAAATTAAAGAAATCATAATATATGCAACAAATTCCGCTAAAACCAGTACAAAGTGAATGATATTGGACCTCACGCGACACTAGCGCCTCTAGTGGCAAATTCACTAGCGATAGCCCCCATTGTTATGTGATATGTCATTTATTTCGTTCTATAAATAAATATATTTATAACACAATAACAAATAAAACAACATAAATAAATGCCAAGGAAATTGAGTTTATTCCTCATACAAAATTTGACTAGCATTCGCACGAGTTCGCACGTTTATTAATGAAAATGCGTACTAATGTTTACCCTTTCCAAACTTATCATGTGGATAGTAAACAGATTTCTTCCCATTTATTTATCACCAATGATATTTAAAAAGCATAGATAGGTTATGCTCTTACAAAACTATCGAAATATATGTGCCGCTTGCGAACAACTGCACACATGCGTAATTCTTATTTTGTCCTTGTCATACTCGTGAAAAGAACAATTACTTTCTCTTTCATGGATTTGAAAAGACGTCACAATTGTGACGTTTTAGGGACGCATATTGAGAGCGCATGTAACATATCTATTACTTTTTAAATATCATTGTTTATCACACATTTTTTCTATACAAATTCTCGTGACCGTTACAGACATCACAAAAAATCCAATATTGTGCAGTCGATTGAGAATTATGCGCCCTATACATTTCGGTAATTAGTTTAATACATATGCATAAGAAAAACCCTGAAAACCATATATTGGTTAAAATAGAGGGTAAACGAACAACAAATGAAGGGTATTTTTTTTGTTTGGTAATTAATGAGCTCTGGCGCTTCGCGCTTGGGTTTCGCAGGTATGCAATACGTTTTAGTTTTATTTTAACATCATTCCTTTCAACCGCAGAACAGACACCGGGTTACGTATCTAACTATATTGTAAATAAAAAAAAAGTTTCTCTCTGTATCTCCAAATTAACACTACGGGCGAGAGAATTGAAAAATAGGTATTTGTAAAATCTATTGCTGTCGCGCAGTGCCAAACGCCTTCACCGCAAAGTGTATAGACAACTGCTTCTTGGACCGAATATACCTACTAAAAACACACCAAATCAACGTTTCGTAGTCCCCCGATTACTTTTTCAAAACTAGACCGATTTAAATACTTTTTTCATTAAAAATTAAAGAAAGACTTTGGCCGTGTTCGTATGTTTTCCTTTTTTTAATTTAGCCAGAATACTAATTCTGGATGTTTAAACACAGCGGAAAATCTGGAGAATATTTTAGATTTTTGGAGGCTCATATCTCTTTTATTATTTAATTAATGAAAAAAAGGAAAACATAGAAACATGCTAATAGTGGCCATAGATTTTTGAAATAAAAATTATTGCTCTACTGGCTTTATCCAGGAAGGAAAAAGCGGACTACGTTTATATGGAAAAACGGCCCTTGTGTTTCCTCTTAATAGCTCTTAGCTAAATGCGTATGAAAGTATTATAGATACGAAAAAGTAAAAATAAAGTAGCGGCCTATAACCATCCCACTGCAGGGATAAGGCCTCTATCATTTAATGAAATTACCATAGCAATGATGATAGGTGTTTGCATAATCACCACGCTTGCAAAATGCGGGTTGGTGATCATAAACCCGAGCGATGTTCGAAAATTCGAATCTCGTTACCCGACCTGGGGTTCGAACCCGGGACTCTTTGAGATCCCGTGGTCTTGGCGGTGGTATTCAAACACCTAGACTAATAGATACGATATTATCATCCAAAATATATTTTTTTTATATACTGTCTGTCTGTCAAACGTCAAACGTCAGGAATGTTAGTTACAATTTAATTTAAGTAAAGTAGTAAGTTCTAAGTCTAAATTCAACATACAATAGATGAAAAAATAAAAAAAATGTGAATGTGGACAACATCACATACATTGTCCTAATCCCAATTTGAATTGGTGTTTAAAGCACTCGTATTTTAGAAATCAGAAACAACGAAGGTACCACAAACATCTAAGAAATGTAAAAAAATACACTTTTTTTTCTACATTGACCCCCGTCCGGGAATCGAACCCGGGCCCTCGGAGCAGGCGACACCTTGAAAACCGGTGTGTACGCCACTCCGTCACGGAGGTCGTCAAAAAATGAGCAGGAAACATATTTCATACAACCTTCTGACGCAGTCGGGTAAAAACAAAACTTACAGATAGAGAAGTTTACCCTATTTTTCTACTAAATTAACCGCCCAAAAGAGCGAAGTAAGTAATAATAGTTCTGAATGGTGCCTTAATTTACTTAAAAAAAGTTTATTACGACTACCTCTAACCAAAACATTGTGTTTTCAAAAGTTTATTACGATTAATATTAAACATTCCAACAAGATGAGTCAATGAGATTGAAATGTTAAAAGTTATTTTTAACAGACATAAGTCGCATTTACGAGTACCTATATACCAAATATCTACGTCAAGTCAGGCTTATTCATTAATATGTGAGGCGATTGCCTTTGGAAAATTACTGTGGAAAATTACCAAGGGATATTTCCAAAGAGGTAGACTCACAAGCAAAGGGAATAATATGTTTTAGAGTACCGTAGAAAATAACCTTACCTCTCAGGGCTAATTATGTTTTTACAAAAAAGAAGACTTTTAAGTAATTTGTGCTTACCCAATGGGGACTACCGTTTCTTTGCTCACCAGTTGGCACCACTGTAGACTGAGGTCCGGAGTTATAGCTGTCAAAGGCGATTGGCGCCGAAACAAAGTGTTATATCTTGAATCTAATTAAGGTTATATTGTTTATAAATAACTATCTTGATATCAACAAACTAACTTCTGAAATAGTTGCTCTTGAGGCCGCCTATTTTTGTGCTTTTTCTTAATTCCGTTCACATTAATCGCCAAATAATCCATATTTGCGATATTTTACGAAGGAGATCACTTTCCAGCAGGTAAATTAAAGAAATTATAATTTATGCAACAAATCCCGCTAAAACCAGTACAAAGTGAATGATATTGGACCTCACGCGACACAAGCGCCTCTAGTGGCAAATTCACTAGCGATAGCCTCCATTGGCGCAGTCTCAAAATTGGTTTCTTATTGGAAGCCTTTTGTTGGTTTTTTATTTATTTTTACTTCTTACTAAAATATATGCAAAAGATTGGATGGATGTTTGTCTCTCAATCACGGATTTAAATGAAATTTGGACAAATTAAGATTTATAGGCTGTCATAGCACATATTATAATCCTTTTTATTCTCTAAAAATGTCTAAAAAAAAATACGTGTGGCACTCGGAGACTGCCGCGGTAAAGCTATTGCATAGCATTTTTTATCAACTTATGCAATTATAAAACTAAAAAGTATCACCACTGTGCCGGTCGGAGTGGGGGGTGTTAGGTTATTTTTGTTACGGAATTTCTGGATTCGGTCTCCACGCTCAAGGCCCGCGATAGAAGCTATGCAATAGCTTAAAATTCTCTAAATACGATTCTCGTGAGTAGTAGTAGAATCGTAGTAGAATTTAATTTCAAAACAGTCAGTTATTCATCTTTCTACTAGTTTTAAACTCTTATAAGTGTATACTTTATTTGATATTTTAGCAACTTAATTGCACTTATAATATCAGTATATAAACTTGAAAAATTTTTTTTTTTTTTTTTTTCACCACCTGAGACAAAATTTTTCAAGTTTATATACTGATCTTATAAGTGTGATTTTGTACTCTGGCTGTTCTATAACAGAATAGCACCACCTCTTCTCTGCTTATGGGTGTCATAAACGACTAATAGTAGTAGTGTACAGCCAACGGCAGGTGAACTACCCAAAAAGTTGATTGAATGAATTTTCAACCTTAAGTCCAACTAGTAGAGATCAATATCAATTGAGAAAATTTGACGTTTTGTGGTACGTTGACGTGCTGTTGTCTGTCTGTACCTGTCGCTTGAAGATAGACAGAAGTCTTCTTTCTATCATTGAAAAAATTGCATTCGCCAACTTGCCTGCCAAGCATGGCATTAACTTCGGTTTAAATAAAAATAAATAACAAAAATCGAGTCAGAAAATGGCCGCTTAATTCTTTAGTACTATGCTCTTCTACCCTTGCTCGAGTTAAGAATCGATTTCGCTGCGCACGCGCATCCAATGACGCAATTCGACCACATGACGCAAACGGCATCGCGGCAATCAGAGTGAGACGGCGCGGGTTCGGAACCGGTCGGGGCACGCTTCAAAGCCTTCGCGTTGCTAATTAGCCGTTAATTTATGTTGTGGCGCAGTGGATGAGTGGTTAAGGTAAGGAAGTTACAAAGTTTGATTATCGGATACCTTAATAGAGT
This sequence comes from Anania crocealis, assembly GCA_949315895.1. Taxonomy (NCBI): domain Eukaryota; kingdom Metazoa; phylum Arthropoda; class Insecta; order Lepidoptera; family Crambidae; genus Anania; species Anania crocealis. The sequence continues at coordinate 16,824,910 of OX438871.1, read as the reverse complement.
TCCGTTGTGTATGAGAAATTGCGACAAACATTTTGTTTGTGATTTCTTTAAACTAGTCGTTGCTCGCGACTTTGTACGTGTGGAATTTGAAATTTGACACAATCGTACGGAATCTGTACGTTTTTCAGGGATGAAAAGTTGGCTATACAGGGTGACCTTTTTTATCGCCTTCCCTATGGAAAACGCCTATGCGTTCAGTATCGTATTTAGAGCCCATTTATGAAGTAAAAAATATAAATCAAGTTAACACCCGAAAATATATTTCGCAACATAGTTATCAATTTTTAAGGTCCTAAACCTGTTAAGGTATGAAAGGAAAATAAAAACTTATGAATAGTATCGTAATGAATAAATGAGATGCGCATCAAAAAAGTGTTGCTAGGAGGCCGTGTCAAATATTTTAGATTTTTGGCGGACATTCTCCAAGTGCTTTATCTTGACATTTTTGTACTGGGCTATACTAAAAGAAAAAATACGTCGTTTGTTTCTTCTATTGTAGATTGCTATATTAAAATTTGGAAGGTGGTTAAAATTTCACTTTGATATACAAATTTCATTGATATTATCAAAACCGGTGACACTATTAGAATCAACATTTACAAAATCGGTTCAGTAAATTAAAAATATAACCACTTAGACATCTTACTTCTTTTTAATATTAATCCTAAGTAAATTAATGACATGTCCATCAGAAATATCCTCCGGCTGGGGCTAGCGTCGGTTCATCTGGTAGGCGGCCTACCCACAGATCTTCGTCCGGTACGTGGGCGCCATTCCAAAACCTTTCTGCCCCAACGGGCATCGGTTCTTCTCAGTATGTGTCCCGCCCACTGCCACTTCAGTCTCCCCAATCCTTCGAGCGAGGACGGTTATCTTAGTTCTCCTACGGATATCCTCATCTCTCATTCTATCACGCAGGGATATACCTAGCATTGCTGTCTCCATTGCCCGCTGTGCGACCTTGAGCCTTCTCATGAGACCCACATTATGAATCGACCACATTTCAGTTCCACAAGTCATCGCTATCTACGCGCACCGGTCGAAGACTTTCTTCTTCGACTTGAGACATTAAGGTAATTAAGGGGAGCAGAGTTGTTGCTTTTTGACATGGCTTTTATGGGGTACAGCTCAAAGAGATTGGAACTAAAAGATCTAGAAGTCATCACTGGCAACGATTTATCTATACTAATATTATTAAGCTAAAGAGTTTGTTTGTTTATTTCTTTGAACGCGCTAACCTCAGGAAGTACTAATACGATTTGAAAAATTCTTTTTGTGTTGGATAGTCCATTTATCGAGGAAGGCTTTAGGCTATATAACATTACGCTGCGACCAATAGCAGCGAAGCATCAGTGAAGAATGTTGCAAAAATAATCGCGATTTTAATAACAGAAATTGACGTGGACGAAGTCGCGGGCAACAGCTAGTTCAAAGATATAAATCAAATGACAAAACCTAAACAAACTAGAAATGCCATGCTTGCCACAGGCATTATAACAACGTCAAAGAAAGTTAAATGCCCAAAGTGGTAACAGTTAAGCCCGAATTACCCCCTATTCAGGGTAAATTACCCCGCGTCGTCTGTCATGAAGGGATGTGGTTGATTCGATTGTCGACTCGATCACGGATTAGTTTAGTCAATGTGTTGATTAATGATAGTTTTGTGTTTTTGTTTGTAATTTTCCTTGTTGGATGCTTCATGATCATGATTGATAAAAAAAAAAGACAATAAGTCTTATTGTTATCGGAAAGCGTTGACAAACATGGCCTCTTTATATTTTTTTTATCAAATCACACTAATAAGGATGACAGTACCTACGTACCTAAGAAGCTAATGTCATCTGTCATACTGTAATGCAAATTAAACCTTGCTCACATGATATCAGTATTACAAACTTGAAAAATAATGACTCAGGCGGGACTCGAAACCGCATCTCCATACATACCGAGCGTTGCTCAATTAAGCCACCGAGATACTGCGATGCAGAAGAATTTTATTATGTCTCACCTGCGTCGCAACGCAGTGTCGCGGTGGCTTGATGGTAGATATAGCGCACCCGGTGTGCATGGAGACGCGGGTGCGAATCCCACCTGAAACATACTTTTTCAATTTTAAATACTGTTGATTGATTGAAATGAAAGATAAGTTTACGGATTAGAACGTTTATACGTAACTAGCGGATTCGACAGACGTTGCCTGTCTTAACTATGAATATTGATTTCAAATTAGTATAATTCATTAAAAAATATATCAAATACAATTTTTTGACGTGATAACGTCTTTAAAATCGTTTTAGTCGGGTGACATGTTCAGAAACTTGTGTCACACCAAAACCTCACGAGCGCGATCGCAGGTATAACGAGAGAGAGACGGACCGATCTCCCGTCTCATCTCGAGCGCTGCCAGTCATTCCGTGAAACTTGTCACGCGGAGTCCTCACGAGCGGAGGCTGGCATAGCGTTCGAGTGAGTGGACCGATCTTCCGTCTCTCTCACTCTAGCGGCATACAAACGAATGGAGATTTTCTCGTTATCACGTAAACATCTCGATCGTAAACCTACTTTACAAACAACCAATTTTTTGGCTGGAAATTGTAACCGATTGTAGCACGTATTCTGTCAATGTTATGACAAACGCCATAATGTTACATTAAAAAAGTTTAAATTGTCAAAAGCGCTAAGGTTACATTACAAATAATTTAGTATGGTGATTAAGTTTTCTTAAATTTTCTAATTTTCCACGCAATTTTTTTAATTTTTTCTTTCTTAAGAACATTCTCCTGACAATAGCAAGCAAAACAAAAAAAGAATTAGCGAAATCGGTCCAGCGTTCACGCGTGATGCGATGACCAAGGGAAATAGGGATTCATTTTTATATATATACGAGATTACGAATCGCGTAAACTCAAGAAAACAGTATTTAAATACTATTATTAAAATTGCAATTAAGTCGCTAAAATATCATTAAAAGTACTTGCTAATATGACGCAACTAACGCAACTATAATAGCACCCAAATGTTAAAAGGGTGTAAGGGTGCTTACTTCTTCTTGTTTGATTTTTGATATAAAACCTAACTTGGTAACCTAACAGTGGAAATGTAGCATCTTTCCCCATCGGTAGCTTGATTAGTATTATTTAATGGTTTCAAGTGACTATCTAAATATATAAAAATGAAAACTGATTTAATGACTGACTGACTGACTGACTGACAGACATATCAACGCACAGCCCAAACTACTGGGATTTAAAATCTGAAAATTTTCACCGTGCTTCCTTTTATAGTGTAGGTGAGCACTAAGAAAGGAATTTTGGAAATTCCGTCTCTAAGGGGGTAAAAAGGGCCCTATAAGTTTGTATGAAACTCCGTCAGTTTTGAAGCTAAGTCGATGAAAATTGGTATCCAGCTACCTGATTAAAAATTAAGAATGACGTCTTTCAGGATTTATGAAAATTAGATCTTTAAGGGGATAAAAAATGGGGGCAAAGTTTGTTCGGTTCCGCGTCATATCCATACTCTTTACATATTTGTACTCTGACTTTACTTAGTTTGTTATGACATTCAATGTGTCAATCAGAAAATAAATAGGTAATTTCTTACAAACAGAATAGTATTATTTTAGAATTTAATTATTGGCGCCGAAATGGATGAATTAACTGAATTAAAACGTGTAGAATTTTAATTAAAGGCTGCATTACAAAATTCAGCAGCCAGATACAAAACCTACGAGAAATTTCTGATTATGAATTAAAATTAGTGAGTCTGATCAGCTGGTGAAGTGACAAATGAACAAATTTACCAAGAATAATTTGGAAGAGATACGACTACAAATAATATTACTGATGACCCACAGTTGGAAACTGAGATTGAAGAAAAAAATAACCTTCAGGGTATTACAACACAGCTTAAACTAAAACTGCAGAGTTTGAATTCGATAGTACGAAAAAATTCCATGTATGCAGAAGGTACTGAGGAGCAAAGGTCGGTCACAAACAAATCTTAGGACATCTAAATTGAACTCAGTACCATTAGACAAGGACGAAACATTCAAAAACATCATTAAACGGTTGGATACGTACTTAAAACTGAACAGATGTGATGATATCGATACAAGGAAATACACGTCAATCATACATCTTTGAGCCCAGAATTACATCAGAAAACGTATTATATTATATTTTTGTGCTCCACGGGATCCTTGTGAGTTAGAATTTGAAGAGTTGGATAAAATTCAGTTAGTAAATTACCTATCAACAACTCAAAATTGGACAGATTACTAGAAGATTTAACAATGGTGTTTGACGGAACTCTTGTTTGAATATCAAACTACAAAGCTCAATTAGTGCTTCAAGAAATGTGACACCAATTTTCATCTAGCCGCGACGTATTCCATATGCCCTGAAGGACAAAGTTGACGAAGAAATAAGGAGGCTATGTAACGAAAAGACAAAACTTGAAAATTCCTATTGGATGTCTTATGTATATGTATATTGGTACATATTTAGAAAATAAATATCGGTACTTACCATAAGAATGGTATTATTTAGAACTTAATCATTTTTAGGGTTCCGTACTCAAAGGGTAAAAACGGAACCCTATTACTAAGACTTCGCTGTCTGTTCGTCTGTCCGTCTGCCTGTCACCAGGCTGTATCTCAAGAGCCGCGATAGCTAGACAGTTGAAACTTTCACAAATTATGTATTTTTGCTACCATTGCGGTAATAACAACAAATACTAAAAACAAAATAAAACAAATATTGAAGGGACAAAAAAAACGCGATTTTTTTGTCCTTTTTGGTTCGATATTAATAATGGCAACAGGCACATAATGGCACTTCAAATATTCACATAACACTCAGTTATATTTCTAACTTTAATAATCAATAATTAAATTAATATTTAAGGGAGGTTCCCACACAAAAAAATCAAATTTTTTGCTTATTTTTGCTTCATATCAATAAATGGTAACAGGTAGGCATTACATTAACTAAATTAATGTAGGTACCTAATGTTGTTTTCGTAGTCAATGGTACGGAACCCTTCGTGCGCGAGTCCGACTTGCACTTGGCCGATTTTTGTTTATACGGTAGAGACAAATGTTGGGAAATCGAAAAAAGTGTATAGAATTACACTGTTGTACCTTATGACATTATCAACTATATTAAGCAGTACAAAAATAATTCCTAAACTGAGCATAGACCCGTATCTCAGGCAGGAAAAGGTAACAGGTGTGTTGCAACAACACTAAGCAGCTGACTGGTGGATTAAATCAATATAGACTGGTAGACCATTTGACAAGCTTCCATTTAAAAGATAATTTGATAAACTTCCATTTAGTAACGATTTATTTTTTCTAGGACGCACCGCTTTTGGGGGCCTGGCAAAGTTTGTTTAGTGAAACTGCCTTTCTAACGCATCCAAATTATCTTTTTATTTAATATCCTCCATATTTAAAAAAATACACTTTTAAAAAAAATCACCTCACTTCATAATTCCGTGTTGTTTAACTTAGGAATAGCTACCACCACGCACCCACTAATGACCAAGCAGCAGTAATTAATAATGTTTTGCTGACATCATTTGAAGCTGAAGAAATATAAAAATTTATAGACACAGTGGTCAGTACAGTCGAATCAGTTCTCTATCCTGTCAAGTTTCTGAACACTTTTTATCCTACTGATCATCCTCTACCATTCATGCCTCGAACCTACATCCCACATGAAAGTTTTGTGAAACTACGTCAGCTTTTTGGTATAAATTTTGTTATGTTGTTTATAAGGATTTTTTTATAATTAAATATTTGAGGGGGTGAAAAATGGTTGAAAATTTTGTGGTTAATTATTTGTGTTTAACATCATATTGAGGTACTTGAAACTTCGTTTATCGATCATGAAGGGAGAATGACATAGGACTGGCTTTTTCAGAGCTCTACACCGATGCTGGTACTACACTGGTCTTCTGTCTAAACGTAGTATGCAAGCAAATTGTCTTTGTAAAATCGCCTTTTTAACGTTTATGGATCGAGAAAAATGGTAACCTACTTGGTTGGAAATTAAGAATGTGGTTTTTTACACAGGGCCACTTCTTCCAGGGCTCTACGCCAGTGTTGATCATATTCGAATAAAGCCTTGCAAGCTGCTTTGAATGGTTTGTTGTACTACAGCGTTGACAGTTTTGAAAGTTTCAAATGATATTGTACTTCAGATTTCATGTAAATGCAAACAGATGTTCGGTTCGCTAGGAGAACTAACACCGGATCCCTAAATAGTTTAAATCGGCCCCTTTCATCCAACTATTGTATCAACGGGCCCCGGTAAGTCGGCAACGACGTATCGGCTCCCACTAAGTGCCCACCACCACCTTGCCCGAGATGGGCACCTTCGGCACCGTAGGCAAAGGAACTGGAGGAAAAGAGTGGAGGAGAGGGGGGTGAGTCGTGACGAAAACTTTGTAACAGATCAAAACCTACGCGTGCGAAGCCGCGGGCATCAGCTAGTCTTAAAATAAGACTAGTTTTTTAGCAACAAAAGATTACAAATCGTAATCGTAAAAAAGTTTATGTTTTATGGGTAAAATAACTAAGTTTTTGCAGATTCACTAATCCTTTATTCTCTATATTAATACGTAATAATAATCATAGTTTTACGTGAACGATGTGAAACTGAAAATTGAATTTAAGAGTGGTTTGTACAAACAACTTTAGTCTAGAGACAATATTCTGTGAATGTAAGCTGATTTAATTGAATATCTAAATAATAATTCAATTGAATTTCGCCGTTGTGTTGAGAGTTTGTCGTCTGGCAATCAAAATTCAACTTAACACTAGGATTATTATTATATGTTTTAGTCTACGATAGTAATTGTTGTTTTTATATGCGCATTAATTTATTGCATGAACTAGGTTAAAAAGAACTAGTTAAAAAGCTATGAGATTTCTAATTGGCTTTAGAAACCAATTTGGTTTTTGTAATTAAATATTTGATTGTAATTGGCTTTATTTAAAACATTATTGTATCCTAGTTTAGTTCTAGGTGTAAGTTTTCCAAAGAATTACAGTGATCTGTTTGCGAATTTCATTAAAATGTTTCTTTAGATTTCTGAATAACAGTAGTTTATCAAGTTTCTATTTTTTAACCTGTAAATCATTTGTAATTTTTTCTCTCTTCTTCTTTCTTTTTGTTGCTGCCTTACCCAAAAAACATTGTTGATGCATATAGTCCACCTGTTTATTCTATACTAGCTGATGCCCGCGGCTTCGCACGCGTAGGTTTTGATCTGTTACAAAGTTTTCGTCACGACTCACCCCCCTCTCCTCCACTCTTTTCCTCCAGTTCCTTTGCCTACGGTGCCGAAGGTGCCCATCTCGGGCAAGGTGGTGGTGGGCACTTAGTGGGAGCCGATACGTCGTTGCCGACTTACCGGGGCCCGTTGATACAATAGTTGGATGAAAGGGGCCGATTTAAACTATTTAGGGATCCGGTGTTAGTTCTCCTAGCGAACCGAACATCTGTTTGCATTTACATGAAATCTGAAGTACAATATCATTTGAAACTTTCAAAACTGTCAACGCTGTAGTACAACAAACCATTCAAAGCAGCTTGCAAGGCTTTATTCGAATATGATCAACACTGGCGTAGAGCCCTGGAAGAAGTGGCCCTGTGTAAAAAACCACATTCTTAATTTCCAACCAAGTAGGTTACCATTTTTCTCGATCCATAAACGTTAAAAAGGCGATTTTACAAAGACAATTTGCTTGCATACTACGTTTAGACAGAAGACCAGTGTAGTACCAGCATCGGTGTAGAGCTCTGAAAAAGCCAGTCCTATGTCATTCTCCCTTCATGATCGATAAACGAAGTTTCAAGTACCTCAATATGATGTTAAACACAAATAATTAACCACAAAATTTTCAACCATTTTTCACCCCCTCAAATATTTAATTATAAAAAAATCCTTATAAACAACATAACAAAATTTATACCAAAAAGCTGACGTAGTTTCACAAAACTTTCATGTGGGATGTAGGTTCGAGGCATGAATGGTAGAGGATGATCAGTAGGATAAAAAGTGTTCAGAAACTTGACAGGATAGAGAACTGATTCGACTGTACTGACCACTGTGTCTATAAATTTTTATATTTCTTCAGCTTCAAATGATGTCAGCAAAACATTATTAATTACTGCTGCTTGGTCATTAGTGGGTGCGTGGTGGTAGCTATTCCTAAGTTAAACAACACGGAATTATGAAGTGAGGTGATTTTTTTTAAAAGTGTATTTTTTTAAATATGGAGGATATTAAATAAAAAGATAATTTGGATGCGTTAGAAAGGCAGTTTCACTAAACAAACTTTGCCAGGCCCCCAAAAGCGGTGCGTCCTAGAAAAAATAAATCGTTACTAAATGGAAGTTTATCAAATTATCTTTTAAATGGAAGCTTGTCAAATGGTCTACCAGTCTATATTGATTTAATCCACCAGTCAGCTGCTTAGTGTTGTTGCAACACACCTGTTACCTTTTCCTGCCTGAGATACGGGTCTATGCTCAGTTTAGGAATTATTTTTGTACTGCTTAATATAGTTGATAATGTCATAAGGTACAACAGTGTAATTCTATACACTTTTTTCGATTTCCCAACATTTGTCTCTACCGTATAAACAAAAATCGGCCAAGTGCAAGTCGGACTCGCGCACGAAGGGTTCCGTACCATTGACTACGAAAACAACATTAGGTACCTACATTAATTTAGTTAATGTAATGCCTACCTGTTACCATTTATTGATATGAAGCAAAAATAAGCAAAAAATTTGATTTTTTTGTGTGGGAACCTCCCTTAAATATTAATTTAATTATTGATTATTAAAGTTAGAAATATAACTGAGTGTTATGTGAATATTTGAAGTGCCATTATGTGCCTGTTGCCATTATTAATATCGAACCAAAAAGGACAAAAAAATCGCGTTTTTTTTGTCCCTTCAATATTTGTTTTATTTTGTTTTTAGTATTTGTTGTTATTACCGCAATGGTAGCAAAAATACATAATTTGTGAAAGTTTCAACTGTCTAGCTATCGCGGCTCTTGAGATACAGCCTGGTGACAGGCAGACGGACAGACGAACAGACAGCGAAGTCTTAGTAATAGGGTTCCGTTTTTACCCTTTGAGTACGGAACCCTAAAAATGATTAAGTTCTAAATAATACCATTCTTATGGTAAGTACCGATATTTATTTTCTAAATATGTACCAATATACATATACATAAGACATCCAATAGGAATTTTCAAGTTTTGTCTTTTCGTTACATAGCCTCCTTATTTCTTCGTCAACTTTGTCCTTCAGGGCATATGGAATACGTCGCGGCTAGATGAAAATTGGTGTCACATTTCTTGAAGCACTAATTGAGCTTTGTAGTTTGATATTCAAACAAGAGTTCCGTCAAACACCATTGTTAAATCTTCTAGTAATCTGTCCAATTTTGAGTTGTTGATAGGTAATTTACTAACTGAATTTTATCCAACTCTTCAAATTCTAACTCACAAGGATCCCGTGGAGCACAAAAATATAATATAATACGTTTTCTGATGTAATTCTGGGCTCAAAGATGTATGATTGACGTGTATTTCCTTGTATCGATATCATCACATCTGTTCAGTTTTAAGTACGTATCCAACCGTTTAATGATGTTTTTGAATGTTTCGTCCTTGTCTAATGGTACTGAGTTCAATTTAGATGTCCTAAGATTTGTTTGTGACCGACCTTTGCTCCTCAGTACCTTCTGCATACATGGAATTTTTTCGTACTATCGAATTCAAACTCTGCAGTTTTAGTTTAAGCTGTGTTGTAATACCCTGAAGGTTATTTTTTTCTTCAATCTCAGTTTCCAACTGTGGGTCATCAGTAATATTATTTGTAGTCGTATCTCTTCCAAATTATTCTTGGTAAATTTGTTCATTTGTCACTTCACCAGCTGATCAGACTCACTAATTTTAATTCATAATCAGAAATTTCTCGTAGGTTTTGTATCTGGCTGCCGAATTTTGTAATGCAGCCTTTAATTAAAATTCTACATGTTTTAATTCAGTTAATTCATCCATTTCGGCGCCAATAATTAAATTCTAAAATAATACTATTCTGTTTGTAAGAAATTACCTATTTATTTTCTGATTGACACATTGAATGTCATAACAAACTAAGTAAAGTCAGAGTACAAATATGTAAAGAGTATGGATATGACGCGGAACCGAACAAACTTTGCCCCCATTTTTTATCCCCTTAAAGATCTAATTTTCATAAATCCTGAAAGACGTCATTCTTAATTTTTAATCAGGTAGCTGGATACCAATTTTCATCGACTTAGCTTCAAAACTGACGGAGTTTCATACAAACTTATAGGGCCCTTTTTACCCCCTTAGAGACGGAATTTCCAAAATTCCTTTCTTAGTGCTCACCTACACTATAAAAGGAAGCACGGTGAAAATTTTCAGATTTTAAATCCCAGTAGTTTGGGCTGTGCGTTGATATGTCTGTCAGTCAGTCAGTCAGTCAGTCATTAAATCAGTTTTCATTTTTATATATTTAGATAGTCCACCTGTTTATTCTATAAACAAAGTAAATTACTTCTATGTAGGAAGCATTTAATTACAAATATGCATATAATATGGCGATATAGAACTTTAAGAAAATGTGTAGACAGGTGCAAAAAATAATACCTATATTTTTTTAACTGTACATATTAATTTTGCATTTCAAATGGTTTTACCTGTTGAATGTCACAACGACAAATCGTTCAGGTTCATAATGTCCCTTTCCCAAAATGTCCCTTTCTCAAAAAGTCCCTTTCCAAAAATGTCCCTTCCCCAAAATGTCCCTTTCTCTAAATTGACAAAATTATATTTTCTTACAACGGCCAAGTCACACAACATTAACTATAATAATAAAGAAATCGCAGTAAGGAACCTTAGACTTGGCACGACTTTGTCTAGATTTCATTAGTTTTTAGAGACAAACAAGCAGCTCCATCGAGACTTGGCTAGTTATTTACAGAATGTTTTTGGTGGGATAAAGACGTTTTGAAACCGATGGACATTATGGGAAAGGGACATTATTAACCTGAACGACACAAATCAGTTCTAAATATCAAATTAAATGCATGAACGAACCATGCTGAAAAACTTGAGTGCCATTCTACGAATTGCAACTACAAATATGATAGCTAACATACTAGAAATACGAGTAGCCTGCATTTGGGATCACAGACATCACATGATACATAATTATATATATTTGTTTTATGTTTTTTAATGGGATAGGACCAATTATACGTTTATATCACAAGTGCAGCCCGTCATTAGTTTATTTCGCCACCTTATGGCCCTTGCCTGCCATAAGGTTGCCGACCGCTGCTTTAGAGTAATGTCTAGTGTGTTTTAATTCCTAAATATTAAAGTATTTTTACTTAAGTATAAAATTTTATCGATAATTTTGTCGACGTCGCATACGTCCCTAAAGGGCATGTTTAACAGGCATCTAAATTGACAAATGTCTTCTCTTATAGGCTGTCTCGAAAACACATTACGCAGGACAGCCAGAAATATTGTTATTGTAGCTCACCCGTTATATATTAGCCGTGTGTTTATTGTATTTGAATAGACATGGTATTTTGGAGCTACCGGGCCTTTTAAGTACCAAGAAATGGAAACGATTAGAATATTTGGTGATTGCGCCTTGTTTGGTCAAATGAAATGGGTTGATTAAAGAATTCTTTACGACGCAAAAGCTGTTTATCAACACAGTTTTTGAAGTTAGCTTTTGGTCTGGCATTGCTCTCAATCACGTACAAGTAAATACATAAGGTTGAGGAAAACGTGTCTCCCATTTTTACTAATACAAATCCAAGATATTGTTTTTTCAAAGTTTGATTACATATTATTATGTCGGTTCTTTAGATATTCCTACTATGTATCTTGTCTTACTTTTACTATGTATAAACAAGGTACCTGGTGAGAATCTGGACACATCTCACTTAAATGATAGTGGTTATAAAATTTAAAATCAGTGACCTTATCAAAACGGGTCAAAACTATTTTGTGGTCAACGGGGACCAGAGTAAGGGGCTTATTTAACATGAGAATATCCGGATTTGTCACGGATTGACTTTAATTTTCTTTTGTTGTTTTGGCGGATTGAAAAACTTCCAAAACAGCGGGAAAGTATTTTTTTATTTTTTCCTGTATTCATTAAAATTACAATCAGCCAGATACTCTACTAATTTTTCAACCAAAGAGATTTTTCTTCAACTTTTACATTCAAAATTTGAAAAGACTTTCCCTCCGGCCTATTACTTATCAAAACCCTTCCTTGTTATTTTCAATTTACTGAAAAAGCTTTCTGTTGAAAATTGATTCTCTCCATGTTAAATCACTTGTAGGCTCACATTTAACTTCGAAGGACCGTTCCTGCTCCAATTCAAACTGTTTTAGAATAAAAAACTTTGTGAAAACACCTCTTCATGTCTTATATATTCTTTATTGCGCACAAAAAAAAACATAAAGGTTGTTACAGTAAAAACAGTTTACAAAGGTGAGCTTATCTCTTTAAGAGATCTCTTCCAGCCAACCTAACTGGTGTGGAAGAAATGCATTTAAACGGGCACAGTAATGTGCATTTAGAAGATAAAAAGAAAATTAACAAAATAAAAAATAAATACATAAGATAATGATAAATAAATATACCTACTTAAACTACACTCTAATATACTTCAAATTAAATTATATATAAAAAAAGGATAAACCTACTTATAAAATACATACAACACATACATATACCTACATAAGCTAAATACATTGTAATGATTGAGATAAATAGTGCTCTTTTAAACGAATCTTGAACGATGTTATAGAAGGGCTGCTTTGTATAGCCTTGGGGAGTTTGTTCCATAGTCGCACAGCCAGTGATTAAAAAATAATTTTTAGATGCAGGATGTCACCTTCAAAATTTTTTATAGGCGTTACAGTATCGTATTTAGAGCCCATTATGAAGTAAAAAATGTAGGTCAAGTTTTCACCTGAAAATATTTTATCGCAACATAGTTTTCAATTTTTACCGTCCTAAGCCTGTGAAGGTATGAAGAGAAAATAAACAACTTAAGTATAGTACAAGGCAACTCGAGCAATGTTCGAAAAATCGAAACTTTTTCTGCACGACCCGGTTATCGAACCTATGAATAATTAAAGCAATCCATAAGTTGGTTTCTTTCTTCAATTCCATTTTTTTTCTACCTGGTTCATTCTACGCTAGCTTTAAGGCCACGTCTCTATGCTGGCATTATACGCCAAGTTCGGCACCTATCAAGGCTGTTATATGGAGATAGAACTGAATATTTTAATGATACCGTCAGTACAGGAACACGGTAGTGCAAAGCCAAGTTCGGGCACTGATTGCATTTGTGGCAAGATGTCTCCGTCGCGTCGTCTCGACTGCTTGATTTATTTATTACCGCTTACGTGGGGTGCTGTTAGTCTAGTAAGAAGTACTTGTATGTATGTATAAGTAGAATTGTATAACTCTGGAATGCTTTCTGACATAAACGTTTAAGTTACACTATTAATTGAATTATGGCGACAGAGATGATAATAATAGGGGTTAAAGTATGAAATTACCGATTATTTTCCCACTTTTTATTTTGTTTATAGCTCTTAAGTATAGTTATATTATTGCGTAATTCTTTTTGTATTGTATCAAAAACTAAATAAAGTAACTTTTAACTAACAAAAAAATGCAATACTAGTGCCTATTACTTCAAAGGAGGTCGTTGAAAAGACCCCTTACAATGTGTCAGCTGACCTTCTTGCTTCAATTAAGTATTTGTATTATATACTTTGATTTTCAGAAATTTAAATACTATAATGCGTAGCTTTATAACCATCTAACTTTCACCTTTAATTGCATCGAAAACGGTTCAGGCGTTTTTAAAAAAACTAAAAAAATCGTTAGTATGGAAAAATGACTTTTCTCGATTTCGTCCATACAAAACGGTAATATACTTTAACCCCTAATACAAATATGAACTATGAACAGGTTATTGGAGATAAAGACATACGCATAACACACATGCAACAATCATAGAATAGAAGGTGCTTTAATAAAGAAAATTATGTATTTTTAATTACCCTTAATGTGGGTTACTGGCTGGCTTTGAGATTTCCACTATGCTGTTTTTTAATGAATATCAGATATGTTTTAGCTGTTACAAGCGCCATGATCATGGAAGAAAAGTTTTTCTCACTCATACAATGGTGATCACGAAAGTTTGTATCAGGAATCCTTAAATTTGCACTTTATCTATTTGTCCATCAGTTCATCAATCCGTCTGTTTGTCTGGCTGTCTGTTCGTCCACCTGCAGTTGATTTCAGAGGCTGTAAGTACTAGGTAACTATAATTGAATAAGTGGTATACCAGTCCCATTTTTGGCATGTTTTATTTTATAAACATAATTTTCGGTCCAACATATTTATTCCAAATCATTTAAAAGATCTTCAAGGATCGTAAAAGTTAAAAGGTTTATCTTTATTGACCCGCCTAAAATTGAACCTTCAGAACTGCGTCACCGAAACAACCGGTTTCCACATGACCACATAAGTTATCCATTGTAAAACTGGCTCCTACATAAAGGTGCGCACTTGGCCACATTTTTACCTGTAAAGTGCATACAGAATTTTAACGCATAAATACTGAGCAACTTCAGTTAGATGTAAGCTCACTAATTTTTAAACTTGCCAACTTGCCTTAAAACTCCGAAAGCTCCCGAAACTTTCCTGAAAGCTAGACAAGTACAAATAGTCCCACTCCCCCCTTAATGTCCCCGTTTCGTAACTAAACAAAGCGACGCATATCGGCTCGACTTTTATAAGGCGGAGGACTCACTTGTGAATGGCTGTTATTTGTTTTTTTAATGATATATAAATAAACGTGGACAACATGACATACATTCATTTTGAAATAAAATGTGACGCGCACGGACATAGCTGTGTAAGGTCCATTCACCTGGGACTGCGCCGTAGCAAAATTATACGCGCGTCACAGTGTCTCAATTAATATTTAACATTGTTCTTAAATATTTTTTATTGATAAAACGAATAGCGTTGCCATGATGTTGTACATAATGGTAACATAACCTGAGCTTCGTTTTCAGGTGGTTAAAGGAGCACGGTGTATTAGTATTACACAGTTTTAACAAAACTTAAGAAAAGTTCTAAGTGCACAGTAGTTTATTTATTTATTTATTTAAAACTTTATTGCACAAAAAAAATACGAATGTACAATTGGTGGACTTAATGCCATGTGGCATTCTCTCCCAGTCGACCATTGGGCTAAGCAGAAAAGTTGGGTAGGTGGTGTGACAGACAAAACTAAATGAGACCAATGTAACAATAATTATAAGTTAAAAAAAAAGGGCAATAAACTACACATAGTACCTTTCATATATAAACTAAATACTAGAACCACTACTTATACTAAATAAATACTATAAATATAAAACATAAATAAATAAATATAGAATGACGACGCGTAATAATGTGAGAGCAAAGTTCATGATGATGATTCCGATTGATTTAGAAAATAAGACCGAACATTTTTCTTAAACGTGTATTTACTGGCAGACATTTTGATATTTTCGGGTAGTGCGTTCCAGAGCCGCGTGGATTGAAGAAGGAAGGAGTTGGAGACAAAGCTAGTGCGGTGAGAAGGTATGGAGAGTGTGAGTTTGTTGGAGGAGCGCGTAATTGATTAGAGATAACAATAATGTTTTAAAAGGTCTGATAGTGAATCAGGTATCATATCTTAATGGTATTTAAATTCTGTCCGTTACTCTAGTTCGTAGAAACCGGCTAGATGCTAGATCGATTTAGTAATTTATTTTTTGAAATATTGGTAGATAAAATGTGAATAAATTACGAGGAAAATAGTAAAAACTACCAACTTCATGGTCTTACACACAGAACATGGTATGGTTTTACACAAACAGTTTCCACTGCTGTCAAACGTTTTGGGTTATGCATTATTCTTTAAAATAAACTTTTCGAGCTACATTGAAAAGTTGGGAAGAATTCGCAGGACAATGTCTGTCAGGTCAGCTTGTTATTTACTAAATATAAGTGAAGATGTAATTACTTTAATAATTTCAGTGGTATTACAAACTAAATACCTGCCCTCAAATACCAGGTACAAGTTTCGTATTAAGCTCATAGCTCAAGCTCACTCAGAACTATTAAGAAAATTGTACACTGTGTACCTTAAGCCTAATATCCATCCACATTATGATTCTGCACTTTATGTGCCCGGAACAGAAGCCTTATTGCTATGAAATGCATTCACAGAATGGTTGGTGCCAGCAAACATAAATAGTGTGGTGATATTAGTAAAATATTCACTTTTTTTTTACAGATATTATTTTTGCGAACTTTGTTATGACGCGATGACGTGTAGTTTGATGTTTACTTGCAATGTACGATTGTTTGATGCGATACAGAAATTGATGTCTAATAACGTTTAAATGATTTTTTTGTTTGCTTTAAAAGCTTTAGTTATATTAATTATGTACCTACAAGAGTCAAACTCAACCATTAGATAGGCAATTATTTACTTTTCATTAAATATTGCGACTGGAAATACGACTTAGAAGACTAAACGTATTTTAAAATCCTAAAGTTTTAAGTTAAACTTGAAAAAGATAAAAATCATGTACCGAAATGTCATGGACATCAAAACACATATACATACGATCATCAAAAGATAACAAATGTGATAATTTTATGAAAAAAGTATATTTTTTTAATAAACAATATTTAATTGAATGAAAATGCCGATCGCCTTAGGTGAGACTCGAATTCGAACCCGAAAAATAACTTGTGTGTTGATGAATATACTGTTTTCTGGAATTCACGCGAACACCATACATTAATATGGAAGATAAGTAATTTTACGGGTTTAAACTCTTATATTTTTTTAAATTCGGTTATTATCACTATATGTTTCGTTCGTAGTCATAGGCAGACTAAGGTTATTATTCGTCTTTTGGTAGATAATTTTGAAAAAGTACCAATTAACTATCTAACTAATCTTTCATAACGCCGAATTTATTCAATGCTCATTTTAGCTGGCTGCGTCAAAGCGATGTTTTTATATACTCCTTTCCAATTTCTTATATCAAGTGTCGAGTGTCCCTTCACTAGAGGATGCAAGCGTCGGGAAATATTCTCGGAGCGCCACCGCTTTTATTAGTGACAAATATCTCACGATATTGCAGTTATTATGGTGACATCACTATTTTTATGTCTGCAGCACTTTACTTGAGTTCTATTGAGAACAGTCCGGTATTGGATGAATGGTCAATATTTTCTTTATGTTGACTCTAATGCTGTGTATTTAATACTGCATATTAAAAAAGACGTGTGGCACTCGGAGACTGCCGCGGTAAAGCTATTGCATAGCATTTTTTATCAACTTATGCAATTATAAAACTAAAAAGTACACCGCTATGCCGGTCGGAGTGGGGGGTGTTAGGTTATTTTCGTTACGAAATTTCTGGATTCTGTCTCCACGCTCAAGGCCTGCGATAGAAGCTATCAATCAATCAATCAAATCATTTATTTCAGGCCTAGGAGCCCATATATAGTTAGTAACATTATTTTTTCTTAAAAACTAGTGTTAGTAAAATAGAGAATATTACATTTTATTTTAAATGGATCGTCATCCATTTTCGAAGCAACACCGAGTCCCAACGGTCAACAAAGACCTTGAGAATAGTGTTGGTACTGCCGCGCAACCGCGTCAGCGCCGAAGCACACCTTTTTCTCATTATAGCGGCAAAGCCGTCTGTTCGTGCTTCGGCGAACATTCCAGAGGCGCTGCACCGCCAAGGCAACCCCAACAATATCCTCAAAGCATTGTTGTACTGAACCCGAAGATCGCTGTATGTCCGCCGACTATAACTTATCCAAAGGCTACACGTGTAAAATGTTTGGCAGTATGATTTGAACAGCGTTAGTTTGACCGGTCTAGTACAACGTGCAAACCTTCGAGCCAGCATGTTGCAGCGAACAGCCAGCGACCTGCGTTCTCTCTCTATGTCTAGATTGTCCTTTAGGTCCTCAGTGAGCCAGTGACCCAGATATTTAAACGTCTGAACTCTCTTTAGGGCCGATCCACAAAGTGAAATTTCTGGAACCTGTGTATAATTTAGTGACTTAGATTTAAAAAGTAGCCATTCACTTTTATTAGTGTTATACACAAGTCCATGCTGCCTCGAATAAGATTCACAGATGGCCAGCAGCCTACGCAGTCCACTAACAGACGGACTCAAAAGCGCCATATCATCAGCATAGCTGATGTTGTTCATGGATACACCGTCAACGTAGCATCCTACATGAGAGCTATTGAGCTCACCTATCAACCCATTCACATAGAAATTAAAGAGGCGGGGCGAGCTCAACCCCCCTTGCCTTACCCCGCATCTCAATCCATATACATCAGAGTACGACCCCGCCCATCTAACCACATTTCTCTGGCCACCATACCAACATTTCAAAACAGATACAATCTCTCCAGGCAGTGTAGTGTCGCAATAAAGTTTATGCCATAGCAGATCATAATTTACAAGGTCAAATGCCTTGGAGAGGTCCAGAAAACATGCTAATATTGGCGTTTTTCTGGCTGTATAGTAGTGGACAACCTGCTTGAGGCTCAGGATGGCACTCTCGGTTGACAGTCCCGGCCTAAAACCAAACTGATTATCGTGTATTCCTAAGTTATTTGATAATATCTTGTCAAGCAGACTGTCCAATACCTTCGATACTATCGTAGCCAGAGATATGGGCCTATAGTTTGAAACATCTGAGGCGTCACCTGTTTTGTCCTTTATCACAGGTACAACGATTGTTCGAGTTAGTTCCTGTGGTAAATAACTATGATTAATACATAGGCTAAAAAACATAGCCAGCACTCGTGGCAAATGCACACCTGCATATCTAAGATGCTCTACGCTCAAACCATCGTGACCGGGGGACTTACCCCTCACCATTTGGCGTAAAACATTTTTGACTTCCTTAGCAGTGAAGTTAGTTAAACACGTATTTTCTGTATTTACGACTTTAGTGTCACGCATTTCAGGCAACTTTACAGACGGAGGCTCTACTTTAAAATGGTTCATAAATACATTTGCTATTTCAGTAGGTTCATGCACGCCCGCGACGCTCACTGGGAGGCCAGACTTGTGATTTAGCCTATTAGTGGACTTCCAAAATTTATCAAACTGTTTTTTTGAATGGTATTCAGCTATCATATCCATTTTTATTTGTTGTAGATTATTTTGGCAGTATTTCAATTGAGTTTTAAAATTATTTCTCGATTTACACATCATTTCATAAATAAAACCACATTTTGGCTTACCGTATACTAGCCAAGTTTGATAGTGTGATCGGGCCTCACGATGAGCGGCGCTAACGTGCTTGTTCCATCCAGGTATGTATTGTTTATTTTTGCAATTATTATTTTTTACATTACATTTTTCAGCGCCCTCTCTGAGAATACTAATTAAACTATGATACATCTTATCTAACAACAAATAATGTACAGGGTTATTACATAAGGTGTTAGCGCAAGTACGACATTCAACAGGGAAATCAATTACTCGTAATTTAGAATTGCAATAATCATGATACTCTTTTATTTGTCGTCTGTCCCTCTCCCTCCAAACAACTTTGCTATCAAACAAGTTCTTAGCGCTAGACATTTTTGATTTGATTAAGTTAATATTACATTGAATTAGCAAGGGTATATGATCTGACGAGTAAACGCCATACAAAACTGAAACATCAGAGACTAGAGATCAAATGCAATAGCTTAATTTTATAATTTTATGTATTTTCTAATTTTGAATTTTGTAATTACATTTTTCTGTTACTTTGGCAGATATGGTTACCATAGGCAACCATACTGTCAAAATCCTTATTTTCTTCTAAATTCTTTTAAATTTCGGAAATTTAAAATTGTTCGATCGTGCCTCGCCTCGAGTTAGGTTATTTTCGTTACGGAATTTCTGGATTCGGTCTCCACGCTCAAGGCCCGCGATAGAAGCTATATAATAAAATAAATAATAAATAAAATAGAAGCTATGCAATAGCTTAAAAATCATCTTTGTTTTGTTACATTATCATTATAAAGAAATGTCGTGAGTAACGGGCCAAGATGTCGGGGACCTAGGTTCGAGCCCAAGTTCGGTCAGCAAAAAGTTTGAAATTTTCGAACATTGCTCGGGTTTGTGATCGCATTTGGCAAGCGTGATGATTATGCCTGTACTAATCATAGCTACTCGTATGTTATCTAGAATTTAATGATAGAGGCCTTTGCCCTGTAGTGGGATGATTATAGGTCGTTACGTATTTATTTTTATTTGGTGTCAGCATGTCAAAATAATAGCTCCACTTCTTGGTGGTGTGGAGGTGGGGTGTCGTAAGAGACGGACAGTAGCGTCTTGCCACCACCATTAGTCAAACACAAACACACATATCCTGTCTTTTTACACGATAGATAGTTTTGGGGTGGTGGGATCTACCTCCTAGTGGTCCACCCTGTGCCACGGCATCTTTTGTTTTCTTACCAATAATGACGGCTAACAGATCCCTCTGCGGTGGTAGGCTTCGTAAGAGGCCGCCTGGAGGCTTCCACCCTCCTGCCGGAGTCCAGCGACAAACAGGTTATTCTGTGTTCCGCTGGTCTGTGGGAGAACCAGTACCTCTGGGTAAGCTTGCTTAATCTTAGGCTTCTTCTTAACCTTATAGTTAAGTATGTTGCCAAGAGCAAGCCCATTATTTATTAAAAAAAGTAGCACCCTGTGGTTGCACCACTGTTTGAAATGAAAAAGCTTTTTATAACACGTAGCATATAAACGAGCGAGACAGGCATATCTCTGTCGCGTTGCTAATGAGGCTCGTTATGGGGTGGATTGACCGAGGTGAGATAACGATATGGTGACCACGATTCCGTGTTTTGAGGGACATCCGTTTTATTTCAGCAAAAAAGCCCCAGGATTTACATATCCCAATATTTATCCTATCATTGCTTTAGTACAAGTGAGAAATTAGTAAAATTCAGTAAAATTAATATTATTTATGCAAATAGGCCCCTGGAGGCGCTTTTACACGTCCCAATATTTAAACCTACCACTGCTTCAGTACAAGTCTGTTCTAGTGCCGAGCTGAAGTATCGAGAGAACGTACAATCGCATGTACAATCGATGCGAGATGACGAGAATCGACCTAAGTGGCGTGCAACTGGAGAGGCCTATGTCCAGTAGTGGACTGCGTTAGGCTGATGATGATGATGACGATGTACAACAAGATATTGCTGCTTGCCAGATTTCAATCTACAGTGCTTGGTCACTTCACGCTAGGGAATGCAATACCGGGATACCAGGATCCCGCACGATTTTTGCGGGATCAGTCCCGCCCAAAAGTCTAGCCGGATCCTGCGGGACTAGCGGGACTGCGCATCGATATTCGGTACGTGGATGTGCCTAAACTGACTCCCGTGCAGGACCTACTTCTAAAACGTGAGTAAAGTGTTTCCTTTTTCCACACGTTCTGGCAGCAGTGCTCTCGTGACTTAGCCAGATAGAGAGAAGCTAGCTAATGACGGACGGGAACAAAGTAGGCAGCGGGGGCGAGGGCTTTCGTCAACGCGCGCGGTGATTGCCTGCCTATTTTTTGTCAGAAGCTGCAATTTGTAATTGTATGTAACGTAATCCAATAACGTGTTATGTTTTATTGATGTTAAATTTATTTTCACTGTGAACTTTTGGCTTTTCTTGTACTAACACAGAAGGAAAAGTAAAGTTATGTCGAACATTATTTATAAAGTTTTTGCCGGTAGAGTAATTGTTTGGAAATACTTTCTAAAAGCATAAAATTGCATACGACAAAATGCAAATTGTGTACATTACATTACTTGACGACCATTTGGATCAGCGGTAGTAAACGCTGCTTCTGAGCCATGGGTCGCGGGTTCGATCCCCGCACAGTACAAATATTTGTGTGCATGAACATGTCTGTTTGTACTGGTCTGGGTGTTTTCTATGTATTATAAGTATGTATTTACAAAAAAAAAGTATATAAGTAAGTTTATCGGTTGTCTAGTGCCCCATACGACAGGGTACTTAATAGTAGCTTAATTGGGACTAGATGGCTCTGTGTGGCCCAGTGAGGCATGTCTTAAATATTTATTTATTTATTAATCATCAAAATAGGATGTAATTTTTTGTTTCATTTTTAGTTCTACATACACTTATGAATTTATGATATACTATAATTGTAATCCTCTTATCAATAGCCACTTTTAGCATCACGCGGGATCCCGCAAATACCAGGATCCTGCGGGACTAAGAACCCTTAGTCCCGCAAATACCGGGATTGAAATTATGTGGCGGGATTGCATTCCCTACTTCACGCGTTTCTAAACATAATGTTGGATAGATAAACCGTCAGACAGACGGACAGAATAATAATCTCTTTTTTTATCTATCTACTGGCATTTCGACCGCCACCAAATAATTGTGCATCAATTATCAAATTTTAAATTCGAACAGAAACATATTAATTACTTAATCATAAATAAATAAATGTGGACAACATCACATACATTGTACTAATCCCAATTTGAATAATTAAAGTAATTGAATAAATTAACTAAAAAAAAGCTTCTTTTTAGACAGAATCTAACAAACAACCGAGTGACTATTTCACTGAAGATTCTGTCTAAAAGAAGCTTTTTTTTAGCTAATCATGATTGTGTTAAGAAAGTATAATACAAAAGAATTTCGATTCCATTTATTTTTATCTTTGAAATAATCAGTGCCGATAACGATTACTGCCGTGAATAAAATAACATATACAGGGTGAAATTTTAACCACTTTCCAAATTTTTATATATCAATCTACGAGACAAAAAACAAATGACGTATTTTTTCTTTTGGTATAGCCCAGTACAAAAATGTGAAGATAAAGCTCTTTGAAAATGTCCGCCAAAAATTAAAAAAAATTGATAATGCATCCTTGTAGTACTTTTTTTACGCGATGTGCATCTCATTTATTTATTACAATACTATTCATAAGTTTTTGTGTTTCCCTTTATACCTTAACAGGTGTGGGACCGTAAAAGTTGAAAACTATATCGCGAAAAATATTTTCGGTTGACAACTTAATTTACATTTTTTACTTTATAAATAGGCTCTGAATACGATACTGAACGCCTATAAAAATTTTGGAAAGTGGTTAAAATTTCACCCTGTATATAAATTAAAATATGAAAAGTGTTTCTCTATATTTTCTCGGGTTTTGGTGTTTGTGGTACCATCGTTGTTTCTGATTTCTAAAATTTTTGTGCTCTAAATAGTTACTCACTGTAGTATCAGAGCTATCTATGTGATGTTTTCCCCATTTAATTTATTTAAATTGTTATCTAATACGAGTACATACCACTAATTATATTATAGAACTTGTTGCTCCAAATACTCGAATCCCTAATTAAATCAACAAGGTCGAAAGTAAATACCGGTCAGCGAAACAGTTTGTTGTCGGGACAACAGAATTTGTTGATGTTTACCGGTTTACATTGTTAGTCGATCGGGAAAGGTTGAGGCCCTTATTAATTTGTTGGCAGAAATTCGATTGGAATCACTTAAGTAGTTTGTTTATTATTACATGTTTGTGTTTTATGAATAAAGTCCTTTAGGGTATAAAGCAATGCGATGAATGAGGAATTATAATAGCGTCGCCATTTTATGGCTTTTGAATTAAACTATTTTATTTACTACTAAACCTGTGCCTAGCGGTGGCATATAGAAAGATAGATGATATAGGCTCAATACATTCGTGTCTGTGAAACCATGGAAATATACATACAAAATTTCAACCCAATCAAGCAGTTCAGTAGTTGTTGACATACCAAAAGCAGCGCCACCTGCCGGGTCCCGCGGTAAAAAGTTGCCTATGTACCTACATTAAGGATAGCGACCATTTGGATCAGCGGTAGTAAACGCTGCTTCTGAGCCATGGGTCGTGGGTTCTAACCCCGCACAGTACAAATATTTGTGTGCATGAACTGGTCTGTATTTACAAAAAAAAGTATATAAGTAAGTTTATCGGTTGTCTAGTACCCCATACGATAGGGTACTTAATAGTAGCTTAATTTGGGACTAGATGGCTCTGTGTGGCCCAGTGAGGCATGTCTTAAATATATGTCTTAAATGTCGGCTTCTAATGGTAAAATAATTTTTCAAATCGGTCTAGTAGTTTCGGAGCTTATTCTATACAAACATACAATCAAATTTTTCAACTTTTTGATATTGTCAGGTGTAAGACAACAACGTCGTGTCTCCACAAAGGTCTCCACCATTGTACAGCCTGCTATTGTAAACTTGCTCTCGCATTTGGCAAACGTGGTGATTATGCCTGTACCCATCACTGCTGTGGTACCTTCAATTCAATGATGGAGGCTTTACCTGCAGTGAGGTGATTGTAAATACATATAAATAAATGAATAAATAAATAAATCTGGACTACATCACATAGGTATATTGTTCTGATACCAATTTGAATTACTATTTAAAGCATTCGCATTTTGGAAAAAAAAAACAAAGGTACCATAAACACCCATATTGATCCGTCCGCCAATCGAATCAGGGATCTCGAAGCAGGCGACACCTTGAAAACCGGAGTGCACGCCACTCAGCCGCGGAGGTTGTCAATTATAGACCGTTACTTTTTTAATAATGTGCATCGATGTGGACACCCCAATCTAGGGGTAAATAAAAACAATAGTCCGTACGTGCCTCCGGTTACATAGCTGGGTTATTTCATCCACAAAAGCCTGCCTGGGATGATCCCTGATTATTAATTACAGTACTTAGTAAAAAAATTGTTAAGCTATTGCATAGCTTCTATCGCGGGCCTTGAGCGTGGA
Source organism: Anania crocealis (assembly GCA_949315895.1). NCBI lineage: Eukaryota > Metazoa > Arthropoda > Insecta > Lepidoptera > Crambidae > Anania > Anania crocealis. The sequence goes on along the minus strand of OX438871.1, from coordinate 16,799,900 downwards.
GACCGAATCCAGAAATTCCGTAACGAAAATAATCTAACACCCCCCACTCCGACCGGCACAGCGGTGATACTTTTTAGTTTTATAATTGCATAAGTTGATAAAAAATGCTATGCAATAGCTGTACCGCGGCAGTCTCCGAGTGCCACACGTCTTTTTTATTTTATCAGTGAACTACATAACTGTTTTCTTAGTGCAGTCAAGTTGATTGAATGGTTTGGCAGATTAACGGAAATACCATTTTTAAACCTATGTCGTTTTAAGGGTTCTGTGCCTCAAGTGAAAAAACGAAACCCTCATAGTATCACTTAGTTATCCGTCCGTTTTTTTGTCCGCCTGTCTGTCAAAACCGTTTATTTCGGGAGCTTATTTGGTTATAGCTTCATGTTTTTTTTTAACTCTACAGGGTGTAAAAAAATCAAATGCCCACCCTAAAGCTATGCAATCTGAACATCAAACCAAGTCATATTATAAAATATTATGAATGGGAAATGATTTTTATTTTTATGATTCATATAGGTAAATATTGTAATTCATGGCGCGCAATTACGTATAGCGGCCGAGGCGAGCGGCCGCTGCACTGGAGCGTCAAGCCGTACATTGCATATTATAATTAAAAGCCTTATTATGAACAAAATAATGAAATTTTGTTTTATGTTTTCACGGAAAAAAGTTTTTAAATAACCCTTTACAACAGTTTATGTATTAAAATTGAGAACAAAATGGTAACTTTTATCCTGAATATTTCGGAAACCAGCAGTTTCCTAGGGAGACAATACGTAGTTTTCGGATCTGCGTTAGGTTTTATACACCTTTATGGAGTTAAAATTAAAACCATTAGTCAAATCTAAATTCCCTTGAAGCATTGAAATACACAACTCCTAAGTTAACGTAAAAAAAAATACATGCGGCATAAACGCAAAGAGCATAATAATATTACATTTCGACACTCAAAGGAATCAAAATGTATAGTTTCAAGGTACGTTCATCTACCATCACATACAGCAAATAGAGGGGAAATTCCGTCAGCGCGTCCAATCAGAGCTATGGATTGCAATTTTTTATTTAATTTATTTAATTCAGACATTAGATAATGAAATACAAGCCCATAAAATAAATACCTTACAGACTTAAATTAATTCAAAATAAAAACAGCAAAGAATAAAACTCAAAAAATTTACTAAGATTTTTTAATAACACGGTACAGAAGTTATTAAAGTAAAATTTCGCGTGCAAAGTCGAGTAAAATCTATTGTAGTATTAAATAACACATCTCTCATGATCAAAACAAGTTGACTTTATTGTTTGCTTTTGATCATTAAAAAATGACTAAGTACACTTCGGTTGACAAGTAAAAGCTTTGTTTTTTCAAAAGCTTACTCAATTGCGCGATACTTGAAGCTTTTTCGACAGGTGAGAAGAGCTGACACTTAAGTAGGAAATTCTAAAAAGCTTAAAGTTCATAAATTCTATTAAGGTTTACAACTTTCTGTAGTCCTTATTTATTGGTCGCAAAAGAGCAAGGAAGATATTTATCGGATTCTTGTATACCCAATTTACTTGCAAGTGGGGTTTTTGGGGTAGTGGGATCTACCTCCTAGTGGTCCACACTGTGCCACGGCATCTTTGGTTTTCTAACCAATGATGACGGCTAACAGATCCCTCTGCGGTGGTAGGCTTCGTAGTAGGCTGCCTGGATGCTCCTGCCGGCGCACCACAGTCCAGCGCCCAACAGTTTTTCTATGTTTTGCTGGTGTGTGGGAAAACCAGTGCACGTTCTGGGTAAGCTCGCTCTGTCTTAGGGTTCTTCTTAACCGTAGAGCTCAGTATGTAGTCAAGAGCAAGCCCATTAATTATAAAAAAACATCCAAGATCGAAGATATTTTTGTTACTTGAACCCAGACATCGAATCAATTCGAACACGTTTGATTACAAACGCATGACGTCAGAGTGACGTCACGAGACCGATCGGGGACGAGTACTGTCTGCCCGACGCACAAGTAGAGAGGCTTTAGTGGCTAGCGGAGCGGGAGCAGGGGCGGGGAGAGCGACAGATATTAAATAAACATTTATACTGATTCAAACTTCCATTGTCACTATCACTAGACTTAATTGATACGGGGTTTGTACCATGTCCCTTAGTTTTTATGAGTTTCCGATATTTCGGCACTGTTGCAAGCGCCATGATCACGGGAGAACTGATGTCTATGCTGGTGGGTAGTTGTTAAGAGCAGACAAATCGACTTAACCTCCATCGTAGTGTTTTATTACACGCGAAACTCATGAAAACTAAGGTACATGGTATAAACCCGTATCAATTAACTCTAGAAATAAACATTTGTATAATTAAACTTGATTATTTCCATAAACTGACGAAGAGCGCTAAATAAGCCATACATTTTTCTTTGAAAATTGTCAGTCGGTATGGACTGGACACAAATGAATAATTATGAAAAAATGCTAAAAAATGCCACAACAGTTTTTTGAAACATTATATTTCACATAAGCTTTAATCTGGATATTTTAATAATCTATACTAATATTATACAGATGAAGAGTTTTTTTGTTTGTTTGCTTGAACGCGATAATCTCAGGAAGTAATGGTTCGAATTGAAAAATTATTTTTGTGTTGGATAGTCCATTTATCGAGGCTTTTAGGTTATATAACATCTCGCTGCGACGAATAGGAGCGAAGCATCAGTGAAAAACCATGCAAAAATAATCGCTATCATAATAACAGAAATTGACGCAGACGATGTCGCAGGCAAGAGCTAGTTATAAATAAATAAATAAATGTGGACAACATCACATACATTGTTCTTACCCCAATTGAATTTAAAGCATTCGTATTTTGGAAACCAGAAACAGCGAAGGTACCACAAACAACCAGACTCAAGAAAATGTAGAAAAACACACTTTTCCTACATTGACCCGTCCGGGAATCGAACCCGGGACCTCGGAGCAGGCGACACCTTGAAAACTGGTGTGTACGCCACTCCCTAACACACACGCTACTCAATATTAAATAGTAATAATAAAAAAAAATTAGAGGTGATTTATATGAATCCATCGTCCATACGAAACGCTTTGGACACGGTCGGGCTAACCCGTCAGTCAAAATAATAAGGTATGATAGCGTTTAATTCCCGTTGACGGTCAAGGACAAAATAGTTGTATTTTTATTTTATTTATTAGGTTTACCAGTAGTCATAGCATAACAATACCATAAGAATTGATCATATTTCAAACTAGGTGCAGAACTACTTAATTATATGTAGACAAATCATGCAAATTTAATATCAACAGTAAAAAAAAATCACACATTTTTTAACTCTTCTTTGGATTTCTACTAATAAAATAAATAGTTTAGCCGTTCGCGAAATTTTGCGAGACTTAAAAACGGTTCTTAGCTCAGTTTCAATATACTGTGATGTTATACAGTTATACTTATTCATTCATAAGTAGGTACCTACTCCTAATTGCAATATAAACAACCTCAAGAAATAGAACGCTTATCGCTCCGCTTATGATTGAAAACATTAGCAGGGCGGGCAGTGGCCGACACTCGACGCCGCCCGCCCTGGCCACACAGTCGCAACCTTCACTTTCAGCCAGTTTGTGTTTTGAAATAACAGGCTCACCGCGCGACGCAGTTGCCGCGATTTAAAAAAGCTATGGACATTTTTTTAATAAAGATAAAACAAACTTATTCGACAGTTCGTGAAGTTTTTAAATTTGGAACGTGTCTTTAGAGTTTGTAGTGAATAATAGTAAGTGAAAATAATAAATACTTAGAAGATGGTAAAAAATATCAACAAACAAAATTCTCACCCATATTTAAAAGTAGAACGTTCGAGAAAATTGTATATAAAATAAAGTGAAGCAAATCCTAGTTATAAAACCTTTTTGGTGTTAAATAAAAGACTTTTTAAATTGAGAATAACATTTAATTGGACTGTACGTAAAGTTTTTTTAAATTTGACTTTTGTCTTAAGAATCAGTTAAGGAATAATATAACAATATTAAAATAAATAGATCGTAAAAAAATTTAAAACATAAAATTCTTACTCATATTGAAAAATAGACCGATCGAGAAAATCTATACTAATATTACAAAGCTGAAAAGTTTGTTTGTTTGTTTGTTTGAACGCGCTAATCTCCGGAAGTACTGGTTCGGAAGTAAAGTTCGATTTGAAAAATTATTTTTGTGTTGGATAGTCCATTTATCGAGAAAGGTTTTAGGCTATAAAACATCACGCTGTGACCAATAGGAGCGAAGCATCAGTGAAAAATGTTGCAAAAATAATCGCGTTCATAATAACAGAAATTGACGCGGATGAAGTCGCGGGGAACAGCTAGTTTTATATAAAATAAATTGAAAAAAATAGTGTAAGGAAACCTTTTTGGTGTTTTTTACGAGTGTAAAAAGTGTTAACACTTCAAGTGCGGAAGTACCTAATTGGGAAACTTTTGCATTTAATGAAATCTGTGCTTTAGTGTTTACGAAAAAGTTTATAATAACTTTAGTTTGACAAGCTTTAGCAAGCTTAGACAAGTAGGTAATTTGTTTTGCAAAGACGAACAAACAATTCATCCAACTTTGTAATTCGGCCAGTATTTTACTAGCAAATACACGCGTTCAAATTTTATTGTTTTCAGTTTAGCAAAGTGAGAGGTTTCCACGTTGCTTTGTTGTGGAAACACAGTAGAATTACAAGCAGTATTTAAACAGTATCATAATAACAGTTTTGCTAATATTTAAATAAAATGAATAAATATGGACAACAGCATCTACATTGTTCTGATCCCGAAGTAAGTAACTATTTGAATCAGTTGTTTAGGGACATGTCAATTAGTATTTTATTTATTTTATTTATTCTAAAACGGACAGCATTTTACATAGAATTTAAGTAATTAGAACAAGATATATAAATCAAGGCCAATAACAGGTTTTCCGTAATTAAACTTGAGTGCAAACTAACGAAAACAATGAAGAAGCAGAATAATAGTGCTTCAAACTACGTGTTAAATAGATATTATATATATATATATATATATATATATACGCCAGTCTACTACGAAAGACGTCTTATGCTAATGATACCTGAAAAGGCAGTAGTTCATTTTAGTGCTCCATTGATCACGTGATGCTTTTCAGCTACTTATTAACCCCTTTCCTTCCTGGTGACACGTGTTGAATGAATGAATGAAAGAATGAATGAATGATATCGTTTATTTGCATGACGATATTTTAAAATAACGCCGTTCCATCACGTGGAAAATCGTTGCTAGGCAAAGGTGAGTCAATTTCGCTTTTTGGTTCAACGTAAAATAGAGGCAACTGATATTAAATTATCTAATTACCTTGACATATTTTGCAAGGATTTTTTCAATATTTTTACACGCATGGTTTTGATATGGCTATGATACATGTCTTGTAGTGCCGGTGTTAAAAGAATAGTATCGCCTCTTCTCTTCCTGTGGGTGTTATAAGAGCCGGAGAACCGCCAGAAGGAAAGGCAGCAGAGTCTTCTCCCTTCCATTGGCCTGTGGGTGTCATAAGAACCGACTGAAGGAGAACCACCAGAAGGAAAGGCAGCAGAGTCTTCTCTCTACCACAGGCCATACTGCGAACGCCAACCCGTCTGCCACGCGTGGCCAATATGGTATAATCCTCCTTTTGAAGAGACCTTTGTCCAGCAGTGAACTGATATAGGCTGGTTATGTTGATGTGTTTGTATTGCAAATGACTCCATCATTGAATTCAAGTTACCACAATGATGGGTACAGCCATGATTACCACGCTTGCCCAAATCAGATTAGTGATGGCTAACCCGAGCAATACTCGAATCTCATATTGCCCGCCCTGGGGTTCAAACCTAGGATCCCAAAATCTTTAACCAATAGACCTACGGGGCGTCGCAGTCTTAACATCATTTATAAAATATTTTGAGACAACAACTGACACTTGAGACTCTTTCGCTTATAGTATTTGATGCAATATTTTACCGTTATCACGCCCATAGCCGTGCCTGTCCACGCAAGTATTAAGCCTTATTTACAATGTTACGTTGTTACATTAATCAATACTTATAGATGTGAACCTAACATATTGTGTAGAATACCTTAGTAATTTTAAGTTTCATAGGACAACGGCGAACTAATAAAGTGCAGGTTTTAAACTTCAAGGCCCTGTTTATGTTTTAAATAAACAGATACTTCTGGTTACTTCTTAACCAAGGCATATAAATCATTAAGGGGACTACTAGAGCTAAGTACTGTCCCCACTTGATTTTTATTTATTACTCCTAAACAAAATCAATTCACAAAAAACTAGAACAGTATCATTTTAGCAAATTACCTCTGAATCACTGTTAACTGCTTTTCATTCTGGCATTCATTCGTATGTTAATTATCGCTAAAAGTGGCCCCTTTTGGCATTAGCGATTAATTAGACTTTATAAATAAATAAATGAAAAGTTTACTGTGATTCAAAAAATACTAGAGGTAATTTGCTAAAATGATACTGTTCTAGTTTTTTGAGAATTGAATTTTTTTAGAAGTAATAAAATTAAATCAATCGGGGTAGCAGACAGCTCTAGTAGTCCCCTTAACACTTTCACGCAAGCAACGTATGTATACGTCAAATTGTGGTAGATGTGGTGAAGCACAGCGTATTAGTACGTTCAGCTAATAAGTGTTGTGTTGAGCACAACGTAGGAGCACGGCGCCTGTTCATACTAATCTCTATTAGTTCGGTTGCTGTGCGACAACACATCAAACTCTTAAAAATGTAGTGCTACACCGTGTCGGAAATTTTACAAATCTTTGAAGACTCCATACACTGGCAGTGATTCGCTCCTTGTAAACGCACAACGTTACTATACGTCAATCAGCGCAGGTTACGTCATACATTCCGTTGACCTGTGCGAGCCGTAGGGGAAGGCGCGCGTGCGTTGCTGTCCACACACAGCCCGCAGTGAATAATATTACGCATAATCGTATTTTTTTACTATTTACGTAGTTATTACAATGTAACTATTCTAAAATCACTTCTATGGTCATTGATTTCTTATTACTTTTCAATATTTGTAAATATACGTCAGTATTTATACGTATATGATCCGTTGCAAAACGGAAAAGTGAAGCAAACAGGTGACGACTTAGTACCCAAGGGACGGCACTAGAAGCAGAAGACGTAAAGTAACAAGATGAGAGAATGACTTAAATATTACCTTGAACAAAGAGTAGCGGCAGCCAGAAATCAGTGGAAAGATTTGAAGGAAGACTTTGCCATAAGGCTTGCCTAAATAAGATACATTTTGTAATAGGTGTAGCACAGTATAATGTAAATATTTTGGAAATAAAGGCTTTATTATTATATGTATACGCCAACGTTATTACACGTTGTTGGGAATTGTATAGATGTTTATCTGTACTTTTTGGCACGACGTATGTATACGTTGACGTCCTATGACGTAAGTGCTTTATAACATAACACTAAATTCACGTGCTCTTAGCAGACCGTCTCTGGGCGTCGATCCAGTTAATATGAAAAAAATATGTGCGTAATCGCATCGAGCTCAGATAATAGCATGTTCGCATGAAAGTGTTAATACACAGTACACTCTTAAAGCTAGTACGTAAAACGAATATAATACCTAAGTAGTTTGTATTTTAAGTAATCTAGGTCAGTCGCGCATAGTAACATTATTGCGAATGTAAGAAATGTACGGTGATGGACCGTACAGGCTAACAAATTATTAATTGACCTTACTCTCTCAAAGCTTGTTTATTATAAGGGTGAATTATACCCGACTAGCTGTTCCCCGCGACTTCGTCCGCGTCAATTTCCGTTATTATTATGATCGCGATTATTTTTGCAACATTTTCACTTATGCTTCGCTACTATTGGTCGCAGCGTGATGTTATATAGCCTAAAGCCTTCCTCGATAAATGGACTATCCAACTCAAAAAGAATTTTTCAAATCGGACCAGTACTTCCTGAGATTAGCGCGTTCAAACAAACAAACAAACAAACAAACAAACAAACTAAATATAGAAGCGACAGCAGGAGGTTCGAAAAAAACCGAAATTAATTTTTTAAACTAATTTATTAATAATTAAATTACAACTATTTACAAATTGACCCGATCGAGGTTGGATACGAAGTGGCGGCGATGATGATGATCTCGGGGTTGGTGGCGCGATGGCGTGGTCACGTTGAATTTGCACGAGAGTTGTATCAGCGATTTCGTCATCTTGCAATATTCGGTTGTGTCCTCCTTAGAGGTTTAGGAGTCAGCGATATTCGTATAAGTAGGTAGATTTACGTAATTCCTCCGCCCACAGATCAGCAACTATTTGAGAACTTTGAGAGGAAATGTTGCTGGTATGGTAATATGACTGCTTCCCGGTTTTCTTTCTCTTTCTATTACAGATTTATCCGGGCTCTCGTATTCGTGAGTTTCGGACTTCATATTTTCTTGATTACTGGTACGTTTGCAGGTAAGTATCTCGTAGCGTCGTAGCAAGACTACGAAGATGAGTACAGTTGCACTTAATAGTACGCAATAGAATGGTATGGTAGTGTGGTATAATATCTCGGCAGGCGGTGTGTCGATTTGTACAGGCGTTTGGAGCGCTATTTTATCTTGGATGCTGTGAAGGCTCTGCAGGTTGATTGAGTGCAAATCAATGCGGGATGAATCTGTGGCTTGCATTTCAATATTCGGTATCTTCATTATCTTAAGAGGTTGACCTTTTATCTCGTCACTATCGTTGATTATAGTGAATTCGGGTGTGCGTAGTTGGCAGGTGAGTGGGATAGTGACAAAGTAACTTCCTTGAAGCTGAGTGTAGTCTTCTCGGCCGCAGATAAGATGAATCTTCGTGGGATGTGGCAGCGAGATAACATAGTGTTGGTCGTCTAGCTTTTCCATTGCTTCTTTACTTAGAGTGATGTTTGTAAATTTGCAGGTCTTCTCCAGAGATTGTTGTGAGATGAGATGCTGGATACAGTCAGGTACGGTACGGATCTGATGGTTGATGTTTTCTTCACAGAGATAGCCGTGAGATAACTTCGGACATTCTGCCTCTATGTACACGAATGCATTCTCGTTGGTAGCAATGAAAGGATAAGTAGGTATGAGGGCTTGATGATATTTATTAGGTGCTATTGATAGTTTATATAGGTCATAGGATATTTTAGTCACAATCGGGAATTTGAATATTAAAACTATTTCTTTATCTATAAAGTAATAAGCGGGCTTTATAAGATCATAAAATTCCCGTAATTCTAAATCTAAGATGCTATCTCTACCGTATATATTTTTTAATCTAATTAACATGTTACTTAAGATGTTAATCTTTAGCATTGAATGGTGTGTGCTCGATGCACGAATAAATGCTAAAGTATTTTCTACTGTAATTAACTCACTTAATAAGTCATCTATATTTTCAGTAATTATAACTAGTAGCTGAGCAAACTTTGCAAATTTAGTTAAAGTCTCAGAATGCTGACTTTCTTTATTCATTATAAAAATTAAAATTCCGTTAATAATACGCTGATTTTTGACTAATTTAGAGAGAATACCAAAGTTTTTCGTCATCCAATCTTTACTGTAGCTTATCTGATTATTTAACTCAAATGAAATCTTATTCTCATTATTGTGAAGTGTTTTAATGGCATTATCATATTTAATCGCATCTGAATGATCTAAGTTACCCGATATACTTTTTATAACAGATCCTAATCCGTCTATAAGGCCTCGTTTAGTTCGGCTGGGCTCTAAGCTATGTAACTGTTCTAATACTATATTCAATTTAGAATTTAAATAATTAATCTGGAGTTCATATAAAGCATAAGTTTCGTTAGGAAGTCTAGTCTCGTAAGCTTGAATTTGATTCTGAAGTTGTAAGATTTTATCTTCGACATCATTTAACTGAATGCGTTGTAAAAAGGTGTGGTTGCACTGATAAGCGGAGCGGAGGCGGCGGCGGATTATATCTCGGCGCTGCCTGATTATTAAAATTAGATATACTATTAAAGTTATTAAATTTAGGCATTGAGGAGGCTATAGGTAAGGCAACTGGTGTGCGATGGGCTAGTTGGTGTCTAGGAATACTTTCGTTACGTTGCTGAAGATATTGAATATTTAATTCTTCTTGCACATACTCTAAAGCTTTTTCTATACTGTCTGGCCTCATAGACCTTATACGAGATCCAAGCGGTTCCTTTAAACCTCGTACAAAGGCTTGCATGGTCAACTTTTTATACAGAACCCTCTTAGCGTCTATAGTGGTTCCTAGTGTCTCATGTAATGTAACATAGGTCATTATCGTGCTAAAAAGAGTTTGACAATGGTCATAAAATTCTTGTGGGCTACTATTGCCTTGCATAGCTAGGGAGAGGTCGTTATAGAGTGCTGTCTCGTCCCGTTGATCAGCGAAGTTATGTACTAAGACATTTCTAATCCCTAACCAGTTATCTGGGATGCCATTTGAGTTAATAATGGTAGCGGCGGGTCCCGTGATTTTGTTCAGGATGCCGTTTAGGAGACACAAATTATTAAGTTGACTATTGGGATCATCTCGCAAATAGTCTGAACATAACCTATCACAAATATTAATAAATCTAGTTAAGACGTTGGGGTTCCCGTCAAAATCGGGAACAAGGCGTAAGGCCTTGTAAATACTATCGGGATCAATTTCCATTTCTTCTGATAAACTAAATAACCTATTTAAGTCTAGCAAATGTTCCCTGCGTTGCCTGCTAGATGCAGACCCACGGGATCCAGAATTTCTTGGATGAAAAATTGTGACTAAAATTAGGGACTAAAGATAGGATAGGATAGGAAACACGAGAATGATTCAAGTGCACTTACATGAACATATTTCGGCTTTTCTTGTGTATCGATGTCTGGATACCCTCTAGCTGGCTGGCTTCTGGTTCTGGATTCTCGAACGCGACTTGATAGCCACACGGGCGGCTCGTTATGACGGAAATCTTCGTGATGAAGCGCGAAACCGACCGCGAGAATCCTACCGACTGCGCCAAATATAGAAGCGACAGCAGGAGGTTCGAAAAAAACCGAAATTAATTTTTTAAACTAATTTATTAATAATTAAATTACAACTATTTACAAATTGACCCGATCGAGGTTGGATACGAAGTGGCGGCGATGATGATGATCTCGGGGTTGGTGGCGCGATGGCGTGGTCACGTTGAATTTGCACGAGAGTTGCATCAGCGATTTCGTCATCTTGCAATATTCGGTTGTGTCCTCCTTAGAGGTTTAGGAGTCAGCGATATTCGTATAAGTAGGTAGATTTACGTAATTAACTCTTCAGCTTTATAATATTAGTATAGATATAGCAAAACATTAAGCTGCTAAGACTTTAGGAGAATGTATGGGCCTATACCATGTAAAAGAAAATAATTTTCGGAGGTTTAAGTTTTTCTGCACTGCAGGGGATTGCAGAAAAATCATTCCTCATTCTTTATTCCTTGGAATAGAACTTGGGACTTAAAGATGGTGACACCTTGAAAACCGGTGTGCACCTCAACCAACCTCAGTACCACAGTCTATGAAACCATACAGTCGTCCGACAAAGACGTCTAGACAGGGCAATCGTGCGGGGTGTGAGGGGCGAGAAGCGGGAAGGCCGAGCCCGAACTGCGAACAAAACGATGCCAGTAGTTCGGGACACAGCATTCAGGGCTAACAAATGTTTGTGTTTTAAATTATTTTATATTTATTTGTTGGAATTTATTGGAATGCTGATAATGAAAACAACATCCACGTAATAATTGATTTAAGATGGCGGACTTTTTTATTTCGAGATGGTCGTCCACCATCTTATTATTGAATAAGATAAATAGTTGTCAATTTTGAGGTTAGTTGGGCTGCTGATTACGAAAATGCTATCCTTTAAAATCCAAGATGGCGGACGTATTTTTTTATAATTTGATACTGGTGTCAGTTTTGAGGTTCATTGGGGTGCTGATTACTAGTGTTTATCTGCAATGAATAAATATTTTTATATTTTGTTTACTTGTGACAACCCTGGCCGTCTCGATACTGTCTAGACGTTGTCGGCATTTTCCATGAGATCAAAGGCGTCGGACGACTGTATGGTTTAATAGACTGTGTCTCTACATGGAGGTCGTCTTATACTATAGTGAAAAATTAATTGATCAATAAAAATAAATACACATGATTTCTCCCACATCCCTGTGGTATTTCGCGCGTTTTTAGGGTTCCGTGGGTACCTCAAAAGGAAGAATCCCTTAGAGGATTAATTTGTTGTCAGTATATCAGCCTGTCAAGATCGTTAATTTCGGAAACGCGTGGAGATATCGGGATGAAATTAGAACCATATACTTAGATCTGGTCTTTAGACCATTATCCCTCTGCATCGCACTTCTCCGCGGTTTGGGGTGGTGGGATATACCCTCTAGTGGTCCACCCTGGGCAACGGCATCTTTGGTTTTCTAACCAATGATGACGGCTAACAGATCCCTCTGCGAAGGTAGGCTTCGTAAGAGACTGCCTGGATGCCGGAGTCCAGCGCCATCAGTTTTTCTGTGTTCCGTTGGTGTGCGGGAGAACCAGTGCCTCTGGGTAAGCTCGCTCCATCTTAGGCTTCTTCTTAACCGTAGAGTTAAGTATGTTGTCAAGAGCAAGCCCATTATTTATTTTAAAAAAACCCTCTGCACCGCACTTCGCCGCGGTTGTCGGGGCAACGTATAGCAGCTCCCGCGCGCCAACGCGTTGCCAGTGTGTTGTACCACGCGAGTTTTCTATACAAACTGAAGAGCTTGCAATGATTGACAACCTCCGTGGGCAGTGGCGTACACACCGGTTGTCAAGGTGTCGCCTGCTCCGAGGTCCCGCGTTCGATTCCCGGACGAGTCAAAGTAGAAAAAAGTGTTTTTCTTAATTTTCTCGGGTCTGGGTGTTTGTGGTTTCTTCATTGTTTCTGATTTCCAAAATACGAGTGCTCTAAATAGTTACTCAAATTGGAGTCTGAACAATGTATGATGTTTTTATATATTTCCTCATTTAGTATTTTATATTTATATATTTTATGATAAAACGCCTTAGCCCCAAACGTATGCATATTAACCCAGTGAAGTGGACTTACGACATTTAATTTGACTGTGTGAAAAGTGTTGATTGATTCAATAAAGGTGTCCAGAACAAACTTTTTGTGAACTTATCCAGAGTGGAAAGTACTAATTTACTATCGGTATAGATCAGTGAAGTTTTTATTTGTTTATCCAATTAACATTCAGTGTTGTTCTGTACTTTGGTGCTTGGAGAATGGATTTACAATGGATGCCGGTGGCAAGGTAAGACTGTTTTTGTCAATGAGGCTTATGATAATTATCTTAGTCTGATTTGTACTTTGATATTTTTGTATGCTAACGGCAGAAATTAAGTAAAATTTAATAAATTCTGCAAAAACGTGATGTACGAGCTATTTACGGCCTTTGACCTCGTGACTCGCGACTAAGAGAACTGTTCAATGAGATCAAATTACTCATAATTATGTATGTTGATTGCGAAAAAATAAACGCGTCCGTAAGAACCTTTATTAATTTATTAATAAGAAAAGTGACGTACACAATTTGAATACCAGCAATAAAGATAAACAAGATAAAAATTTTTCATGGGAAATTGTACTTCCATTTTTAACAAATCACCACAATCGCTGAACTCCCTGTACAATAACTTCTATCGTATGTCAAAGTAATTTTAATGAACAAGGACTAAGTACTAAATATTAATGATAAAGTTAATAAATGACCGGAACGTATGACTGTAAATTTTCCTAAGCTCGCACTTGCATATAGGTATTTTAGAAACATTATTTATTGAATAAATATAAAGAGGCTGAAAAGACTGACTGTGTTTTTTGAGCTGCTTCTTCTCGGCACTAGCCCAGACTTGTCCCGAAGCAGTGGTACCTAGGTTTAAATATTGGGATGTGAAGCGCCGCCTGGTGTCTAAGTATTAGCAGAAATGAAACTGAAACTGCTCTTATGGGCCTATCTGTACGACGCTAACACCAGTATATCTCTGCCCATAGAATGTATATCTCACTCATGTTTTCGTAAATAAAATTTTCTTATCTTATCTTATCTGCAGCCTGTGCCTCCCACAGCAAGGGTTTGATGTTCATCATCAGCCTATCGCAGTTCATTGCTGGACATAGGCCTCTCCAGTTGCACGCCACTTAAGTCGATCCTCGGCTTCTCTAAAAAAACTAATTTGATGTAACACACTAAGTTTGATGTAACACATTTTATAATAAAGCGCTTTTCCTCTTCCTTTGTTATGCGCACCGCCAAGGAGTGGAATGCCTGCCTGCGTCTGTTTTCCCAAAAAATTATAACCCTAAAACTTTTAAAGCAAGAGTGAATAGGTTCTGGGTAAGCTCGCTCCATCTTAGGCTTCTTTTTAACCGTAGAGTTAAGTATGTAGCCAAGAGCAAGCCCATCGCATAGATATATAAAAAAAAAACTAAACATAGCCTGAAGTTACATCAACAAGTGTGTTATAACCTAGCCTAGTTTGATATTAGTGCCAGTCATCAGCCCCAAAATCATCAATTTCCGTCCATTAATTAAATCAAAGCCAATCTCGCGCACAATGTGGTCGGCGGTGCGACACGTTGCGGAGCGATGCGGATGACCGGCCAATGGCAACGAATAAATTGCTTATTGTGATATCTACAGCACCAGAGAGTTAATTATGACCTACCGAGTAAGTAAGTAAAATATTGTAGTTAACAGTGCAAAGTTTTTTGAGTTTGATAGTTTTTAGGGTTGCGTACCCAAAGGGTAAAAACGGGACCCTATTACTAAGACTTCGCTGTCTGTCCGTCTGTCCGTCGCTCTGTCACCAGGCTGTATCTCAAGAGCCGCGATAGCTAGACAGTTGAAATTTTCACAAATTATGTATTTCTGTTACCGCAATAACAACAATAATAATAATTTTAAGACATGCCTCACTGGGCCACACAGAGCCATCTAGTCCCAAATTAAGCTACTATTAAGTACCCTGTCGTATGGGGTACTAGACAACCGATAAACTTACTTATATACTTTTTTTTTTGTAAATACATACTTATAATACATAGAAAACACCCAGACCAGTACAAACAGACATGTTCATGCACACAAATATTTGTACTGTGCGGGGATCGAACCCGCGACCCATGGCTCAGAAGCAGCGTTAACTACCGCTGATCCAAATGGTCGACAGCAAATAACAAAAACAAAAAAAAATATTTAAGGAGGGCTCCCATACAACAAACCCGGTTTTTTGGCCTTTTTGGTACGGAACCCTTCGTGCGCGAGTCCGACTCGCACTTGGCCGGTTTTTTTTTTATGAGTTGTCGTAACAGAGCTTTTTATTAGCAGTAGCAGAATAAGTAAAATCAGTTTTATTTCTACAAATAGGCCCAGGAGGTGCTCTTATATGTGTCTAGGCTAGAGCCGGGAAGAAGCAGCGCAAGAAAATCGGTCACTACTTATTTTTAACCTCTTTTTAAGTAAATATTTACAAAAGGTTTAAGCAAGTTCGAGCTAGGATAATTTAATATCATAGGATTCACAGGTACATTGCTATCAGTTAAATAATCATAAATAGTGTAATAGCCCTTTTTCATTAAAATACTTAGCTTAATATGGGACTAAATGACTCCGTGTGTCTACGGCATACTTACTAAGCAATATCATTGTAATTTATATAATCATGGTTTTTTTACGTTTCTTTTGTTGAATTTGTTTCTTTTTTTGGATAATTTAGGAACAGTTTAAAGGAAAAAAAACCTTAAATAAAACATAGCATAAAAAACCATAATGCAATATGTAAATTATGATATTATTTATTACTTTAAAACAGTAATTCTAAATCAGAATTTTGTTTTTTTTTTTACATTTCTACTGCGTGTTATCTGGGCCGTGTATTATACCAGGGCCAGTTTCCTCCTAACCCTAAATTTCGAATCAATTAACTATTGTGATAGTGACTATGAAAGTTTTAATACCTTTCTTTATAAACTAAAATATTTTCTAATACAAAGTTAGGTACTTTACAAAGTTACAAAGCAAAATTATTGAAGTTTTTTAGAATATAAATTGTTTTTTTCTATCTTAAAAGCAAAATAACTCCCGCGATAGTGACCATGGCACTAAAAGTAACCTTTTGTTAAATCCATATTTTATTACCAATATTTACTTCAAAATTACCAAGCAAAAACACCAAACGTTCCGACATTGTATGCTTGTGTAAAATTTTAAAATACTTACACGAAAAGTTGCCCTGTTAATTTTGAAATGGAAACGCTATAATTATACATGACAGCATTCGGAACAATGCCTGAACATTGTTTGCAAGTTTATAGTGAACCTAGGATACAGAAGTTTAAATGAGTACACTAGTATTTTGAAAGGATTTATTCACAGTTTCATAGATTAAATATGGTAAATATAACTTTGGTAAAATACATTACCTACTTAAATTTTCTCTTGAAGTTAAAATGTTTTTTTTTTACAAAAATCGAACCTAGGACGTTGTAATCGTAAATAATTCTTTGTTTAACACAGACTCAAAACTGTTGGTTTATTTCACGTTATTTCGGATTTTTCTTTAATTTTTTTAAGTTGTTAACCCATTTTTTTTGATATCTTTCATTTCAACTTTTCTAAAAGCATTAACTGTCAAAAAACATACATAAAACAAAACAAAAGTCATACTCGTCGCAGCCATTTTTTTCATTAGCTGTAAATAACAAAATTAAACTTTTTTGTTACAAACACAACATTTTTATTCCTATAACAACAGTAAAAATAGAAGTAACAGCCTAATTTGAAATTCGAGTAAATCACGGAACTTAGTTATAATAAAAAAGAGATCTCGTTCAAAACAGATTTACACCCGGAGGCTGGGACTCGTAAGTAAACAAACTTCAGATTGGGCTGCGAACGTAAAATGCCTTATTTTTGCTCGCCAAAGTTGAATGAATATGGTGTAAAACAAAACACGAATATATAACTACTGGAATAGACGTGATTTGTGTACCTATTGACTTATGTATTTATTAACCGATTCAGTGCGGCGGTGGTTTTTTTAGACATTAGCGCCTGGCGGCGAACAAATGTTTCGTGGCTCCTCTGAGGCGCCATTCGCCATGAACTTTAATGGTTCCTCACAAGCGCCACCCGCCATGTAGTATAACTGATCGCTGTTTCGTCGGTTTCCACTTGTTTTTATTATAGTTTCAATTCAACAGCGAACGTCAGCGGTCTAATAAATCATTTAAAGTGTTTATAAGTGACTAATTAAGTGTTTTTACGGAAATGGAAGGTAAGTGACTTATTTTTATCAGTTGTTGTAAACCTTTAGCTATATGATTGGCACGATTGATTTATCAATTCATTTCTTTTTATTATTGTTTAATGCCACGCAGACAAAGCTACTCGTAGTTTAGACATAAAACACTCTATACCTTTAACAATTGTAAGTAAAATAATTTCTTAATTATTTTTAAGTAGCTAACATAAAAAAATATTCGGTATCCGTATTAATCATATTGATCTTTGTATTGAAAAGGTTTACAACTTCTGAATTGTGTTTATTCATGAAATATCCCGAAACGAACACTGAAATCGTAATCTGTGGGACAAATAAAGGCACTTTAAAGAAGGGGATAATTTTTAGAAATGCTATTTTATCAGTGTTTTACATGTAAATATTTTGGCTCCTCTCGAGTGCCACCCGCCATTCACAAAAAATGCCCATGGCGCCACTGTGGAGCCATCCGCACGGAATCGGTTAATTACCTATGTATTTATAACTATTTAATTTTGACGACCTCCGTGGCGGAGTGGCGTACACACCGGTTTTCTAGGTGTCGCCTGCTCCGAGGTCCCGTGTTCGATCCTCGGACAGGTCAAAAAAAGTTTTATTTTTAATTTTCTCGGGTCTGGATGTTTGTGCTTTAAATACGAGTAGTTATTTAAATTGGGATCAGAACAATGTATGTGATGTTGTCCACATTTATTTATTTATTTATTTATTATTGATATACCTAAATAGGTAATTAACGGAACGCGCCGTTGGTCTAATGGTTTTAATGCCAGGCCAAAATATTAGGGTCTTGGTTTTAATCCCCGGGTCGAAGTCTCGAATTTTAAAATATTGCCCTGGTTTGTGATAGGCGAATAGGTTGGGCATATAGCGCGCTACGCGTCCAATATAACAATGCGTTCAGGATGCTTTTCAACCTGCCACTCCATTGTAGTGCATCCCTTATGTTTGCAGAGGCGAATGTCGATTGTTTTTACACAATCCTCAGAAAGCGATGCATGTCATTCTGGTCACGAGTGCGTGGTAGCTCGAATGGTATCGTTAGCGCGCTGGCTGACCGGTGGGACTCCCCACTTTTCAGACGTTGGCAGCAGCTCCACGCGCCTGTCGCTCAATATTTAGATTTATAGAAAAATAGCTCTTTTCTATAAATCTAAATATGTATTTTTTTAAATTAATTTTTGTGAATTTTATTATATTAATCTTATTTTTAAGCTTGTATGGATTTTTACCTGAAATAATTTGAATTTAAAAATTAATTATAGCCAATCTTTCGGCAAGCTTGTTGATTATGGTACCCATATGGTACCCTGTACCTATCATTGTTATGGTAACTTGAATTTAATGATGGAGGCTTTTGCTTGCAGAGGGATGATTATGGACCGTTACTTTTCTGTTTAAGAAAGCAGCGTCACCTACCGGGCTCAAGCATCTTAATTATCCGGTGCCCCATCCAAACACATTCCCAAATTTTCAGTTTGGCTCAGGAGTTCAGAGCATATTATACACGTTACGAAGAATTACAAATATTATTTTTGTTATTAAATTTTTGACGACGATACAATACGATGCTAGTGACTATATGACGACCTCCGTGGCGGAGTGGCGTACACACCGGTTTTCAAGGTATCGCCTGCTCCGAGGTCCCGGGTTCGATTCCCGGACGGGTCAATATAGAAAAAATGTGTTTTTCTACATTTTCTCGGGTCTGGGTGTTTGTGGTACCTTCGTTGTTTCTGGTTTCCAAAATACGAATGCTTTAAATAGTTATTCAAATTGGGATCAAAACAATGTATGTGATGTTGTCCACATTTATTTATTTATTTTAGTAATGTCACTTTCGTCATTCGATTTAGAAAAGGACCAATTGCAGTAAGTACTTGATGAAGATAAGTTAAATAAAATTGCGCCGGTATTTATAAATTTATTGAATACAATTAAAAGGAATATAAAGCGCTCATAGCCCAATGCTTCTTAGTGATCAGTTTCTGTCACGAATGTTAAGCAACGCTCGGAGCGGTCACTAGTTGGATGGGTGACCGTTTGTGAGATCATATCTTGAGCGCCTCTGTGCTTCGGTGTCCTCCGATGTCCTTCGGTGTTAAGCCGCCGGTCCCGGCTGTTGTCACAAGATAACAATCGTTAAGCCTTGTTGGAGGCCTTCGGGCGGCTTGTGGAACGTCCAACGGCGGGGTGATGTTGCCACAGCGTCGCCGTCGCCGTCCACCAACCTGCACTAGGCCAGCGTGGTGGTACTAAGACCTTAACCCCTCTCCTTGAAAGGAGAGAGACCCGTGCTCAACAGTGAGCATAAATGGGATGTTACGTTTTTTATGATAAAATTCGAAAAAAAAAGAGAATATACACTTTTAATTCTACATCGTTACAATCGTGGCATTGAAATCTTTACTTCCTATGACTTTTTGGGTTATGTCCTTTATAATCTCTTCCAGACTTTAGTATCCTTGGCACAACGCGGCCTCGTAAATCAAGCTGCATACTTTGCTACTATTTCTTGCGGACTATCGCGTTTCTCACACTAACGATCGGTGTGCATGACATTTGTATGGAAAACACAGCTTTTGTGATATGCAAACTTTTATAAACCGATAAGAACTGTGGAATTCTATGCAGTTGTATGGGAATTCTATGCAGTTGTATGGCAACTCTATGCAGTTGTATGGGAATTCTATGCAGTTGTATGGGAATTCTATGCAGTTGTATGGGAATTCTATGCAGTTGTATGGGAATTCCATTCAAAACGCGAAAGTTGTTAAAGTAAAGTTACAGCCTATAATCACTTGATTGCGGGGAAAAGACCTCATCATTGAATTTCATTTACCACAGCAATTAACACATTCCGGGACACAATGCTAGACACAATTGAAGTTTATTGTTATCACGTCGACAGGCGGTTAGTGTTCCGGAAAGTGTTAAGGCTACAGGCATTACTTGCTACTTGCTACCACGCTTGCCCGATGTGAGTTGCTGATGCCCAAACCGAGCTATGTTCAAAAATTAGAAACTCGTTTCTCGACCCGGAAATCGAAACAAGGACCCCGGCAACAGAATCTTTTTTCTACCATTAGGCATCTGCGAACGCCAACCCGTCTGCCATGCGTGGCGAATGGCAAAATCCTTCTTTTGAAAGGCTTGCATCCACCAGAGTAATGTAGGCTATTAATGAGGATGATGACGATGATTGTACACTTATTAAATGTTTTTTAATACGTAAAAGTTACTTACTGGCTGGTAGAGACAACGGCAGGTCAACCTAATCAAAAAGTTACAGGATTTTCAACTTTAAGTCCAACAAGTAGAGATCAATAACAATTGAGAAAATTTTACGTTTTGTGGTAGATTGACGTGCTGTTGTCTGTAAATTATCACATAAAAAAGACGTGCGGCATTCGGATACTGCCGCGGTACAGCTATTGCATAGCATTTTTTATCAACTTATGCAATTATAAAACTAAAGGTCGGAGTGGGGGGTGTTAGGTTATTTTCGTTACGGTTTTCCAGGATTCGGTCTCCACGCTCAAGGCCCGCGATAGAAGCTATGCAATAGCTTAATTTTATAATTTTATGCTTAGAAGTGTTATTATTCTAAGATTTTATGTATTTTCTAATTTAGACTTTTGTAATTAAATTTTCCTGTTATTTTGGCAGATATGGTTACCAAAGGCAACCATACTGTCATAATCCTTATTTTCTTCTAAATTATCTTAAATTTCGGAAATTCAAAATAGTTCGTTCGTGCCTCGCCCCGAGTGTGTGGGTGTTAGATTATTTTCGTTACGGAATTTCTGGACTCGGTCTCCACGCTCAAGGCCCGCGATAGAAGCTATGCAATAGCTTAATAAAATCATCTAAATCATCAGTATATAAACTTGAAAAATTTTGTCTCAGGCGGGACTCGAACCCGCATCTCCTCGCTCGTTCGAGTCCCGCCTGAGACAAAATTTTTCAAGTTTATATACTGATATTATAAGTGCAATTAAGTTGCTAAAATATCAAATAAAGTCATCTAAATCAGTCAACCTTATAAAAACACACCGATTTTAGAACCTCATTTTTTTGTCGTTCAATAATACTTTATATTCAGCGTCCGTATATTCCTTTCTTTTGGATTTCGTTTTTGCAAAAACATCTTTTATTGCAACCCCTAAATGTTTGCGGAGAAAAAGAAAGAGATATTTACCTTCCCTAATTTATACTAATATAAATTATTTTCCTCTGTTTAGTTAGAACATTCTCAGAAGGTAAGCAGAATGTTTTCGTTATTCTTGTGTTTTCATTCTAATCTAAATATATAAAAATGAAAACTGATTTAATGACTGACTGACTGACTGACTGACAGACATATCAACGCACAGCCCAAACTACTGGGATTTAAAATCTGAAAATTTTCACCGTGCTTCCTTTTATAGTGTAGGTGAGCACTAAGAAGGGAATTTTGGAAATTCCGCCTCTAAGGGGGTAAAAAGGGCCCCATAAGATTGTATGAAACTCCGTCAGTTTTGAAGCTAAGTCGATGAAAATTGGTATCCAGCTACCTGATTAAAAATTAAGAATGATGTCTTTCAGGATTTTTGAAAATTTAATCTTTAAGGGGATAAAAAATGGGTGCAAAGTTTATTCGGTTCCGCGTCATATCCATACTCTTTAGATATTTGTACTCTCTGACTTTTCTTAGTTTGTTATGACATTCAATGTGTCAATCAGAAAATAAATAGGTAATTTCTTACAAACAGAATGGTATTATTTTAGAATTTAATAATTGGCGCCGAAATGGATGAATTAACTAAATTAAAACGTGTAGAACTTTCATTAAAGGCTGCATTACAAAATTCGGCAGCCAGATACAAAACCTACGAGAAATTTCTGATTATGAATTAAAATTAGTGAGTGATCAGCTGGTGAAGTGACAAATGAACAAATTTACCACGAATAATTTGGAAGAGATACGACTACAAATAATATTACTGATGACCCACAGTTGGAAACTGAGATTGAAGAAAAAAATTACCTTCAGGGTTTTACAACACAGCTTAAACTAAAACTGCAGAGTTTGAATTCGATAGCACGAAACAATTCCATGTATGCAGAAGGTACTGAGGAGCAAAGGTCGGTCACAAACAAATCTTAGGACATCTAAATTGAACTCAGTACCATTAGACAAGGACGAAACATTCAAAAACATCATTAAACGGTTGGATACGTACTTAAAACTGAACAGATGTGATGATATCGATACAAGGAAATACACGTCAATCATACATCTTTGAGCCCAGAATTACATCAGAAAACGTATTATATTATATTTTTGTGCTCCACGGGATCCTTGTGAGTTAGAATTTGAAGAGTTGGATAAAATTCAGTTAGTAAATTATTAACAACTCAAAATTGGACAGATTACTAGAAGATTTAACAATGGTGTTTGACGGAACTCTTGTTTGAATATCAAACTACAAAGCTCAATCTAGCCGCGACGTATTCCATATAGTTGACGAAGAAATAAGGAGGCTATGTAACGAAAAGACAAAACTTGAAAATTCCTATTGGATGTCTTATCTATATGTATATTGGTACATATTCAGAAAATAAATATCGCTACTTACCATAAGAATGGTGTTATTTAGAACTTAATCATTTTTAGGGT
Source organism: Anania crocealis (assembly GCA_949315895.1). NCBI lineage: Eukaryota > Metazoa > Arthropoda > Insecta > Lepidoptera > Crambidae > Anania > Anania crocealis. The sequence continues at coordinate 16,776,857 of OX438871.1, read as the reverse complement.
TCCGTACCCAAAGGGTAAAAACGGAACCCTATTACTAAGACTTCGCTGTCTGTCCGTCTGCCTGTCACCAGGCTGTATCTCAAGAGCCGCGATAGCTAGACAGTTGAAACTTTCACAAAATATGTATTTTTGCTACCGCAATAACAACAAATACTAAAAACAAAATAAAACAAATATTGAAGGGACAAAAACAATCGCGTTTGTTGTATGGGAATACAACAAACGCGATTTTTTTGTCCTTTTTTGTTCGATATTAATAATGGCAACAGGTAGGCACTTGAAATATTCACAAAACACTCAGTTATATTTCTAACTTTAATAATCAATAATCAAATTAATATTTAAGGGAGGTTCCCACACAAAAAAATCAATTTTTTGCTTATTTTTGCTTGATATCAATAAATGGTAACAGGTAGGCACTACATTAACTAAATTAATGTAGGTACCTAATGTTGTTTTTATAGTCAATGGTACGGAACCCTTCGTGCGCGAGTCCGACTTGCACTTGGCCGATTTTTGTTTAGGTATACGGTAGAAACAAATGGTGGGAAATCGAAAAAAGTGTATAGAATTACACTGTTGTACCTTATGACATTATCAACTATATTAAGCAGTACAAAAATAATTCCTAAACTGGGCATAGACCCGTATCTCAGGCAGGAAAAGGTAACAGGTGTGTTGCAACAACACTAAGCAGCTGACTGGTGGATTAAATCAATATAGACTGGTAGACCATTTGATAAGCTTCCATTTAGAAGATAATTTGATAAACTTCCATTTAGTAACGATTGATTTTTTCTAGGGCGCACCGCTTTTGGGGGCCTGGCAAAGTTTGTTAAGTGAAACTGCCTTTCTAACGCATCCAAATTATCTTTTTATTTAATATCCTCCATATTTAAAAAAATACACTTTTAAAACATGAAAATAAAACGTTGAAAAAAAAAATCACATCACTTCATAATTCCGTGTTGTTTTACTTAGGAATAGCACCACGCACCCACTAATGACCAAGCAGCAGTAATTAATGATGTTTTGCTGACATCATTTGAAGCTGAAGAAATATAAAAAATTATAGACACAGTGGTCAGTACAGTCGAATCAGTTCTCTATCCTGTCAAGTTTCTGAACACTTTTTATCCTACTGATCATCCTCTACCATTCATGCCTCGAACCTACATCCCACATGAAAGTTTTGTGAAACTACGTCAGCTTTTTGGTATAAATTGTATTATGTTGTTTATAAGGATTTTTTTATAATTAAATATTAGAGGGGGTGAAAAACGGTTGAAAATTTTGTGGTTAATTATTTGTGTTTAACATCATATTGAAACTTCGTTTATCGATCATGAAGGGAGAATGACATAGGACTGGCTTTTTCAGAGCTCTACACCGATGCTGGTACTACACCGGTCTTCTATCCAAACGTAGTATGCAAGCAAATTGTCTTTGTAAAATCGCCTTTTTAACGCTTATGAATCGAGAAAAATGGTAACCTACTTGGTTGGAAATTAAGAATGTGGTTTTTTACACAGGGCCACTTCTTCCAGGGCTCGACGCCAGTGTTGATCATATTCGAATAAAGCCTTGCAAGCTGCTTTGAATGGTTTGTTGTACTACAGCGTTGACAGTTTTGAAAGTTTCAAATGATATTGTACTTCAGATTTCAGGTAAATGCAAACAGATGTGGTGCAAACTCGCTTGGACCACGGTTCGCTAGGAGAACTAACACCGGATCCCTTAATAGTTTAAATCGGCCCCTTTCATCCAACTTTTGTATCAACGGTCCCCGGTAAGTCGGCAACGACGTATCGGCTCCCACTAAGTGCCCACCACCACCTCGCCCGAGATGGGCACCTTCGGCACCGTAGGCAAAGGAAGTGGAGGAAAAGAGTAGAGGAGAGGGGGGTGAGTCGTGACGAAAACTTTGTAACAGACAACTTTGAACACACGCGTGCGAAGCCGCGGGCATCAGCTAGTTGGAATATAATTTCAGAATTCTGAGATTTAAATGCTCTTTAAGATGATATGATAATTAATATAAAATACAGAAAGTTAAAAAAAAAACCTTACATACATGTAAAATTAAGTAAAGTAATAGCCTATAATCATCCCACTACTGGACAAAGGCCTCCATCATTGAATTCAAGTTACCACCGCAGTGATGGGTGCTGGCATAATCACCACGCTTGCCAAATGCGGGTTGGTCATCACAAACCCGAGCAACGTTCGATAATTCAAAACTTTTTGTTGCCCGACCCGTGTATCGAACCTGGGACCCCAAAATCTCTTATAAGAGCAATAAATGACAATAGAATGGCGTTTTGATTTTTTCTCTGTGTATACATATATCTATGTAGGAGGTGCGGGTTCGAGTCCCGCCTGAGACATAATTTTTTATGTTTATATACTGATATTTTAATTGCAACTTAATTGCTAAAATATGAAATAAAGTATATAAATAACTGTTTCATCTTAACTGACTGTCAAACATCTGCAAAGATGTTTCTTTCGGGTGTTAAGGGTGCAAACTCCTAACATTTGATGAAGCAACGCTGGGTTACAGCGTTAAGAATATGCTTGAAAAATTCGCGCTGAGTCACAGTGTCTCGGTGGCTTAATGGTATAACGCCCGTCCAGCATGCGAGGAGATGCGGGTTCGAGCCCCGCCTGAGACATAATTTTTCAAGTTTATTTATACTAATATAAATTCCTATACTTTTTGTTTACGAATAAAATAATGCAGAAATGTACATTATTTCGAAGACTGATGTTTGTAAACGTTATACTGCATCTACATCCGATCAAACTATTTCAAAATAATATGTGAAGGAATGTGAAGGAATGTATACCGAGGCAACGATCGAACTTTGATTATTGCACGTGAATATAGTATGCGTACACAAAACTTAAACTAAATCGTGCCATTAATACGTGAATAGGGCCTTATTCAGCTATTTCAATCGCAGTTCGATCGTGATTGAATTGGGCGATTTTGACATTTAGCCCATACTAGAACTGTCAAAAACCTACTATTCAATTACGATTGTGATACGATTTGGCTACGCGAATTAGGGGCATGGAAAATGACATCAGCGATCAAATCGCTTGCATGTCGTTGTAGTTTTGTTACGTGAATTAGGCCACTGGTACTTAATCACTACACTAAAGGGTCGTCTGTAAGTATTCAGTGCTATTTTATTTTACGCGAAACATGTCCAAACACTGTGTGTTTCCGTAACAAATTGATTGGAAGCGTCGCCAAAATATACTGTATGTTTAAATTATGTCCAAATGATCGAATGGATCCCACTATGTAAATCGACGCCATCAATATTCATGTGTCACAAGTAATGTGGTCTCCGCGTCAGTAGGGCAGCGTTACGATTATATTTTACTAGCTGTTGCCCGCGACTTCGCCCGCGTCAATTTCTGTTATTATGATCGCGATTATTTTTGCAACATTTTTCACTGATGCTTCGCTCCTATTGGTAGCAGCTTGATGTTATATAGCCTAAAGCGTTTCTCGATAAATGGACTATCCAACACAAAAATATTTTTTTCTATTCGAACCAGCACTTCCCGAGAATAGCGTGTTCAAACAAACAAACAAACTCTTCAGCTTTACAATATTAGTAAAGACTAGGTTTTCTCCCGCGGTTCTGCAAGAGCGAACTGTGCCCTACATTAGGATACCAAATAATCTATGTTACTTCTAGTACCTACCTCCAAGAATATTAGTACAAAGTTTCATGATGATACCAAATAAGCTATATTTCAATTAGTTTTCACGTAAAAGCGTAACAAACAAACTTACATTCACATTAAGGATTGAAAAAAGGAAAAAAACATATTTTTAGGGTTATCTATCCACACTGTCGATCTGTCTGTTTGTCTGTCATCGGACTGTATCTCATGAACCGTGACAGAACTCTTGCAATTTACACAGATTATGTATTTCTGATGTTGCTATATAAACATATTAAAATAAAAACTTTTCATATTAACTGGTTAAGATCGGCAGAACGGCAGAACGGATCTAAGTATAATTTGGCGCGAAGATAGATTACGAGCTGGAATAGTAGGTACATAAGCTACCTTTTCCCCCGGAAAATGTAGTCGTAGTATAGTCAATATTTTACCCGAGCGAGGTCGCGAGCAAGAGCTAGTTTATAAATCAACTGATAGCATCACTATACATGATCAACCAGTTGAAAGCGGATCAAAACAGTTCAAAACTGATTTAACTGGTTTCCACTGGATCCTTTTACAGGTAAATTTGAGATTATCTTGTTTTGACTAATTGGAGAGCTTCGAAGCTCCCATTTTGCCGTATAACCTTCAGTTAAGTGTTTGTGGACTAGATCCATAATTGATTAAGCTCCACGAAATGGTTTGATGATTGTTCGTGACAGATAACGCACGGATCAAGTATAAAATTCTTGCAGTGCTTCCATGGAATTGTATTATTACTTATTGAAAAGTATGGGGTCCCTGCAGAGCAAAGGTCTGCATCATTGTATTCAAGTCACCACAGAAATGATAAGAACAGGCATAATCACCACGCTTGCTATATTCATGGCAAATTGTATTCGTATATTCAACAAATTACCACAGAATATTGCTGAACTACCTGTAAATAAACTTTAATCGTATGTCGAAGTAATTTTAATGAAAAAGGGCTGTTACACTGTTAGTGATTATTTATATGATAGAAATGTAGGGCAATAAATTGTCCTAGCCCGTACTTGCTTTTGTAAGTAGTTATTTAAAAGAGGCTGACAATAGTGACTGAGTTTTATGCGCTGCTTCTCGGCACTACCCCAGACTTGTCCCGAAGCAGTGGTAGGTTTAAATATTGGGACGTGTATAAGCGCCTCCTGGGGCCTATTTGCAGAAAAAAAACGGATTTAAACTGATTTTCTTGTTCACGCGGGCGAAAAGTTACTATCTCATAATGTCCAGTCCATTCCGCGCGCAATCTCTGGGACGCGCATAATCAAACTGGGTCTATAAAAGCGGCAAACCTACTTATCGCAGTCGGCTTAGCTTTCAGGCTGTAAAAATTTAACTGTGACGTTGTTACGGGCGCCACAGAGATGCGATCTGTTTGATTGAATCTACTTTTATAAAGAGGCAGCATATTTATTTATTTATTTATTTATTTATTAAGGATTTCCAGTGATTATATACATTATAACTTACAGTAACTATTTAAGCATAACTTATGTACTAAGTGTAACAACCCTTTTAAGGAAAACACCACGTGCAATTAAAAGAAAGTAAATTAGAAAAGAAAAATATTTAACACATAGCTCTCATTTAAGTAAGACAAAAGTAAGTACAGGACTGTTCAATTATCTGACTTGGGCTTAAGCCAAGTCTGGCACAATTTAAATTGAAGCTTGGCAAATGAGTCAACAAGAAAATCGGTCAAGTCGCTTTTACCATTCACAAGCCTGCAGAGCCTTGGGATGGGTGAGTTTGCACCTAATACCGATCTACGCAAGGGAGGGCAGAATGGAGTAATGGGTTTGCGAGTAATTCTACGAGGAACTTTTAATTGAAATTTTTGAAGTAGTTCAGGACAATTTATTTTATGGTGAAGAATTTTGTAGGCGAAGGAGAGGTCTAACATATTTCGACGGTTATCGAGGGTAATCATTTTGAAAAAATGCAACCTTTTTTCGTAACTTCGAATTTTTTTATGGATGCCATTTCTGTACGCAAGATTAGACACAAAACGTTTTTGCAAACGTTCAAGACGTAACGTGTGTGTTGCAAAATGAGGCCTCCATACTACTGTGCAATATTCAAGTATACTACGTACTAGGCTATTATAAAGCAGGATCTTAGTCTCATTTTTCCTAAATGCCTTCGTGTTACGGATTACAAACCCTAACATCCTGTGCGCTTTTTTTTTTAACAACATATCAAAAACCTTTATCCTATAAATGCAAAAGTTACTTTCTCTGTCTGTCTGTCTGAACGAATATTTCACGCCTTAACTACTGAACTGATTTTTTTTAACGGTACTAAATCTTCATAGACGCCGCCAATGTCATTTGAACAATGATAGATTAGACCTTTTGATGACCTCCGTGGCGGAGTGGCTTACCACTGGTTTTCAAGGTGTCGCTTGCTCCATGGTCCCGGATTTGATTTCCGGACGGGTTGGTAAAAAAAAGTTTTTTATTTCTATTTTCATCCGATTGTTTGTGGACTTTAAATATGTAGCAAGTTACTTTGGGATCAGAACAATGTATGTAATGTTGTCTACATTTACTTATTTATTAGGGGTTAAAGTATGAAATTGCAGTTTTATATGGACGAAATCGAGAAAAGTCATTTTTCCAAACTAACAATTTTTTAGTTTATTTAAAAAAGCCTGAACCGTTTTCGATGCAATTAAAGGTGAAAGTTAGATGGTTATAAAGCTACGCATTATAGTATTTAAATTTCTGAAAATCAAAGTATATAATACAAATATACTTAATTGAAGCAAGAAGGTCAGCTGACACATTGTAAGAGGTCTTTTCAACGACTTCCTTTGAAGTAATAGGCACTAGTATTGCTTTTTTTTTTAGTCATAGTTATTTTATTTAGTTTTTGATACAATACAAAAAGAATTACGCAATAATATGACTATACTTAAGAGCTATAAATAAAATAAAAAGTGGGAAAATAATCGGCAATTTCATACTTTAACCCCTATTATTAGAGAGAGAAAAACAAAGGCAATTTATTCATCCCACTGCTGGGCACAGGTTTCCGCCCGCACGATATCTATATCATATAGTTAACACGGGCAGAGTCGCAGACGAATTGATAGTTAGTTAGTCATGAATTTCAAATACAATGAACAAATTTTGAAAGATTTTGCTCTAGTGTAATAAAACATTTTGTAATTGTAGTTTGTTGCAAGCTTGTGGCGCCTTGTCTTAAAAATTCCGACATATAACTTTCTTGTCATTTGATTTTTGGGAACGACGGTCGTCAACCGTTGGTTATAAGGAGTGACCAACCCTGACTTATTTTAGACATTCAACGTTGAATCATAATTCATAGATAATACGAGGGCGGGTCAATAAGTCCGTGACTTTTTGAATTTCTGACCTCTTTACTAAAAAGCAACACTACTCCTGTCAACAGGTATCTGTCAGTTGATTCCTATCAAAATTTGAACTTGCTGCGTCAGTTAGTTTGTGTTTGACAGCTATTTTTATCAGACTACCCAGTAATTTGAGGAAAAAATGGAAAAAGGTGAATTTCGTGTGCTTATTAAGCATTATTTTTTTGCGAAAAAAAACCATTACCGAGACCAAGGCTAAGCTTGATAAATACTATGGGGACTCTGCACCATCGATTTCAATGGTAAAAAAGTGGTTTACTGAATTTCGTTGTGGCCGTAAAAGCACTGAAGATGCCGAACGTCCTGGACGCCCAGTTGAGGTCTCTACACCCGAAACAATCGAAAAAATTCACGATATGGTGTTGGCCGACCGAAGATTGAAAGTGCAAGAGATTGTGGAAGCCGTAGGGATCTCGCATGGCTCAGTGGTTTCAATTTTAAAAGATCAATTGGGCATGAGAAAGCTTTCCGCAAGATGGGTGCCGCGTTTGCTCACAGTCGACCACAAACGCAATCGTGTAACAACTTCACAGGAAGGTTTGGCGTTGTTTAATTGCAATATGGAGGAGTTTTTGCGCCGTTTTGTAACCATGGACGAAACATGGATCCATCACAACACACCAGAGACCAAACAACAGTCAAAACAGTGGGTTTCTAAGGGTGAATCGGCGCCAAAGAAGGCCAAGGCAGGTTTGTCAGCCAATAAAGTTATGGCGACTGTTTTTTGGGATGCACGTGGGATAATCCAAATTGACTACCTTCAAAAGGGAAGAACAATCAATGGGGAATATTATGCCAACTTATTGGACCGCTTCAATGACGATTTGAATTAAAACCGACCTCATTTGGCCAAGAAAAAAAGTTCTTTTCCACCAAGACAATGCAAGGGTGCACACATGTGCAGTTGCCATGGCAAAAATCCATGAATTGGGCTATGAATTGCTCCCTCATCCACCCTATTCTCCAGATTTGGCTCCGAGTGACTACTTTTTGTTCCCAAACCTGAAGAAATGGCTTGGTGGAAAAAGATTTGACTCCAATGATGAAGTCATCTCGCAAACAAAGGCCTATTTTGAGGACCTCGACAAATCATATTTTTTGGAAGGGATAAAAAAATTGGAGAAGCGTTGGACAAAGTGTATAGAGCTCAAGGGAGACTACGTTGAAAAATAAAATGATTTGTTTATCAAAAAATTTGTGTTTTATTCCAAAAGTCACGGACTTATTGACCCGCCCTCGTAGTCTTACATATATTATGTATCTATCTTCATAAGACCCGGGATTCAAACCTGGGAACAAAAAGTTTCGAATTTCCGAACATTGCTTGGGTTTGTGATCACCAACCCGCATTTGGCAAGCGTGGTGATTATGCCAGTGCACCCATCATTGCTGTGGTAACATGAATTCAATGATGGAGGCCTTTTCCCTGCAGTGGGATGATTATAGGCTGTTTCTATAATAATACTACTTCATAAAACAAAGACGTTACTTACGAATTAAACTATTTTTATTTCAAATTCAAATTTCTTTATTTCGCATCAAAAGTGGTACTCATAAAGTTGTTGAATTACAAGCGGTTTCACACTTTTTACCAAAAACTGGTATGAAAAAAAAAACATGTTTAAAGTTATCAATTTTAATATTAACAGATAAACGGATATTCATATCAAACTCAAAGTACAAAAATAAATTATAATAATAGCTGCAGATTTTTCATACTAATTAAAAACAATATACCTAAATAGAAGTCTCAAAAACAGATACGAAAAATCTGTTTGTACGATGGCTGAGCGTGACCTTCGTAAGCAAAAAAATATTTTATAAAAAATTCTAGCCTAAGATGAAATTTAATCTATTGTTTGTGAATTGCCATCTATCACTTAAGATATTACCCTGGATTAATCCGACTCTCTGAGGAGGAGCGATTAGGTTTTAGTTTCAAAACAGATTTATGAGAAGAGTTTGATTTTTGTTCAAAAAACTAGAACTGATATTTGTTTTATGAGTAACTTTACTAGGTTAAGCCTGCAGGCCAGCATTGAGCACTCGGATAAAACGTATAAAACAACAATTTTATGATTTAGTATCTGAGAGTGAAATATAAATTGGAAATATGTGTTTTTGTTAGTTGAAAAAGCTGTTGTGCATTACAATCAGGCTGTATGGAGTTCTTTTACCGTAATGAAATTACTATGAATGTTTTGTATTTTCCATTTTAATTAGGTCAAAACTGATCTTAAGTTTACTTAGGGGTAGTGAAAAAGAAAAATAATTTTATTTACTGAATAGTAATCAAAGATTTCCGATTTTGAGTTGATGCCAAACAAACAATCAACGACTATGCTTAATTCTTTCAATTACATCTTAAGCCAACGACAAAGGCATTATCATTATCATTAATATCAGCTTAGCTAATATGTAAGTCCACTGCTAGAAAACTAAGTAAAGAAAGTAAAGAATAGTAAAGAAAGTAAAGTAAAGTAACCCGGTAAGGTCTTGTACAATGAGAGATTGGTTTGAGCACGGGGTAAACATTTCGAGGTTCGATCCCCGGGTCGAGCTACAAAAAGTTTCATATTTTTGATCATCGCTCGAGTTTGTGATAACCAACCCGCATTTGGCAAGCGTGGTGATTATCCCTGTACCCATCATTGCTATGGTAACTTGGATTCAATGATGGACGCCTTTGCCTGCAGTGGGATGAATATAGGCTGTTACTACTATAGTTTTTTAGAAAACCTACATTTAAAATATTCTTCCACTTTATTACAAAGAAATAATGTTAGTAGAAACGACCTTTAATCAGGCCACCATAATCGGATTCCAGTCACCACAGCAATGATGGGTTATGCTGTTACGAAAACATGATATTTTATTAAGAATCTGAGTGACATAAAAATGGATGCAGAGAACACCAGAAACAGTCCCTCAGGTTTTAAAAAGTGTATAAAACCAAGTTTATTGACTGTAAAAATAAAACTGTAACATAAGGTGTTGGTGGACGCCCTCTGTACAGTTAGCTGCAAATTGTGTATACACTACTGACTAATGTTGACTCTTAATACAACGACATAAGGTTGGTAAAACCAGAAAGTCTTTACATACTTTTGCTGCTGACTAATCGTAAAATATGATTTGCCAGAGCTTGTAAAATGAAATGAACTCTCCCAACCCGAGTATTAAGTATATAAAAAGTACCTATACATATGTTGCAGCTATATTGAAGACTATGTACATCTACACTTATATTATAAAGAGGAAAGATTTGTATTTTTGTGTGTGTGTATGTTTGTAATGAATAAACTCAAAAACTACTATTTTTTTTATATAAATAATGGGCTTGCTCTTAACTACATACTTAACTATACGGTTAAGAAGAAGCCTAAGATTAAGCGAGCTTACTCAGAGGCACTGGTTCTCCCACACACCAGCGGAACACAGAGGCACTGTTTGGCGCTGGACTCCGGCAGGAGGGTGGTAGCATCCAGGCGACCTCTTACGAAGGCTAACACCGCAGAGGGATCTGTTAGCCGTCATCATTGGTTAGAAAACCAAAGATGCCGTTGCCCAGGGTGGACCAATAGGAGGTAGATCCCACCACCCCATACTGTGCGGATTTCAATAATTCTTCCACCATTAGCTATATTCACCTTAAGTGGCATAATCTATATTTATTGCTAGAATGATTAGGGATCCTTATAAAAAAAAACTATTTAACATTGCAAAGCCTGGACGGGCCGCTAGTTATAAAAATAAAATAAAATAAATGTGGACAACATCACATACATTGTTCTGACCCCAATTTGAATAACTATTTAAAGCTTTCGTATTTTGGAAATCAGGCCCCTAATTCGCGTAACCGAATCGTATCACAATCGTAATTGAACGACAGGTTTTTGACAGTTCTAGTATGGGCTAAATGTCAAAATCGTCCAATTCAATCACGATGGAACTGCGATTCGGTTACGAGAATTAGGCCCCAGAAACAACGAAGGTACCAGAAACACCCAGACCCGGGAAAATGTAGAAAAACACATTTTTCAAACAAAAATCTACATTGACCCGTCCGACAATCGAACCCGGGACCTCAGAGCAGGCGACACCTTGAAAACCGGTGTGTACGCTACTCCGCCACGAAGGTCGTAATAAATGACATGAATGACTAGCGAAACTGAGTTTTGGAAAGACAGTGATATGATTAATACTAACTGACAGACTGGACTGAAGTACCAAAGTAAGGTCATGTAAAGTACCTAACGGCTTGGAATCATCCCACTGCAGGGACAAGACCTCCATCAAGTCACCACAGCAATGATGGGTACAGGCATAACCACCACGCTTGCCAAATGCGGGTTGGTGATCACAAACCCGAGCAATGTTTGGAAATTCGAAACTCTTTTGCCTGACGCGAGAATCGAACCCAGGACTTCGAGACCCTTTACCTAATTCGACCAAAAGGGCGATATGTTTAATATTTGTTTACTATTATTGTATTTATGTAATTTATGTATTTTTGTATAAGGAATTTGGTTAAATATTGATCTTTTTCTTTCCTCATCTTGCACCGCCTGTATCACTCCTTCTTGTCCCCATGGTTGAATGGTAGAGAATACTTTTAAGGTTAATTAGTTAAACGTGATGTGTGAATTGAATGTTATATTCCAATGAATGTAATTACTGATACCTAGAAAAATATTTCATAAAACAGTTACTAACCAAACAATGTAGGCATTTAATATCAATATATAAACTTGAAAAATTTTATCTTAGGCGGGACAAAAAAAAATATTTACAAGTTTATATACTGATATTAAAAGTGCAATTAAGTTGCTAAAATATCAAATAAAGTATAATGTAGGCATTAATAATATTATAAGTTAACATAAAGTTGGCTCTAAATATAAAGTATAAAATTTTAAATTATGTGTAGATACATTATGTAAATGTAATAACGAGTATTAACTAAGTATTTTGGGGTGGTGGGATCTACTTCCTAGTGGTCCACCCTGGGCAACGGCATCTTTGGTTTTCTAACCAATGATGACGGCTAACAGATCCCTCTGCGGTGGTAGACTTCGTAAGAGGACGCCTGAATGCTACCACCCTGCCGGAGTCCAGCGCCAAACAGTTTTTCTGTGTTCCGCTGGTTTGTGGGAGAACCAGTACCGCTGGGTAAGCTCGCTCAAGAGTCATCATCGCGCTATGTAGTCAAGAGCAAGCCCATAATTTATAAAAAATAAAAATAAAATATGGCGTCACCCTCTCTGTCCATTAACATTTATATTGCTCAAGGTCTATAATGAACTTTATTTAATTACTTGTAAGTCCTTTGTAAGATTATGGAATGCAATAAATTATTTGAATTAAGTCAACCTAAATTTTACTATCCAATAAAGTGTAAATAAGTAAATAATTCGATGAATTCCACAATTTGTCTGCGACACACGACATCGTAAACATTTTATTGTCGTATTCGTTACTCCGATCACGTGGTGCGTCGTAAAAGGTGGGAAAAGGGGGGAACGTCTCGCCAATATAAATAGTTTTATCTAAACAGAGAAATCGTTACTGTTAAAATGAACATTGTATAGAGTTGAAATTAAGATTTAGTACACTATTAAGCGACGCTGTAAAGGTTTATAGTTGTTAAAGTTTCAGTAAAGGTGTATCTATTTGCGTCATTAGTTTATTTACAAGAACATAGTAAGTAATTGTAATTGGAAGCAAGAACATTTGGACGACCATTTGGATCAGCGGTAGTGAACGCTGCTTCTAAGCCATGGGTCGAGTGTTCGATCCCCGCACAGTACAAATATTTGTTTGCATAAAGTCTGTTTGTACTGGTCTGGGTGTTTTCTATGTATTTACAAAATAAGTACATATTCACAAAAAAATAATAATATATTATAAGTAAGTTTATTGGTTGTCTTGTAGCTTCGTAGTAGTTGCTTAGTTTGGGACTAGATGGCTCTGTGTGGCCCAGTGTGGCATGTCTGAAAATATTTATTATTAAAAGTAATGGTCATACAATATACAGTAGTTAGATAAAAGTTTAACTAGTATCTTTTTAAAAATACTGAATCACAAGGAAGATAAAACTTTACAAATGAATTATAACTTTACAAAATTGTCTCGAACTGGACAAGGTTAAAACAAATCACCGCGTCTGTCTTTTAACATTGAGGCTTGAGTCGAATCAAATACCTACTTAAATTGTTACTTTCGTAAACATCAAATAAAATAAAGAGAATAATCGCCATTCTCGATTTCGACAACTTATATTAAACGTCGGTTCTTTGATAGTCCAGTCATAAAACCTAGTCACAGTCAAAATGATATGCATTTAGTTTCAGTAGCTTTAGAGCGTCATTCTTATCATTGTTCTGGCAAATCTTTATTTACCAAATACAAGTAAAATATTAGTAATTAGTTATTTACAATATAATAAAAAATCTTTACCATTAATATTATTGAATCTTTTGTTTTTGGTTATAATAATATGACAAACATTTAACGCTTCATACAAAGTTTACCAGAATTTTAACATACATTCGACTAAACTAAAACTCTTTTTCTAATAACAACATTTAGAATTTTCCAAAAATGCTTACAATTTAGGCTGCTGTAGGCTACTAAAGGATTATTTTATAAGAGTTTGTTATTGTTCTGTGATCATGGTTTTTAAGAGTGCCAAAATATTAAAAACTTACGAAATACAAAGTATAAGATCAATATAAACTGTTTTCATCAATATCTAGAGTATTTTTTGATGGAACCACTCGTTTTGTTAGACGTACGTCGACAGACGGACGTTTTTAAATGTTTCTTATGAAAATTATAAAAATGTCTTTTCATCAACTGAAAAATTGCGATATTTAATTAATTGTTAATCAAACATCCAACAGGGTTTAAATTCCATTTAAAGAAGTTCAAATAAGTGAAGTTGAGTTACTGATACAAACTAATTGTTCACTGTGCCTGTGTTAATAGATTGCACCCGCTATTGACGGCCGGCCTTGGGCCCGCTTGGCCTTTCATGCCTCGACCTGATTCGAGCGAAGATATTCAGAAAAGGAATTAAAAAGTTTGAGAATATATTTTTTTAACAAGCTGAAAAAGAAGAGGTTCGGAAATTGGCGCTCATATGAGAATTTTTTTAGTAACTAGTTGTTATAAAATGTTGTGAACGTGTAACTTATTTTTGTCGGTTTACATATGTATTTAAAATTGACAAATAATGTTGTATGTGCCAATCTCGCAAATTTTAAAGCTTGATAGGGAACTTGAGGTTTTTGTCCGCATAAACTGATACAGGTTATATCGCGAGAACGGAAATCTGTGCCCAGCAGTGGGATACGAAATAGCCTTTAATCTTTCTCAAGATTCACTCTTTCTTTGTACCAAATTATTAAGTTAACCATCAAAATTGATACAGTAGTTTAGTTAATCATAAATGGATATTTTCACTAGATGTTTGTACACCCTCTACATAATAAAATCGGAGATCACAAGATATAGTTAACGCAATAACGTTAACGTTAACAAACAAAGTCGCAAGCATATTCATAACTTAAATTCAATATTTTTACTACGTTTTCCCATCAGAACTCAGAGTAGCGCGTTTAAATCACTTGAAAGCACCAAAAGTCGTAGTCGCTCGTAGTAGCTCGTAGTCAATTTTACAAGCCCGTAGCATTTCGTAGCAAAGTGAAAGCGTCGCGCGCCCATTAGACCTGCTACAAAGCACTGCACGTAAATCTGATATACTAGTGATGGGCACAAAGCCATGTACCAGTTACTATTACAGATTGTACCAATTGGTATAATCATCATCATTCACTAGCCCTGTTCCCAGGTCATCTGGGGTCGGCGCAGTATGTTTTACTCTTCCATACAATCCTGTCAGTCGTCATGGAGTCGTTTATTCCCTTCTCAATCAGATCCTTTCTAACACAATCAATCCATCTCTTTTTAGGTCGCCCTCTACCAGTCCATCTATCAACAAATTATGGATTTAGAAAATTATTTTGCTAATGATTTCCGCTTGTTAATATACCGGCCTAGATACCTTCACCACACTACCCGCACTAACACTGATTGAGCAAGCACTATTTCATGCAGGAAAACCGCCCGCCCTCCCTCAAAAATGCATGCAGTGCAGTTAATGCAATTATTAGTACCCAACACCAATATAATAAAAACCTCGACGCGTTTCGCCACTTCACGTGGCATCCTCAGGAGATGTTGTCGCCTTCGCTGCGCTCCGACGACTAAGATGTGAAAACTGGCGAACAGGCGTTTCATAGAAACTCCCCACTACGACAACAGGTTGTGACGTTCAATCTGCGTTGTTATTGAAATTGGTTTGATTTGATTGAAAGTGGTTTGAGTTTTAATTTAAATGATAATTATGATTTTAAATTAAATAAATTTGAATTTAAATTATAATTATTGTGATTTGAATTTAAATTTTAATTGTGATTTGAATTTGAAAAAATATTGAGTGCATGAAATAGTGCTTGCTCAATCAGTGTTAGTGCGGGTAGTGTGGTGAAGGTACCTAGGCCGGTATATTAACAAGCGGAAATCATTAGCAAAATAATTTTCTAAATCCATAATTAGTTATGGATTTCCGCAAAGTAACGCCTGAGTCTATTAATTTCATCTATCAACAGTCATATTCATCACTCTTCTTCACCAATTGGTATAATGTGACGTACAATATACTAACTACTACTAGTAACGGCCGATAGTCATCCCACTGCAGGGCAAAGGCCCCCATCATTGAATTCAAGTTACCACAGCAATGATGGGTTCAGGCATATTCAACACGCGCGCCAAAAGCGGGTTTGTGAGCAATGTTTACAAATTCAAAAATCATGTTGCCCGACCCGGGTATCGAACCCGGGACCCCGAGATCTTGGCCCGGTATTCGAACCACTAGACTAGACCAACGGGACGTTAAAAGGATGTAGCATAATACAATTTTATTAATTCGTCATGTCATTTATTATTTTTATACACAAATTAAGAATAATATTATTATTTATTTATATGACTAGTAAGAAATCTTAATATATTATCTCAAATATTTTAATAAATAGATGTGAATTTAAGTGTAAATTGTTTCAGTTTCGGTTCCAGTGAACGACGACAATCTAATTGGCGTTGTCTTCATTTTTAGTTTTGAGGGAAATAAAATAACTGATTGAAATTATACCAGGTTGTAAAATCAACTATTACAAAATACTAGCTCCATCATTGTTCACATCACTAGCACACGAGTGTCATTCCATTTTCCCCGTGCATTATGCGCGCCCGCGCCCGGGAATTGAGTTTTTTTTAATCACATCCCACGAGAACCCTTGTAACGTCGTAAACATGCAAATACAGGTATTTCTGTTTAATGTTTTTTTTTGTAAACCTGGCTTAATTTCGAAAGGGTCATTAAGGTAGGTAGATTAATTTATTAATTAACATTTACGTCGCCCAGTGCTGGACGTAAGCCTAATGATCTTCACGACAATGGGTCCCGTGCCAGCCAATTTCAATTTCAATTCATATTTAAATTTGTTTGCATTCCAAAATGTAACAAAAGTAGTAATTACAATTAATTTCCGGCGACTTCCCGCAACCTTTATCAAATCGTCGGTCCACCTGGTCTGGGCCTTACTTATTTTCTACATGAAACACTCTGTAACTTTAAAATACTTTCGAAGGTTCAGTTTTTAAACGGGTAAAGGGTAAAGGAACTGTAATTGATTATTTATACTCTCGACTCAAAACATTTTCTTAAAAAGACACTGATTGACCAATACGTTCTTTTTGCAGGGGATTATAAAGAAAACTTAAAAGTAAATCTTTAATCTATGAACTTTTTTATATTTAGGTAAATTTATTTATTTATTTAAAATCACCCCTACCTCTATCATAACAGACATACGTATCCAATGCGATAGAGGGATTACTTTCTGTACCGAGAGAATGACTCTAAACGTAGTTTAATAAAGAACTCAGACTACACACTTATTCAACTTCTGGTTCAGGGTTCAGAAAGTCAAACGTCGATATGTACCTGACTGCCAAGGAGTGGTTATGTTTTTCGAGCGTATTTTGTGCATTTTTGTGTGTAAATATCGTCGTGCCGACGTATCTTCCAAACGGAGGGATTCGGACAGCTTAAGTACTCATTATTAGATTCGTCTCAAGAACCCAAGTGACAACACAGCTATTTTTTTTAAATAATTAAAAATGGCGGAAATTGGTTTTTCTAACCTTATCAAGTGGGGTATCAACATGTAGGATATTAAAAATTAAAAGTCATAATGTTTCATTGAAATAACGAAAAATAAATTTACATTGTTTCGTTTATTCGCATCGCTTTAAGTTGATATTTCGCAATTAGGGTTTTTGAAATTATCTCACTTGTTTAAGTAACAAAATATCAACTGAAGCAAATATATTACTTGCGAAAAAACTAGTCAAGGGTCTAGTCTAGTATAATTATAGTTAAAAAACCAAATTTATACAACAAATTTCTTTAGCCTTATTTCAAAATTCAAATTCAAATTCAAAATGTTTATTGCTTACTAAGTGTGTTGGTTACATTGATGTTCTTATGTTAACTACCGTACTTACGACTCAGTCACCTGGGCGGTATTGCAATATCGAGGGCTAGCATTAATCTAATATTAGGTACTTACTATTAATATAAACTTAAATTATAGATATTCTCTATTGCACAACATATTATTTAACTCAGAAAGGTACTATTAGTTGTATTTAGTATAAGCTTTAATATATAACATTATTGTAAACTATCGATATACCTAATATATATTTAATTTTGATAATAGTTTTTAACTCAAATTTCCTTGTTTTATTTATTTATTGCTTTTATCGTTTAAATAGTCATTTACTGAATAGTAACACTATTCTAACAGGTGGGATTTTAAAGTTTTTGAAAAGGATTTTAAAGTTTGATGGTTTTTTATATGTTGTGGCAATTTATTGAATATTTTTACTGACATACAGGGATGAAATTTTAACCACTTTCCAAAATTTTCCAAAATTTTTCAGTATCGTATTTAGAGCCTATTTATGAAATAAAAAATGTAAATTAAGTTGTCACCCGGAAATATTTTTCGCGATATAGTTTTCAATTTTTACGGTCCCAGACCTGTTAAGGTATAAAGGGAAACACAAAAACTTATGGATAGTATTGTAATGAATAAATGAGATGCACGTCGCGTAAAAAAAGTGCTACTAGGATGCATTATCAATTTTTTTTATTTTTGGCGGACATTTTCAAAGTGCTTTATCTTCACATTTTTGTACTGGGCTATACCAAAAGAAAAATACGTCATTCGTTTTTTGCCTCGTAGATTGCTATATTAAAATTTGGAAAGTGGTTAAAATTTCACCCTGTATAGTATGGACTAGTATTTAGCATTTTAATTCTAGACGGGGGTAAGTAAAGTCTATTTTTATGTCTTGTGTTGAAGTTAATATGTGTTTCTTTATTCTAAAACGGCTACTAATAGTTCAGCAATCAAATCACGAATCCTTTCATGCCTTCGCCTGAATATTGATTGGAGAAACTTTTTCAATTTATACGTTCAACCTAATGAAAACATATCTAATGGATTTCTAATATGTAAATTGTCTGGGGTGAGGGATTTCGCTACGTAAGTGCCTTCTATTAAACACACACAAAAGCCTTAAGTGGCGCCTCTATGGCGCAGTAGACTCAGAATAATCCTTCAAATGAAAAAGCAGGTTTTGCATTGCTACGAGAAATGTTTCCTTATAAGAGCTATTAAGTCTAAAAGTCACCGGAAAAGCTTATTCGGTACTAGCTGTTGCCCGCAAATTCGTATGCGTGGATTTTTGAATTTAAAACTGTGTATTAAAATTATCCCACGGGAACCGTACCTTTTGCCGCTATAAAAAGTAGCCTATATGTTATTCCAGCCAATAAACTAACACCGTGCCAAATTTAATTCAGATCCGTTGAGTAGTTTTAGCGTGAAAGAGTATCAAACATCCATATACAGGGTGAAATTTTAACCACCTTCCAAATTTTAATATATCAATCTACGAGACAAAAAACAAACGACGTATTTTTTCTTTTGGTATAGCCCAGTACAAAAATGTCAAGATAAATCAATAAGAAAATGTCCGCCAAAAATCTAAAATTTTTGATACGGCCGCCTAGCAACACTTTTTTACGCAATGTACTGTACATCACATTCCCTTATTACGATACTAATAATAAGTTTTTGACTTTCCCTTTATACCTAAACAGGCCTAAAACTATAAAAATTTAAAACTATATTGCTAAAAATATTTTCGGGTGTTAACTTGATTTACATTTTTTACTTCATAAATGGGCTCTAAATACGATACTGAACGCCTACAAAAATTTTGGAAAGTGGTTAAAATTTCATCCTGTATTCTTACAAACTTTCGCGTTTATGATATTAATAGGATATTTCAAAACGCGTAAGTTACAATATCAATCTTCACCTCTTTATGATCAGCTCACATATGTCCACTGCTGGACATTACGGCTTCCGAGAGGAGGATATTGGCAACCGCATACCGTGTAGAGAGAAAACGTTATTGCCTGTCTACTATTCGCGATAATTCTTGTCCTCACGACACCCGTAGCAGGAGAAGGGGTAGAGACTATTGTATTCTTCTTAAAACCAAATTACATTTACAAAAGTAACAACATAATTATGATCATCCCGCTGCAGGGCAAAGGCCTCCATCATTGAATTCAAGTTACCACAGCAATGATGAGTACAGGCATAATCACCACGCTTGACAAATGCGGGTTGGTTATCACAAACCCGTGCAATGTTAGAAAATATTTTAATATTAATATTAATAAAGCAATTTAATTGCGATTTTAATATCAGTATTTAAACTTGAAAAATTATGTCTCAGGCGGGACTCAAACCCGCATCTCCTCGCATGCCGAACACGGCGCTATACTATTAAGCACCATTTAAATCCTAGTGTTAGAAAATTTGAAACTTTTTATTGCCTAACCCGGGGATCGGTCCCGGGACCCCAAGATCTTTGTCCAGTATTCAAACCACTCGACCAACGGAGCGTTTGACACCAAACGACCCGTGAATTATAGCCAAATGGATGCCGTCAGATTAAGGGACTAATGTGTACCCTGTCACTCATCGTATTGTCCTAGCTCAGACTCGGCTAAATTGGTCTTGGCCACGTATTGTGCAGCTGACAATTGGTGAAAATAAAAGCTATTTGCGGAGCTTTTACGGTTCAGTTACTTTCGGCTATAATGAAATAAAAGCTAGACACAACAAGGCATAATATTGAGGTTTTGTCACGGTTGATTTTGTTTTAAGAAAATAATAAACTAAGTGTTTCATTTGCCCAAAAAAATATACAGTTTCAATAAAAATAAAATAACTAAAATGTGTTTCGAAATAAAATGGACGGACGGAATTGTAAAATGCACTTCTTACTTTGTTAACTACGAGTATTAGCTCATTTGAAAAACCAGCCGTCTAGATAAGTATTTTTTTAATTTTTATTTATTTTATTACAATTTCTGTTAATTTTCTTAGGTTCTACAAGTATATTTATTTAAGGGCTGCATACATACGTTATTATTTGGAATACCTTTTCACATCCTATTCGTGTTTTATCACATTTTATTCCAACAATCATCAATAAATTTTCGATTATACGTCAAAGCTTGCGAAGCTCAAATCGAAATCAAATGTCACAAAAGCCCTGCATTTCAACAACACATCTCATAGTGTTGCGTGGCAAATAAAAAGCGTAGAAGCAATGTAGATTGTAAACCATATTTAAAAAACAAGTTATCATAATGTTCCAATGAAATACGCTATCTGTTTATTAGGTTGGTAATACTCTTTTATTTTTACATTTCAATGTATAATAAAACTTGTTTTTGAATACTAAGAAAGTTTTTGTTGTTTCATAGAAAAAATGTTTTTAATCTTGTCCCAAGTTTATCAATATAAATAATCTGATATCGTGGTTTTCAAGCCTTAGGACTCCTTCTGCGACAGAAGCTGGGACCAACGGTTTAATGAGCTGTCGAAGCGTGGCTAGACCCCAACATCTTTCGGACCGAAGCCCATTTTGAAAAGTTTGCTTCCAAACTGTCCGGTACAAACTGGGGATCCTTGCATGTTTGGCGTTACACCGAACGACTGAACTGACTGGGTCGTCATTTGTTAAAATTTCGCAATACTCGCCTTGGGAAATCCTAACAATTTTGACTAAATATAATAATTACTCGTAAGTAAGTATTACATTTCAAATTTCCGAACGTTGCTCGGTTTTCTGATGACCAACTCATATTTGGCAAGCGTGGCGATTATGCCTTTGCCCGGCAGTGTAATAATTATGGGTCGTTACTTTATCCTGACAGCTGACGGTTCTAATTTTAAATTTACTGGGTTGTACCTACTCACAAAGAAATGAATATACATAGCGCCTCTACGCTTTGATCGTTTACTCGACTGTGTCACAAGCCATCAAATTGACATTAGGCGTATTATCTACCCCCGCTGGATCCCGGTTCACTCCTGTGCTGGGAAAAGGGATTTCCTTGCAAATTGGTTGCGAGTTGCTTTGGGCGGATGGCTAGGACATAAGAAATGAAGATTGTTTAATTTCAGTAGGTATACACACACAAACACGCGCACACACGCACACACATACACAATATAACGTTACTGTAGAGAGTTGACATTAAAATAAAGAGATTTTGGTAGATATTATCTATCGACCTGTGTGGTGCCGGAGCATACACAACGGTTTTAAGGTGCTGTCTGCTGGGTTCGTTTTCCGGACGAGATCACGTCGATTTTTTGGGATCAAGCAACTTAGATCTAAGATATCATAATATTGATAATAAAGGCCGCAGACGTGGAACTGGTGAGTTTCGTCCAAATTTTGTTTTACGTAGAGGAAGAAATAAAAACTTAGCTGGTATACCTGGCTGTTATGTGCATGGTGGTGAGATCTACCATCTAGTGGTCCACCCTGGGCAACGGCATCTTTGCTTTTCTAAACAATGATGACGGCTAACAGATCCCTCTGCGGTGGTAGGTTTCGCAAGAGACTGCCTGCTACCAGCCTCCTGCCGGAGTCCAACGCCAAACAGATTTTCCGAGGAGAACCAGCGCCTCTGGGTAAGCTCGCTCCATCTTAGGCTTCTTCTTAACCGTAGAGTTAAGTATGTAGTTAAGAGCAAGCCCATTGATTATTAATAAATAAAATGCGATCGCTCGTAGCTTAGACAGTACAAACTCACTTGTTGTTACGCAAAACGCTGACATTAACAAAATTTAAGCAGCGATTCAGTTAGAAGCACTTCCCCCGGTCCTGAGGGAAAAATGGCGACTAACTCACTCCACGTGCCTGATTTAAGCGTTGTATACGTTGATAATATCAAAAACAATAATACAAGTATGTATTTGATAGACAGGACGTTATTAAATGAAAGATATCGATAAAAATCACTTGAACTCAATGGATACAAATTCTTTCGTACATACTAATGATTTTATTTGATTTGATTTGATGATCTTTCATTTAAACTTCCTGTCTATCAAATACATATTAGCAGCCAGCACTAGGCTGCTGTGTTGTAGGTGCTGTTCGTGGACAAAAATGTAGAAAAAAACTTGAATACATGAAGAGCACCAAATATCGATAGATAGGTACTTTTCGTGGACTAGGCCAGGTGCTATTCCGCAGGTGCTATTCGGGCGGACGCTCTAATTGGACTACGTCGAGTCGCATACGGTGCCGAAACTGTAGTGGCCATAGATGCTTCATGCAGTTTCGGCGCTGTGTCCAAGTTTGAATGCTCAGGGGGCTTACCATCAGCTTATAGCAAGCCACTCAATTTCAAGGCAGTTCAACAGTAGGGCTGCTTTTGCCCTGCTAAAAATCATACCATAACCGCTGAAAAGATAAACGACTTTAGCATCGCTAAACCAAAAGGTGAACAGCTAAGCTTGTCTATGGTCTGTTTGTCTGCAGATTGCATGAACGAGATAGAGCTATACTGGTTCAGATAAATCTGTCTCTTTTTAGTTGAAAACGTTCAAATACACAAATACATGATTTATTCCAAATTACCGGTTTTTGAAAAACTTTCTACTTATTGGATTTTAAAGAGAAAAAGTCGATCTAAATGTTGCTATTCTGCAGGAGATTAGTTAAATTACTAAATTCTAGTAAAATTACCTTCTTGACGATAGTACTTAATGTACAGTGTTGGGTTATTGAAAATGTGGATAATCATTTTAACGTGATCATGATTGGAACGGTTCTGCCTGCATTTTTGGCGGTAACATTCAAAAATTGAAGAAATATTTCATTTTCCCGGAGTAGTACGTACGATTTAAGACTATTTTGTATTTACAGTTAACACTGAGTTAAACCACATTTTCACAATGTCATATTTGTGTTTAATTATTGAATAAAGTAAAGTGGTATTGTAATTTTATTAAAATATTAGTATAAAAAAGTGATCATCCATCGACTTTCAGTGAAAACCAACAAAAAAAAACGCCTAGTTTCTCACACCCAACTGTATAACCTTTGGGAATAACAGTTAACAAATCTTTAACAGCTGGAGACCACTCCAAGCGAATGGCAAGGGTGGCAGAAATTTAAATTCTGCAGGCGATGTAGTCATAAAATTAGGGTTTGAATGGAGTTTCTGATTCAGTTACACTGTGTAGTAAAGGAGTACTACAACTTTTTACATAGGTAATAATCTATTCTATTTTAGTATTGACTGGGTAGACTAAATGCAAAAAATAAAACATAAAATAATTAATGATTCAAGGAGAGGAAGAGGAAACAGAAAATTATATTACATATTAGGTATTCTCTACCAGTCGAGCATTTGGTTAAGTAGACATGTTTCGCAGAATTTTTGCAGTAAAAAAAACAAACACATGATTTCATATACTTATGTAATATAATTACAAAAAAATATATTTCAAACACATATTAAAATAATAAAAACATACTTAATATAAAAGTACTTCAGTTTTAACCCTAAATTTAAAATCTAACAAAACAACCATAACTTAGTACTTATATGTAGGTATTAACTGGTCGGCTACCGAAGTTGTGGAATCGAGCCATAAGACAATTGATTTGTGTCTGGAATTACTGGTATAAAAGGGGTTAAAAAATACATCAATACATAAGCTTATTGGTGAACCTCTTCATCTGTGAGATAAATTTGCTTGATCTGTGAGATAATGAAGTATGTAATGTAGGATTACACATGCTTTTGCAATAAGGCCAGCTACCTGTGGTTGGTAATGTAACATTGAAAAAGAGTCTGTAGAACACCTATTGATCTCTCTCTGTCGTTAAGAGTTTTTACATGTCTCTGTATAGGTATAATAGGCTTCAGAAAAATCTAGATCTGATTTAACAATTGTTGTCATCATAAATTTGAGCAGTGGATATCTAGAATCACCTACAATAAAAGGAAATATTCATTAATTTTATCATCTTTGTAAGACTGCTGCAAATGTGTTATATATGAACTAAAACTTTGTTGTCTTTTACACCCAGACAATATTTAAACAAACAAATTAAGCAACATATTCATAACACAAGGGTTTTAGGTGCTATAACCTGTAAAATATGTATCTTTATCTTTTCTTTTTACTCAATTGAACGGAAAGGACATATCTTTAAAGTTAAACTAAAATGTGTATTCTATGTTTACCTAAAAGCCATACAGATGCTATAGTGCTCAGTTCATTCAAGTGAGACTACAAAGGATGATTAGACCATATTTTATTGTAAATTAAATGAATCATCGCCAACATTTACACTTATAAATTCCATGTGTTTGTTACAAATCTGAAAAAAGTATTACACATAAATATTAGTAAGAAAGAAGAGTTATAAAATTTAAAAGTACAGTTTTTCAATATATTCTATTGTATATACCTACTCGTATTACATCACAAAACCATGCT
This sequence comes from Anania crocealis, assembly GCA_949315895.1. Taxonomy (NCBI): domain Eukaryota; kingdom Metazoa; phylum Arthropoda; class Insecta; order Lepidoptera; family Crambidae; genus Anania; species Anania crocealis. The sequence goes on along the minus strand of OX438871.1, from coordinate 16,751,687 downwards.
AACAATTTGGTAAATGATGATATAAACATTTTATACAAAATACTAATTCAAAGACCTTCAGGTTTCTTTACATTGTAATTAGGTTCCTTAATCTATAGTGAAACATGTAAATTTTCACAAAACTGCTGAAAAAAGTCTGAGAAACGCATAAAATATGTCGAAAAAGTTAGTCTCCTAGTAACTTTTTCAAGATGGCTAGGATGACATTAGCTTCGCTCAAAAGGACGTTTACCTGCTGTCAAATTGAGTGTCATGGTATGAAAAGATTGAAAAGTTCATAGTAAAAAAATGGTGAACGGTTTAGAAACGTCGACGTAAATTGGCCTGCCACAGGCCTGCTAAAAACGATGTCATAGTACAAAAGAGCAATGCAGTCCAATAGCAGTCCTGCTTTAAGAGCTAATGGTAAGGCCCCAGATTGCGATCGCCTCCCGCCTACCAAAAGTGACGATTATGGCCAAATCTATAAATAAGGATATTTAAAAAAATTAAGATTGTTTACATTTTCACACCAGCTATTTAATTGCTTAAAAAACACTTTCAAATATTTGTGGTAGTCCAGGGAAGGTATAAACGATGAGAAAATATGGAAAAATTGCGAGGAAGATAGTAAAAACGTAAATTTTTCATATTTCCGTAAATAAAATATTCTACATAATTTTTCCAGCCATTTGAACGAAAGAAGACTTCAATTGTCTTTAGGATAGGTGGTACGAAGTACACCGGGTCATCTATACTAATATTTTAAAGCTGAAGAGTTCGTTTGTTTGAACGCGCTAATCTCAGGAAGTACTGGTTCGAATTATTTTTGTGTTGCATAGTCCATTCATCTAGGAAGGTCTTAGGCTATATAACATCATGCATGCTACAACCAATAGAAGCGAAGCATCAGTAAAAAAATGTTGCGAAAACGGGGAAAATTATTCATATTTAAAGGCGTCCTTTGCGTGTTCTGCGTAAACGGTTCAAGTCACCACCCAATAAATATATCAATAAAAATAAGAAACCCAATCGCGATCATAAAAACAGAAAATTACGCGGACGAGGTCGCGGGCAACAGCTAGTGTTTAATAAATCCCAGACACACGAGAATATCCCTCAGCTGCCCTTTGTACCGCAGCCCTGTATAGCACGCGTTGGCTTCACAATTGGGCGCCCACAAAGGGTATTTGGTTACAGTAATTGATTCGCGTGGACAAAGCGGACACTGAATATACATATGTATAAAACGTGTTACATACGTATCAAAGGCATATAATACATGCCTACATGTCAGCCGCTGACACAACAATATTATTTACAATGTTTCTGAAAATGAAAGACAAATTTACTTATTATATCTAGATATCTGTACTCTTCTTCTATATAAATAAAAACTAATCACTGAAATATGTGTGCGCGCATAATTCAGACTTTACTTAATTATTAGGGGTTAAAGTATAAAATTGCCGTTTTGTATGGACGAAATCGAGAAAAGTCATTTTTCCATACTAAAAATTTTTTAGTTTTTTTAAAAACGCCTGAACCGTTTTGGATGCAATTAAAGGTGGAAGTTAGATGATTATAAAGCTACGCATTATAGTAATTAAATTTCTGAAAATCAAAGTATAATTATAAAACAAATATACTTAATTGAAGCAAGAAGGTCAGCTGACACATTGTAAGGGGTCTTTTCAACGACTTCCTTTGAAGTAATAGGCACTAGTATTGCATTTTTTTTAGTCAAAAGTTACTTTATTTAGTTTTTGATACAATACAAAAAGAATTACGCAATAATATGACTATACTTAAGAGCTATAAACAAAATAAAAAGTGGGAAAATTTCATACTTTAACCCCTATTACTTTAACGACTTCCACCTTAGAATAGAATAGAATAGAATAGAAAATCTTTATTGCTATAAATGTGGTACATTGATGTTACAAATCACTTCGTGGGCTCTCGCATTTAACCAACCTTGTGACAGAAACCCGTACCAACAACTTAAGATGCCTTAAAGCTTTAGCTATAAAAGCCAAGAAGTCCCCACTCCTTCCAGACCCAAGCCAATTTAGAAAAGTTCGTTTTCTAAACTGACCCGACCGAAAATCAAACCTGGGACCCTTGTGGGAGTAGTCATAACGTTGAACCACTACGCCAACCGGGGATCCGCATTAATTAATAATATTCGGTTTCCAATCACTATTTTACACTATAGATTCTATATAATAACGAAAGTTATCATGGAAGTATGTGTATCGATCTCCCACCGTCGAGTCGCCTTCAGGGCATATAACTTATGCATGCATCACGCACCAGCACCACACTGACGCAAGTTGCGACTATATGTATACCGTAGTTTATTATGTTCTCTACGAACGTAATATTCGTATTATTTTTATTAGATACTCTAACATACCATATTTAAAGAATAAATAAATAAATGAGGACAACATCACATAGGTACATTGCTTTTTGAATAACTATTTAAAGCACTTTTATTTTTGAAACCAGAAACAACGAAGGTACCACAAAAAAATTAAAAAAGTTTAGAAAAAACCCTTTTTTCCTACATTGACTCGTCTGGGAATTAAACACAGGACCTCGAAGCTGACGATGCCTCGAAAACAGGTTTGTACGCCACTACGCCACACAGAAGTCGTCAAAATATATCATAAAAAATATAATCTCACGCAACGAACCATTGAACAGAACTTTATACAGAACCTCTTTTTATGATTGACTTAAAAAATATAAGACAATCAACCAACATACTTCCACGTCATAATTTCAATGTCTTGACGCAGCGGTGTGACAGCCTAATATTAATATCAACAAATTAATTTGCACCGTTGATACTTGTCGCTAATTCCTTTATTCCTGGTTTTTCCCTCTACCTCAATGTTCCCGAGGGATTTAACTGGAACAATGATAAGGGTAATGGTGACACTTGTTACGGGAATTGTGATAATTCCCCTGTTTTGTTTAAAGTATAATCGCGCTAATGTTGTAGCTTAAAATATTAATCGAGTTGTAACTGCGGATTCTCCCCATTACACTCCTACGCTACGGGGGCTAGATTATGTATATTATTAAGAATTATAATTATTATCTTAAGATTAAGTTTTTCAAATTGGGAGGTACTATTCCTTGGATCGAATTTTGGACTATCTTTGATGACTTAATTCTACAACAATCGGCTAACCGTACGAATTCTCTAACTATTGGGCTACCAACTCCTAAGAGTCGTTATTAAATTCGGTTTCACAGAAACTATTTTTATTTTTAGTATGGTTATTTTTCATAAGTATGCTGGTGTCAGAGTTTTCCGAGCCGCCTAAAACAGGTCTTTGATGTGAATTTCACGACTTACTTCTTGCGTTAGAAGCCGGACCAGGGGCCTCATTAAGCTATTTCAATTGCAGTTCGATCGTGATTGAATTGTGCGATTTTGACATTTAGCCCATACTAGAACTGTCAAAAACCTGCTATTCAATCACGATTGTGATACGATTTGGTTAGCTGAATTACGGCCGGTCCCAATAATCTATCTATCATTATTAGAAAACAACTTCTGTCTTTGTTTCTCTGGACGGCAAAATCAGAGACGGAAGATGTTTTCTATCTCCGATGTGCCAAAACTGAAGATAGATAGGTTATTATGACCGGCCGTTAGGGGGCAGCGGTTACGTTGCACGACTCCGGTGGTCGGGTCATCAGTACCTTTCAGCCCCAAGTCAATTCAGAAAATATATTTTCCTGCTTTTCCTTGATCCCGGGACTCTTGCGTCCTATGCTCCACTGCACTGACTGCGCCTATTGCAGGAACCTGACGTGATTTCTTTTACGTCTTCCATATTGCGATGGAAAGACCAGCGGATGACCCTCTAACGCACACTACTGTAAAGTTTGATTTTAAATCGGTCCTTGATCTATGGCTTTTTCCTTGTCAGCAGGTGGTCGTCATGGGCAGCAGCACCACATCAGACAAGACCATCAACACCAGCACAGACTCTGCTGCCACTGCCCTCACCTCCGTCACGGGAACAGACGACTCCATGGACGCGGAGCCTGAACCACCCGAACCCCCTCCCCAACCCCAGAGCCTCATCGACGCGGAACCAGCCCCAAGCAGGAATTCTAACAAACCCCCCAGCACCGCCCCACCCCACTACCACAGAGCCCAGAACAGCTGTGAAATCGAGTCGCCAGCTTACACCAAACCACAATCAGCGACGGACACGTTAGATTCTCCCAGGCCAGGGCCAGCCAGATTCATCTTCGATATTCCTTTACCTGATCCAAAAAGACATGAGAAGCCCCGAAATAAAACTCAAGTTCAATCCAGCTCGCCGTCTACGTCAATACAAATACCTTACGACCCAAAAGCAGAAACTCCTAAAAGTCCAAAGATGATTCAGGCAAAATACGAGACACATTTCAAGTTTGAACCAGAACCGGTAAAGAGAAGAGGGAGTGAGCCTCGGATGAAGCATAAACAGAAGATGGAGAAGCAAGAGTATTATAAAGATGAGGTGGCGAAACTTAGGAGGCAGTTGGAGGGAACAGAAGTGTTCACGACGGCGAGGAGAAGATCTTCCGCGCATCAGCATTCGGTTCCTCCGCCTTCTTCTAGAAGACAGTCTACAGGTACCTATATATATACAGTTTTGACAATTATAATGTTTTTTTTCTTCTTATGACATATTGTTGTGGAGCAATCTGTTTTAGGATATTTATGATTGAATAGCTTAAAAAATCCTTCATTCAAATGATCTGGGTAGTGAGTGACTTCAAATATCAGCTGCCTTACGGCCGTTTTCAATATCCTATCTATCTTCAGTTTTGGCATATCCGAGATAGAAAACAACTTCTGTCTTTGTTTCTCTGGACGGAAAAATCAGAGATAGAAACTGTTTCCTATCTCCGATATGTCAAAAATAGCGATAGATAGGTTATTGGAAATGGCCGTTAGACAAGTGGCTTTCCAATATCGTTTACGCTAGACGAATAGATGTCAAATGTATGAAAATGACATTAGCTTACGATCGTTCCATCGTTTGTTAAATGTCATTTTCATACATTGTTCGTCTGGCGTAAACGATATTAAAAAGCCACTTGTGTAAGGCCGCTGGTCCAATTATGTTTTCTAATTAAATTCCCTTTTTATTTTAAATATACTAGAATTTAATTCAATACTCTCATAGCTTTGTTCGAATTAACTGGTTTTGGTTAGGGAATTTTCAATTTAATTAAGGGGACGCGAAATCCTAAGAATGAAGTGGCTGTACCTATATAAACCTCGATAAGTTTTTTAAAGGTATCCCTATTGCGATTCCCAACTAAAAGATAAATTTAACATAGAAATATATTTTCGTGGAATATTACTATCCACCTTTGACTGAACTCCATTGTTCCTCAGCCGCTCAAGTCCACGTCACAGCCAACCCTTTGGACTCAGCCGCGACAACCATACCAGCGGGCAGAACAACCATAGTGGTACAGCAGCCGTCTCTTTCCCTCGACTACGGTGGCTGCTCCACAATCCTCGTGCGAGACGAGGACGGAAGACGCAAGAGCAGGGTCTGCAGCGATCACATACAGCAGCTTTTGGATGTGACCAGTCAGTTCACGTCGGAAGATTTGCATGACTTTGACAAGAGGTAAGTTTAGACTATGTACTTGAACAATTTCTGTAGATTTTCTTCTTATGTATGGTTTCTACCGTTATCCATGGGACGAAATACCATTCGGACTACTTTAGTAAATAACGTGACGAGACAAAAACCAAATAAATTTTTTTTTTTTTGTTATTGCTAGTATATATAGAATGTTAAGATAAAGCACTTAGAAAATGTCCACCAAAAATAAAAATAAATTGATACGGCCTCCTAGCAACACTTTTTTACGCGATGCGCATCTCTTTCATTCATTACGATATTTATAAGTTGTTGATCCCCTTATACTTAAACAGTCTTAGGCCCGTAAAAATTTAAAACTATGTTGCGAAAATTATTTTCGGGTGAAAACTTGATCTACATTTTTTACTTTATAAATGATCTCTAAATACGATACGGAATGCCTATAAATAATTTTGAAGGTGATGAATAAGTCATCCTGGATAATCAATTCTACTGGATATAACAAAAGAATTCATAAGAATCGGCCGAGCCGTTTAAGAGATAAAACCCTAAGCAATAGAGTCCAAAATAAGTCATCGCTCAAATAATTGCTAAGATGAAGCAGTAGTGTGAGTGTGAGACACATACACAGAATGAAGAACTGATGGCCTTAATTGGGGTAAAAAGGTTCTGGAATCTCGACTGCGCACCAGACGACGATCTGTTTGGTACGGACCCCACCAAATGGACTGAAGATCTGGTGAAGGTCCCAAAAAGCTTACGAATACTGAACCAATGGTATGGAGATCCTGAATCCAGCAGCGGATGTCGTTTATCTGAGATGACAATGGCAATTATGATAATGATACAGTTAATAAATACTATGACTCTCGATAAGTCACAAGGTCACTCGACGGACACAGGCAAAATCGATACTTATTGGTATCACTGCGGAATACAATCAGAAAATCCGTAGGTCAGTAGCTGATATCACTTGAAGAACTTCTGAGGCAGTGTGTAGGATACGTTACAAAAAAAATAATAGCTGTGATGTCTAAAAAGGGGGTGCCCTTCGGTTCGCCTAAAATTTAAAGTCCTAATTTCATTTGGCCGAACCGTATTGGCCTAAACTTATAACGTATAATTATTGTCTAGTCTAACAGTTGTTTTCGCACTATTATAGATTGGTCTAAAAATTGAAAACCCTAATTTCAGTATGTCTAATATCGAAAGCACTAAAATGTATTAGCATCTTTTTTTGACATTACGCTCTATTTTTTTTAAACAGAAAAGTTTAAGAAACGAATCGCTCACAAACCGACCCCAAGCAATCTTGTCTGCCCTACCCCTAGAGTGTAATTCAAAAGCGCGTAGGCGCGGAGGGGCGAGGCGGCCCGCGGGCTTAGGAGCAGGAGGCTGTAAGCGAGGCGCTGCGGCTGAGGCTGGCCGGCGTAGTCGGCCAGAAAGCCGAAGCTGCGGTGGTGAGCGTAAGCCATCTGCGACGATAAGCACGCGTGGGACCGCCGGAGCCACGCAGCGCCGAAGCCGTCACGGAAGTCTGATTGTTTGGATGCATGCATGATTGCTTGTTTGCATGCATGTCTGCTTGATTGCATGCATGATTGCTTGTTTGCAGGCATTATTGCTTGTTTGCATACATGCTTGCTTGCTTGCTTGCATGCATGCTTACTTCTTTGCATGCATGCATGCTTGTTTGCAGGCATTATTGCTTGTTTGCATACATGCTTGCTTGCTTGCTTGCATGCATGCTTACTTCTTTACAAGCATGCATGCTGATAAAGTTTTTAACTTTCTGCGAATAAAAATTTGGAACTGCAAAAGGGTAGGTGTTATGATATATTCGGCGAAATTATAATACGGCGATATAAAGTTAAGCGTAGTAAAAATAGGCTAAGCACGTTTAGGATTAGTAAAATTGTGCGAAAAAATTTTAGGCTAATAGTTTGTGCGCCAATGACAATTAGGAGTACAAATAATTAGGCATCCCGATATATACCCCTAATAAGGTCCCCCACAGCTGACAAAAGGTAGCCGAAGCCTGGATACGGTCAGAGCGGGACTAATCATCATGGAGAACCTATGCCTAGATGTGTTATGGGTGTTATGGTTATTGTTATTCCCAAAGAAAGGTTTCGTCCTAATTGTCACTCTTGGTAGGCTGGTTATGTAAAGAAAAAAATTAAAGTAACAGCCTATAATCATCCCACTGCAGGGAAAAGGCCTCCATCATTGAATTCATGTTACCACAGCAATGATGGGTGTACTGGCACAATCACCACGCTTGCCAAATGCGGGTTGGTGATCACAAACCCGAGCAATGTTCGAAAATTCGAAACTTTTTGTTGCCCGTCCCGGGGATCGAACCTGGGACCCCGAGATCTTGGCCCGGTATTTAAACCACTAGACCAACGGGGCAGGTTATGTACTACTCATTAAGTCGAGAGGGTATGTAGGTAAGCATACCAGGAATAAGAATTAATATGGTTACTAAACTCAATTAAATAACATTTAACACTCTAGTTAAAAAAATCTAAATAAAATGTATAAGCTAAAATATTGTAAAGTCTATCTAATTTGTAAAAATAATATCAAAGTAAGTAGTAGTTTTAATAATAGTAACAAGCATCCATTCTCTCAAACTCTCGTGTGTAATAAAATAAAAATAAAAATAAATTAGAATAAAATATTATAACAGTAAGATTTACATTTGCGAAACGATGTAACTCATTCTTATGTAAATTTCTCAAGCACATGTTTTGGCTTACAGTTTAGGATAATAATCATATTATGTATAAAATTTGTACCATCTCAACTGTACACTGTTTTGTGTTTAAATAAAAAAAAAAAATTTTACTGTACTGCCCTGATTTGATATTTATTACTAAAATCAGAACTGGGCTCCCACTGACAATCAGCGTCGCAGTATGCCTTCGGGTGTAGCGACGAATGCTGAATATGGCACATTCATTGTTATTGTTTTTTGTAAATTTAATCTTTTTTCTAAGTGCCAAATAAACAAATATTTAATTCTATTCTGTCCTAAAATAACTGCCCACAGGAAATTGACCTGATTTTAGTATCTATTCGTTTTTTCCAAATGAAATTTGCAAAATTATTTACTCATTCATAATGGTGTATATTGTGATATTTATTTCTGTCTTCTTTTCTCTGACGTTAAGGAAAAATATTTTTACATATAGTAATAATCAATAATTTTACTATCTAAAAAACATCATTTTTCTGTCTGTTTGTGTTGAATAGATAGAATCAAATATATTATAGTAGATAGTATTTGAAAGAAAACTAAGGTATTTGGCTACATTTTTTTCAGTCTGTATCTACTCTCTAAAGCCATGGTTTTGTAAAGCTGTTTTTAAGAGACGTTTTGAAGAAATACATTTTAAAATATTCAAAGTATAAAAGTAGCTTAAAAAATAGATCTATGATATGATAAAGATATATGCACCTAAATATGACCAACTATTCTATCAACGCATAGCTCAAACAGTATAACGGATTGCAGAAATTTAGCATACCTACCTAATATGTAGCTTCTCTAATACAAATAACAAAGTTTATTTTGGACTATTAAAATCCACAAGGATAAAATTTCAGTAATAAAAACAGGAATGATGAAGATGAGCTGACTTAATAACATTTATTCTTGACAATTCGAATTAATTATCTTTAAAATCGTACGAAATTTTGACAGTTTTAAAAATCGGGAAAAATTTAGCGAATACGAAGAAATCAAATAGGTAATAACAATTGTCATAAAATTTGAATCAATCAGTCAGTTGAATCAGTACTGCAAGCAGATATCAATGCTTTGGCTAGTGAATACTGCCATAATTCGTGGCAAATATAAAAGGAAATATGTATAAAGTACATAATGATGTCGCTTATTCAAAATGGTAATAATAAAACACCTCTTGTTACAAAGCTAACAAGTCGCTAAATTGAATTTGGGTTATTGGAAATATGACTTCAAAGAAAATACAACTACAGTCAGCGGACTATTCTAACATTTTGTCCTTTACATAATTTGTCCTTTCACAGTTTTAGAAGTCTAGCAAAGCATATTGTTTCAACATTTTTAGAATTTCGTAGTGAATACAATGCAATGACTCTGCCCGCGATTAAAACGTCGGTAAGATAAATTACTATTAACCTATAAATAATGTAGTTAGTTGCATTAAATCCCGTAAATGTTAAGTGTTAAGTGTAAAAATGCAACAAGAAAGTATAAAATCCTTTATTTTATATTTTAGCAACTTAATTGCACTTATAATATCAGTATATAAACTTGAAAATTTTTTTTTTTTTTTTGATGCGGGTTCGAGTCCCGCCTGAGACAAAATTTTTCAAGTTTATATACTGATATTATAAGTGCAATTAAGTTGCTAAAATATCAAATAAAGTATATAAATAGCTGTTTCATCTTAACTGACTGTCAAACATCTGCAAAGATGTTTCTTTCGGGTGTTAAGGGTGCAAACTCCTAACATTTGATGAAACAACGCTGGCTCACAGCGTAAGAATATGCTTGAAAAATTCGCGCCGTGTCGCAGTGTCTCGGTGGCCTAATGGTATGGCGCTCGCCCGGCATGCGAGGAGATGCGGGTTCGAGTCCCGCCTGAGACAAAATTTTTCAAGTTTATATACTGATATTATAAGTGCAATTAAGTTGCTAAAATATCAAATAAAGTATGTAAATAGCTGTTTCATCTTAACTGACTGTCAAACATCTGCAAAGATGTTTCTTTCGGGTGTTAAGGGTGCAAACTCCTAACATTTGATGAAACAACGCTGGCTCACAGCGTAAGAATATGCTTGAAAAATTCGCGCCGCGTCGCAGTGTCTCGGTGGCCTAATGGTATGGCGCCCGCCCGGCTTGCAAGGAGATGCGGGTTCGAGTCCCGCCTGAGACAAAATTTTTCAAGTTTATATACTGATATATACTGATATTATAAAATCCTATTTTCTCAAGCGTCCTCTAGGCTTTTGGATTTGATTTTACTTGGCAATTACAAAAAATGATTTTTTAAAAAGAGTACGGAGTTATTTTGCGCTACTTTTTCTAGTCAGTAGGCCACAATTTTCTCGAAGAAATGGTTGGTTAAAATATTAGGACATTTTAAAGAGCTTTTTTAGGCAAAAACAAAACTTTTTTTATATGATAATATTATGTTATAACGAATTCATGTTACAACTCTCCGAGGGTCTAGTCGTTAGAGTACCGAGCCTAGATTTCGTGGTTCTGGGTTCGATTCCTGGGTCGAGCAAAAAAAGTTTCGAATTTCCGAATATTGTCCGGGTTTGTGATCACCATGCATGCAGCAAGCGTTGTGGTATGTAGATACCTTTTAACATATGTAAATACCTTACCTTTTGTTTCTGGTTCATCTCATTAAATACATTCTCTTATTATCATCATATAACTTATAATTTCTTGTAATTTTATTTGTTTACTAATTTTGACACTAATATTAAAATTTTCTTGTTATTTTGACAGACATCGTTACCGCTGGCAACCACCTTGTCAAATGATATACATATATTTTTTAATATTGTAAATTCATCTAAATTTCGGTTAGGAGATATTGTATTTTGGCCAATTTTATATCAAACTTACCTTCTTTATGTAATTTTTATAACTGCTTATGTGAATATAGTTATCATTTTGAAATATTTAAAAATAAACTATGGTTCCATCAGTTTTGTTATAAATAGACGTTTTGTGTCAAGGAGCCATCACTTCTTCTTGTTCTATTGTTGACAAAAATTATTATTCTCGAACTGGGAAGATAAGTCATCTTGGACACTCCTATTTATTGATTACTTCTGGACCCTGGTACGGTCACGTAGATCGCCGGGCCTTCTCCACCTAGTGCTGCTGGATCCTGGCGGTCACGTAGACCGCCGGGCCACCTCCATCACTCCGGCTTGATCAGGCAGATCGCCGGGCTACATTTCCTCCGCTGTGCAGATCCTGGTGTGGTCGACCACAGGGCCATCTCTCCCCAATTCAACTCTCATCAAGCGCTATTCAATTTTAAGTTACGTATTTTTATTTCTTCTAATTTTAGTTTATTTTTTAATATATTAACTGTATATAATCTTATCTTTTGTTTTATTTCTTTTTAGGGAATAATTATAGGGAGGTAGGTTCCCATTAACTTTCCTCTTTCTAAATTTTCTTTTGTAGCGTAGCAGAACCTAGGTTTCTGAGGGTATTCCTCTTCAAGGGTACCCCAGATATTCTGCTACGTTATAGCGTGGTGATTATGCCTGTACCCATCATTGCTGTGGTAACTCGAATTCAATGATGGAGGCCTTTCCCTGCAGTGATTATAGGCTATTTTTAATCTCCATAAACAAACAAACTACGGAACCCTAACCTGTGGTCCGAGACGCGCTGCACCAGTTTTTAAATGACCTTATAATGTGAAGTTAAATATCAAAGCATTTTTATATGCGACGCAGTGGGGTTTCAACACAAGGCAGCAACAGGTAGTAGGATTACTTTTTATTTAATTAACAGAATGTTAGGTATATGGTATAACAAGCCGAAACCAGCCTAGATGTTAACATTTGCATATAAATACTACGGTGAAGTCAGAAATCATCAAGAATCATCATTTATTTATTTTTTATTTTCATACAATTCAAAAATTTTAGATTACGATTTTTATAAAAATATTTTGTTTCAAAAATCGTGATATCACCTGGACTGTAACTTGTTAGTGCACCTAAGGATTATCACGTTATATCAGAAAAGAATGGTGTCTAAACTAGGAAATCATGTATATCAGGACTTCAGTGTTAGTTAGAATTTGAGTTTGACGTTTTTTAGGTTAAGGTAAGCGTCTTTCTTTACATAACTAAAGGTACCCACTGCTTAAACTGTTATTGTGGCTTTAATAAAAAATCTCTCGCCGGTGACAATGAGTGAGTGAAAAGAAAATAAATGGCCTTTTATAAGGTGAATTTCGCTTTATACCTCTGCCTTTTGTAGACGTAATTTATTCGAGTTACTTTTATTTTTACTTTTTGTTTTATTTTTATCTTCCTAATTGGTTCATTCAAACCGTAATTATGTTAGTAGGTTAAATGAACGCGTAGGCCTTTGATCTTTTGAAGGAAATAATATTAGCACAGCACAAAATTTTTTGTATGAACCACAGGTTGGTTCATCATCTTCACCAGCACAGATTGTTCTACTGCTGGGCACAGGCCTGCCCACAGAACATGGAAAAAAGTTAGAAAGGCGAAGTAGGCGGGGCAGGCATGCCACAGAGGCTATGAGCAAATGCCTGTAAGTGAGCGCTGTCATTGGTTTTGTTTTGACGTCGCGCGAGCCTATTGGTCGTGCGACGTCAATTGGATTAGCTTGATTGGCGTTCTTTGAACTCGTTTATGTGTAGAGTGGCGCAAGCGGCGACATCGATTCTCATACAAATGGCGCATGACAGCCTGTCTTACCTTTCTGTGGCCCTGCCCTTACATTCTCATACGATTCGTCGTTGCGCTTTAAGCTCTGCTTGCTTGGTCACGGCTTTTTGACAGCTCTTTGTTTCAAATCTGAAAGGAAATTTTTATTTTGGCCTATAAAAAAAAAAAGTACATAAAATAGTTTGTTCTCTGTGCAATTTATTGTCACTGTCATTGTGATTAACTGATTCTGATTAGTCCTATGCAATGATATTTAAAAAGTATAGATAGGTTATGCCCTTACAAAACTATCAAAATATCTGTGCCGCTTGCGAACAACTGCACACATGCGTAATTCTTATTTTGTCCTTGTCATACTCGTGAAAAGAACAATTACTTTCTCTTTCATGGATTTGAAAAGACGTCACAATTGTGACGTTTTAGGGACGCATATTGAGAGCGCATGTAACATATCTATTACTTTTTAAATATCATTGGTCCTATGTATAACGTCTTACTTACTTATTGGATTTAATTAGGTAGGTAGTTAGTTAAGATACACTTGGATTACCTAATAATAGTGTGGCTATATCAAAACAAGAAGGTAAGAAAGGCATCTACAGTTTTAGGTTATTGAAATGTTTTCTTTTGCTCCGTATGTTTGTCATCGTTTGTATTAATAATGTACTTGTTCCTACCTAGAACCTACATACATAGAATGTCGATCAGCGTCAAAAGATAATGAAGTACTTTTAGCTCACAAAGCGACGCGCGCTTTACTTGTGTTAACTTAGTTCACATATACGTTGTCATACCACTCGCAAAGAAGGAAAATATATAGATATAGAGATTAATACATATATAGAATAACCAAATAAAACAGGTGTGTTTTTTGCGAATTCTTAAACTATAATATATTAGGGGTTAAAGTATGAAATTGCCGTTTTGTATGGACGAAATCGAGAAAAGTCATTTTTCCATACTAACAATTTTTTAGTTTTTTTAAAAACGCCTGAACCGTTTTCGATGCAATTAAAGGTGAAAGTTAGTTGGTTATAAAGCTACGCATTATAGTATTTAAATTTCTGAAAATCAAAGTATATAATACAAATATACTTAATTGAAGCAAGAAGGTCAGCTGACACATTGTAAGAGGTCTTTTCAACGACTTCCTTAGAAGTAGTAGGCACTAGTATTGCATTTTTTTTTAGTCAAAAGTTACTTCATTTCGTTTTTGATACAATACAAAAAGAATTACGCAATAATATGACTATACTTAAGAGCTATAAACAAAATAAAAAGTGGGAAAATAATCGGCAATTTCATACTTTAACCCCTATTATTTGAAGAATATAATAACATAACCAATCGTAAAGAAGAAAAAGATTTCATTTACCAAATACAACAAAGAGAGGTGTGTTTTCAAACGAAACGTGCAAATATGACACAGATTGCCGCCCGCGCAGTAACTTTGTAGTTCTCGTAACTAAATATCCTTGTAACATAAAATATCATAAAGAGAGATTTAAATGTATCCCAGAACTGGGATGTGTGGGCGATGCAATGGGAGAAATAATACACGCGTGTGTTGAAGGGATGCTACCTACTTTATTTTGAGTAAAAGGTTCTATTATAATATAAAGGACCTCCGCCCGTGGCGGAGAGGCGTGCACACCGGTTTTCAAGGTGTTACCTGCTCTCAGGTCCCGGGTTCGATTCCCGGACTGGTCAATGTTAAAAAAAAAGTGTTTTTCTATATTTTCTCGGGTTTTTGTGGTACCTTCGTTGTTTCCGATTTCCAAAATACGAGTTTTTTAAAAATTTACACAAATTGGGATCAGTACAATGTATGTGATGTTGTCCACATTTATTTATTTATTTTTTGACCCCTTGCTTAGTAGGTTGACCATCGCACTACTACACCAACCAACCAAAGTTTTTTTTTTTCAAAAATGATGATAGTCTGACTTAGCCATAGTATACACCGTGAAATTTTAGTGGTTGTTTTCCCGTAGTAAAATGTATATAATAAATATATTCTATCTTTATAGTACAGTAGATTTGTGCAGCTTTTTTTATTCAAATAAAAAAATAGCAGTTTCACGATTGTGATAAACGAAACTCGAAAGCAACCTCGAACCAATGGTACCAGCCGCGCCGCAGCCGGTCACCGGCCGGGGTCATTGCCCCTCGCGCGGTGCAGTTTATGATGTATTACTTAGTGCGTAGAGCTTCTTTTGCTTTGAACATTGATTTCGTGCGGCAAGCAGTACCCAAACACGTCACATTTTGTAAAGATACTATCGTATCTCACGCTTTTGAGTTGATGATTATTTTTTGATTCGTTGAGAATAACAATATCTTTATTTTCAAAAAATAACTCGCACGATTCGATGGTGCTACTAAAGGTAAATCGTTCTGTTGCGGGAGAACAACCACTAAAATTTCACGGTGTATATGTATATACTCGTACGTATGTTAATATAGAAGTTTTGGCTTGATATACCATTACCCCAACAGCCTGTATTTGTCCTTACAATAAGTAAGAGTCAAACACTGATTGGGTTGACGTTAAATAATTTTATATAAAATATAAAATACTCACTCTACCAAACATAATATGTTATATTATACATCTTAGAGTTTGCAAATTCGTAAAGAAATACCCGGATTTTTTTTGTAAAACGACCCCTCTTTTATATTAACACAAAATATAAGTTACGCCACAAACAAAAGCTGATCTTACCCGTATCTCGTCTTAAACTATACTCATCAGGGCCTCATTCCATGTCCATAAAAATATTTAATAAACTCTCAGCGTCAATAAAAAATATAAATAAAGAAACTTCATTCGTTAACAAATTAAAAGAACTTTTGATATCAAAACACTATTATACAATAAGCGAATATTTAAATGATAATTTATAATACAATAATAATAACAATAAATTATGAGTAATAGCTAAATTCATGAAAATGGTCTCCTCCCCTCTCCAAATTGCCGTGCCCTACAGGGCCCATTATGTTATTCATTATTGTGTTACATTATGGAAGCAATAAATAATTGAGTATTGAGTATTGAGTATTGAGTATTAGATATTTTCTTACAATCATATTTGGGGTTATAAACATTTGTTTAATATTTATTAATATTACAATACTAGTATGGAATAAGTGTTTATTAAAATATCATGTTAAATTGCTTTTATTTGTATATCTAAACGTACTCCGAAACGAAGTTAATATTTCCCAAAGGCAGTATTTAGTTGCAAAACCAAATTATTGCCCGCCCCGTCCTTAATGGGCTTATTTCCTGGACTCCTGATTCCCTATTCTTGATGGTAAATCGAGGGCTTCCGTCATTTTTGAACTAAACAGTCAAAGGAAATGTGAATTTATTGACCTTTTTAATGTCATGTTACGCGGAAATTTCGTTAAAGGTTTTTTCCTGATGTATTTTAATTTATAACTTGTTTTAGTATCATTAGACACTTTAATAAAGCAATATGGCGGCCTATAATCAACATTTCATCATCCCACAGCAGGGCAAAAGCTTTTATCATTGTATTCAAGTCACCACTGCAGTGATGGGAATGCGGATTGGTGATCACAAACCCGAACAATATTCGAGAATAATATCAGTATTTAAATTTGAAAAATTATGTGTCAGGCGGGACTCGAACCCGCATATCCTCGCATGCCGTGCGCGGCGCTATACCATTAAGCCACCGAGACACTGCGTCACATGCGAGGAGATGCGAGTTTGAGTCCCGCCTGACACATAATTTTTCATGTGTGAATAATGTTATTATAATTGCAATTAAATTACTAAAATATCAAATGAAATAAATAAATAAATAAATAAATAAATGTGGACAACATCACATACATTGTTCTGATCCCAATTTGAATAACTACTTAAAGCGTTCGTATTTTGGAAACCAGAAACAACGAAGGTACCACAAACACCCAGACCCGAGAAAATGTAGAAAAACTCATTTTTTCTACATTGACCCGTCCGGGAATCGAACCCGGGACCTCGGAGCAGGCGACACCTTGAAAACCGGTGTGTACGCCACTCCGCCACGGAGGTCGTCGGAGACTTGTTTAATAACCCGGGGATTGAATCCACGACCCTAAGACCTTGACCCAGTACTAAAACTACGAGACCAAACGGCGCTTTATACTTTATATTTTTTATTTTATTTTATTTTATTTTATTCAATTTGGACTGCCAGGGATATTTACATTGGTAAATGACTTATATAATGATTATAGGTGATACTTATAAAATGTAAAAATCTTCTTAAGGCGGCCACATCATGCACAATACGGACGGAGTTAGATTAAAATTAGAAACTAATTATAATGTAAAATTGAAATTTTGAAGGACAGTATATAAACATGTATAAAATAAATAAGCTCTACAATATAAAGATCCGCTCAGTTCCCGAAAGCTAATTGAACTGAGGGAATAAACATATGAATAGTTACTTTATTTGATATTTTAGCAACTTAATTGCACTTATAATATCAGTATATAAACTTGAAAAATTTTGTCTCAGGCGGGACTCGAACCCGCATCTCCATGCGGGTTCGAGTCCCGCCTGAGACAAAATTTTTCAAGTTTATATACTGATATTATATGAATAGTTATTAAGGGAGGTGTAGTCCTCCCTTAACAACTCGGTTATCTTAGCTTTGAACTCAGCGAGAGATTCGTGAAAATGTCGATACCGTCACTCAACCTATTTATAAGCTTCTGGCAAGCGGTACGAAGCAACATAGCTCGGACGTTGGTGCGCGCGATAGGCTTACCAATAGTGGGAGTGGATGGCGTGGTGGTTGGCGAGGGACTCTAATAAAAATACTGCCGAGAAGCGTATATTGTTTTTAATAGATAAAAAATGATAAAACCTTAATACGAGTCAAAGAACTCCTCAAGTCATCAAATGACAAATCAAGTCAAAGTAGCTCTTCTTACTTAAAAGTCTTAGTAGCCGCATACTATAGCCGTAAGCTGCATAGTAGAGTTAAAACCTTTTTAATAAGAACCGTGATACGTTAAAATGGAGTAAACCAGAGGCTCTCAAACTTTTTCAGCCCGCGGCGGACTTACAAATTTAATATTCAGTCACAACGCTCTATTTTAGCTAGATTTGAAATTGATAATGGCAAAAGAAAATAGGTTAAAAAATAGTACATAGGACCCTGTGATCTTGGCTTAAACCGGAACTTAAAACATTAGACCTACGGGGCGTTAAGAAATACGTACACATCGTGCTTTTTGAACCACCTGGAAAACGAAGCCCAGGTTATTGGACCATTATATTAACATCGTGGCAATGTTTTTCATATTTGGATTTAAAAAAAATATTAAATTTGATTCAGTCTTTTAATTTTGTAACACGATGTGACGCGCACAGACGTAGGTATATTATTTTGCTGCGGTGGGGTCTCGGTTGAATGGACCTTACTCAGCTACATCTGTTTTAAAATAAATAGCTTAACCAATATTTAATATTTTTATAAAAAAATTATGGTAAAAAAATTAAAATAACTCTGCCAATATGTGAAACATAATGATTACATAACGCGAGCTTCGTTTTTCAGGTGGTTGAAAATGCACCGTGTATCTTTATTTTGAAATAATAATAGACTCAGGACGCCGCGGGTGCTCCTTGATACTTCAAACTGCGAAACAAAACCAGGTTGCAACGGCGAACACTTTGGGAGCCTCTGGAATTAACATTGGACCGCAGCCAGACGTCTGAAGAAGCGGATATTAAATTGTGTATCTTAGGAAATTAAGCCACCATTCCGAAAGCTGACAAGGAGATGTTTCCTAACACTGCAGCCACAGACAATTGCACTAACACCGCAGAATACAGAAAAAGAGGCAGTACATCTTCATAAAAACGTCCAATCATAATCCGATGAGAAGAGAACATATTGTGTTCTACACTCACCTTGAAGTCGCTTGATTACTATACGAAAACGATCAATTTCATATTAAAAATTAATAATTTTGAAAAGTGTGTTCTTTTACAGCACCTTTTTTAAGCCGTCGAAATGAAAAGTAGGTTCTTAATCTGCATAACTTTTTACCAAATATCATCGCTTAAATGGTCCTATTTTTGGTAAGTTCTGAAAAAACGTTAAAAAAATAAAAAATAAAATAACCCAAAAAATTCCAATTTTAAATCGGCTCCAAACAAGAAATTCTATTCGTAATGGATTCGCATGTTACTTGGCTGTATGTTACTATTTGTGTGTTATCTAATAGTTTTTTTCATATAAAGATTTATCAATTCCAACATATTTATTAAAATTAAGGGTACAGTGTTAGTGTAACAGTATTATTTGCACTATGCAAGGGTTATTAATGGATTTGTTAGTCAAATTATGTTACCACTAATTAGATATAACCTTCACAATAAACTATTTATACAAATAAGAAAATGCAATGTATATTGTTTAGCAAGATAATTAAATAAGCCAACTCGGAGACGCGTTGAGATTTCACGCTGCGACCGATAGGAGCTTATAATAGAGAGATTATAATAACAGAAATTGACGCGTACGGAGTCGCCGGCAACAGCTAGTTTTGGGTAATAACTCCGTCATTTGAACAAAGTTTTGTAGTCTGTGCAATAAAGGTTAAATAAATAGCTATCTGATTTATCCAGTTGCCATTATGGCTTTATGGGCCAGACTAAATACTTAATTAGCATAATAGTTACGATCCGCCCAAACGATGTCGCGATCACATTAATTTGAAAGCGATTGCTCCAAAATAAAGCGAATTTACTAATACATCGTAGACACTGTTAAATAATTTCATTCTTTACTCGAAGAGGAGGAATAAAAATCTTCAAGCTGTTGCCGTGACTTCGTTCGAGAACCGTACGTTTAGACCCGAGCTCACCAATATTTAATCCCTCGATCGTGAGTTATTCCAGACACAATTAAAATCAATTGTTATGCGACAACCGGTTGTCACTTGGGGTTTGAAGCGTCAGCCGGTAAACATAGATTGACGATTAATTTGACACAATTCCCATACAAAATATGTCAAATAATATTTTAAACGCCGTTTAAATTTTAACCGTCTGTTGGTGAACATGGGTCTTAGGGTCCATGGGGTGGTGGGATCTACCTCCTAGTGGTCCACCCTGGACAACGGCATCTTTGGTTTTCTAACCAATGATGACGGATAACAGATCCCTCTGCGGTGGTAGGCTTCGTAAGAGGCTGCCTGGATGCTACCACCCTCCTGTCGGAGTCCAGCGCCAAACAGTTTTTCTGTTCCGCTGGTGTGTGGGAGAACCAGTTCCTCTGGGTAAGCTCGCTCCATCTTCTTATCCGTAAAGTTAAGTATGTAGTCAAGAGCAAGCCGATTATTTATTTAAAAAAAATGTTTACAGGGATACAAATACAGGGTGTTAGATAAATGGTATAACAAGTCAAAACCAGTCCACGTTAACATAATATATATGCATTTATATACTATGGTGAAGTCGGAAATTTGATATCACCTTTGTTTTCATACGTGTAAAAGCGCCGCCTATTTGCAGAAATAAAACAGATTTTACTGATTTACTGATAGAACAAGGAAGTGTGATACAGTATGTTGATTGTAATAATGTAGGTTCACGTCGGAAGAACGAAGAAAAAAATACCAATATAACCTATATGCAAGAAATAAAGGAAGATAAAATTAATAGACTCGGGCGTTACTTTGCGGAAATCCATAAGTAATTATGGATTGAGAAAATTATTTTGCTAATGATTTCGGCTTCTTAACCGGTGTTAGGCCGGTGCCTAGATACCTTCACCACACTACCCGCACTAACACTGATTTGAGAAAGCACTACTTCATGCAGGAAAACCGCCCGCCCTCCCTCAAAAATGCATTCATTAGTACCCAACACCGATACAATAAAAACCTCGACGCGTTTCGCCACTTCACGTGGCACCCTCAGGAGATGTTGTCGCCTTCGCTGCGCTCCGACGACGTATAAAGGAAGAGTTAAATGTCGTGTAATGTCAGTAGGTCAAGAGGATGATGAAGGACCAAAAATAATGAAAGAAACTCCACGGATATAAGCAAAGCTCTTAAGTTTGGTGATTCCGTCCAATATCGTCGATCGATCGTCTATTAATATCCCCACTAACCAACATGAAGCCGTTGTAATAATCAAGTTAATTATTACCTTAGTAAAATATTACTATGTGTACACTAGTATTAGAATTGTTAAAACAATGTTTTATGCAAATATAAAATTGTTCGAATGCGTGGACTAGTTTTAATATGGCTTACTGCAAACATCGCGTGATTGGGGAGTGACATGGTATAGCTAACAACCCAACTCCACCGCCAAAAGTATGTTAAAATCTGTTAAAATCAGTTTTATTTCTGCAAATAGGCCCCAGGAGGCGCTTTTACACGTCCCAATTCAAACCTACCACTGCTTTGGGACAAGTCTGGGCTAGTGCCGAGAAGAAGCAGCGCAAGAAACTCGGTCACTATTGTCAGCCTCTTTTTAAATATTTTTTTACAAGGTAAGGTAATTTTTACAAGGCTTAAGCAAGTACGAGCTAAGACAACTTAATGCCATACATTTCTATCATTTAAATAATCATTAACAGTGTAATAGCCCTTTTATTTCATAATAGTATAACGAATAAATAAAATTTTAAATTATACAACAAAATCGTTGTATACAGAAGCCCCTTCTCTTTATAGTATGTATCTAAAAGGCGTCTAAAGGAGTACTACCAGGAGAAGACGGGTAGCAGCACAGGACGTAGGAAAAGATTAGATCTATAGGCTGTCATGGACCATTTGTATGAGAACCGAGGTCGCCCCACGACTTATGCACATAATAAACACAAGCTTTCGCACACATAAAGAAGTTCAAAGAACGCCAATCAAGCGAATTTAACGTCACGCGACCCTAAAAAAACCAATCACAGCGCTCACTTACATTCATGTTTGGGCAGAAGTATGAGAATTTGCTCATAACCTCTGCGGCGCGCCTGCCCCGCCTACATTCCTAACCTTTTTTCCGTGTTCTGGGGGCAGCATCGTCTTCTCTCTGCCATTGGCCAAACCTCCTAATAATAAATACATAGTTGTTCATTTCAGCGATCCATCAGAAAGTTTGTAAACAATAAAAGCTCCCTTGCTCGTCAGAATACGAACAAAGCTTTAACCCCATGATGCTGTTATATGCGGGTCGCTTTGTGTTCACGTCACAGTGACTGATGGCCGACGCGGGGTTAACGTAGGATGCGGCGGAAATGGGTTTTATTGTATGCAGTTTTGTTAGCAGTTTCATGGCATACCTATCCATAATTTTTTCCTTCTTTTCATAGGACTTACCTTCAAGAAAAGGGAGGCCTAAGAATTTAACTGTCCGTAATTTTACATCAATTTTTAGACGTTTCCAAATAGTAATAGTAATATTTAATTCAGTTAAAATCCATACTCATATTTTTTACAGATTTTTTTCCTTCAATATTCTTGTAAGCGTTCATTGCATAATGGAATTGCTACCATATGAACATTTTTTCAATAGTCGACGCCACACATTATTATGAGGTGAAATGTTGTTTTTGTGTCCGCAAACAAACCTACAAAACTAACACGGAAATAAACACTATAACGAGTAAATATCTTGACCCAAACCCACCCCAGACCCGGTGATCCCTTCACACCCGCACTCACCGGTTCTAACCGTTGACAAATGCAATAATCCGACCACGATGAAGTGCGTACGACCACAGTGTAGATAGTGTTAGTAACGTCTCTCTATCAGTACTTATAAACTTTCATGACTATTTAAAAATTATTATGGGATTCCATTTCGAAGCATACTATGTACAATATTTAGTACTTACTTTATTAAGTATTTAAAGTTGAAAAATTATGTCTCAGGCGGGGCTCGAATCTGCATCTCTTCGCATGCCAGGCGTGGCGCTTTACCATATAACCACCGAGACACTGCGTCATAGGCGTCAATTTTTTAAGCATATTCTTATCGCTGTAAGCCAGCGTTGTTCATCAAATGTTAGGAGTTTGCACTCTTAAGAGGAAATATAATTTTTATTATAAAAATCTATGGCCTCTATTAGCATGTTTCTATGTTTTCTCATTTTTTATAAATTCATTAATAAAAAGGATATGAGCCCTCAAAAATCTAAAAAATTCGCCAGATTTTCCGCTGTGTTCAAACATCCAGAAAACAAATTTGACTAAATTTTAGAAAAAAAGGAAAACATACGAACACGGCCAAAGCCTTTCTTTAATTTTTAATGTATAAAGTATTTAAATCGGTCTAGTTTTGGAAAAGTAATCGGGGGACTACGAAACGTTGATTTGGTGCGCTTTTAGTAGTTATTTTCGGTTCAAGATGCAGTTGTCTCTATCACACTCTGCGGTGAATGCGTTTGGCACTGCGCGACAGCAATAGATTTTTCAAATACCTATTTTGCAATTCTCTCGCCCGTAGAGTTTCCTCTTGACATCCGAAAGAAACATCTTTGCAGATGTTTGTCAGTCAATTAAGATGAAACTGTCAGCCTGCGACAACGGTGTACGGTCGGCCAAGAAAGTGCTGTACCAGTTTTGACAAAATACCACGTGTCAGTAAAATAGTCCCCATACTATGACGTTTTAGTATTAATAGTTGTTAGAATATGTTTGCATGGGAAAATCAATCCTGTTGGTCTCTGACGCGCGAATGACTTTCATCCTTAGGGTGATAACCCACTTCCTTGCACGGCCGACAGTTTCTCAGCCTATGTAAGTTGGGAAAGTTGTGTATTCTAATTCGAAGTAGGAACCTCGGGTAGTCGAAAAATGTTTATTCAAGGAAATGTGTTTTCAAAACAGGAACTCGTTAAACCAATTAAATCAGTTTTATTTCTAAAATTAGGCCCCAGGAGGCTCTTCACACGTCGAAATATTTAAAGCCTTTGCTTCGGGACAAATGTGGACTAGTGCCGAGAAGCAGCGCAAGATACTCAGTCACTACTGTCAGCATATTTTTATATATTAATGTTTACAAAAAAAAATATAATAGTGCGAGCTACGACAATGTAATTCTGTACATTTCTATCATTTATACTTATTATCATCAACAATAGTTGTTTAAATCGCTACCAGCTACACGCTACCTTACCTTGGACCCATTTCAGCTAATCTCGCATCTCGCTCACTGTTTTGTTGTTATCCTATTTTCATTAAAATACAATATTAAAAAATGTAATTTGACATGCGATTTAAGTTTATGTACAGGAAGTTCAGCTTCAGCAGCAGCGTTATGTAAATATATAGAAGAAGATATCCTACTGGGTACTCCTGCGATATGTATGAGCTTGTTTAATATCGCGACCCTATGAAACGGACGGATAACATAATAAGAGTTTATGCTAATCTTGTTAAAAAATTGCGGGTAATTTAAAATAACGGTGCTTCGGGTATGTGCCTGAGTTAATTTTAGCGTTTTCTGAATGGGATCTATTAAATCTACACAAAACACAAGTCAAGTTAACCAACTAAGTGTTAACTACACACTACTTATAAATCAAAAATTAGTAAACCGGTTTTTATGGCTATGATTTCTTGTATTTATCTCCGTCTTACTATTAAAACGTCGGAAAAGCTCATACAAAAAAAAAATATAGGTAACGTGGACACTGACGGTACGGCTTGTCCACAAGTTCAAAGTCGCTCAGCGGTTTATGGAAAGAGCTATGCTCGGAGTTTCTCTTAGGAACAAAATCAGAAACAAGGTGATCCGGCAGAGAATTAAAATTACCGACATAGCCCACCGGATTAGCAAGCTGAAGTAGCAGTGGGCTGGCCATATTAACCGCAGAACCGACAACCACTGAGGTAAACGATTTCTTGAGTGGAGACCGCGTCTCGAACGTAGTGTAGGACGCCCTCAGACCAGGTGGAGTGATGATTTGCGCAAGATGGCTGGCAGGAGCTGGACGCGAGAAGCCGAGGATCGACCTAAGTGGCGTGCAACTGGAGCGGCCTATGTCCAGCAGTGGACTGCGATAGGCTGATGATGATGATGAAGTATTTGATGTCAATGACATATCATCAATACCAAAAGTTTGGGTACTTTAAATTATTATATACTTAGCCTACGAAAAGACATCATTGCATCTACGAAAACATACCTAATTAATGTCCATGAAAACCTTAAATTGTTTCCAACGAAGAGTGTTCAATCAGAATAAACATACAAATTAACTTGCGGTTCCAAATTTCTGACTGCGAAAAGCGGGAAAATCGTTAATGAAAAATTGGATACGTATTTTTAACAATTTATCACAGTCAGGTGGGATTTCCCTTCGTGATAGAATCAGAAATAAGGAAAGGAGGAGGAGAACTACGTTAACAGACATCGCTCGAAGAATTGCGGAGCTAAAGTGGCAGTGGGCGGGACACATACTACGAAGAACCGATGGCCGTTGGGGCGGGAAGGTTCAGGAATGGCGTCCACCTGGTAGGGGACCGACGATCTGGTGACGTTAAAATCAGATCTGGTGAAGGTCGCAGAAAGCCGTTGGATGCGGATGGCGTGGGACCGATCGTGTGGAGATCCTCGGGGGAGGCCTATGCCCAGCAGTGGGCGTCGTTTGGCATCTCGATAATGATGATGATGACCACAGTCTATTGTTAAACTCCTGTATATGAACTTAAATCTTATGGTACAGTAATTTTAATGTGAAATTAATATAGTATTAATAATATAAACGATCTAAATGTATGACATTAAAAATTAATATTTCTTTTAAATTATCTTAGCTATCTTTGACATTATTATAATTTTTGTAAGTAAATAAGTGAGTAACAGCCTAGAATCATCCCACTGAAGGGAAAATGCCTCAATCATTGAATTCAAGTTACCTCAGCAATGATGGGTGTACTGGCATAATGAACACTCTTACTAAATGCGGATTGGTGATCACAAACCCGAGCAACGTTCGAAAATTCGAAGCTATTTGTTACCGACCCGGGGATCGAACCCGGGACCCCGAGATCTTGGCCCGGTATTTATACCACTAGACCAACGGGGCGTTAATCTTTGTAAACAAAGGTATTATTTAAAAATTCTGGCAATAGTGACCGAGTGTCTTGCGTTGCTTCATTTTAACAGTAGCCCAAACTTGTCCCAAAGCCGTGTCAGGTTTAATATTCGGACGTATAAAAGCGCCTACTACTGGGGCCTATTTGCAGAAACAAAAACTGATTTATCTACAGTTGTCACCGTAATATTGTGAGATCTGACAGTTAACAAAACAACACGTGAGATAACAAACTAACGGTAGGTTAGGTTAGGTTAGAATGTAATTTATCGACGTTCAATTTTGAACTGACGAAGTTTACAAGTTTACGGTGACATAGTGGACCAAAACACTTCAAACTCGTAACAGATGATTTCGGCTCAATCCTATCCGCTCGATGGCTAGGTCCTGATCGCAATCTTAAACCAATTGTTTTCCCAAACTATCTCCGTTGCGATCTCACCGCGACACAGTTTCGGATCCCGTTAACAGCTGTTCAGAGTTGGCTGAAGCGCCCAAGTTCTGTGGAACTCCAAAACAGCGCTTGAACACCTAATTAGGAAACTTTACCAGAATGTTTTGGAAGCATACGTGCATCCAACAGAGTAATAATTGTAAGCATTGATGTTATACAGGGTTTAAAAAAAGGCTTAACGAAGCCGAATACCACGTATTCTATCCATTTGTACGATATTTTTTTTCCTAGACACCATACCTGGGAAATAAATCGTTACTGAGATATTGAGGGTCAAAGTAATTTTTTTTTAAAGTTCTTTGCATCAAAATCTTCTGTTGATTGTAACTAAACTTTTTTCTTTAGTAACATGTTGAAAATTTTTAGAAAATTTCATAAAAAACGCTTTAAAGCGAGCAACCCGCAGTGAACCGCGCGCACGCACACCTAATTGTATGAAGTTAGGTCACAATCCTCGCCTGTAGCGCTTCGCAATAAATACTTGATTTATTTTGATACCTAAAAAAAGTCGTTTCCTAGCGATTATTGCTGTTATAAGCGATATGGTTTGATGAACCGAATGCGAGGTTGAAGGCTTCGTTTAGCTTTTTGTTACACCCTGTATAAAAAACTCGACACAATCAGTCTAAAAAAGTTTCCCGACTAAATATGCACACATTTGACATAAAAGTACACATTTAGTATAATCTTTATCTATCGAATAGATACAAAATGACATAAATATTCATACTGTTGTATGTCGACATAATTTGGCCAGGTTATAATGTTGACACTGACATATAATCAAAGTCAATCAGTCAATCGAAGATAGTTTTAGGTGTGATTTTTGAATTTCCCAATATTGCTCGGGTTTGTGATCACCAACTCGCATTTGGCAGCGGTGATTATGCCTGTACCCATCATTGCTGTGGTAACTTGAATAATAAATAATAATAAATATTTAAGACATGCCTCACCGGGCCACACTGAGCCATCTAGTCCCAAATTAAGGTACTATTAAGTACCCTGTCGTATGGGGTACTAGACAACCGATAAACTTACTTATATACTTTTTTTTTGTAAATACATACTTATAATACATAGTAAACACCCAGACCAGTACAAACAGACATGTTCATGCACACAAATATTTGTACTGTGCGAGGATCGAACCCGCGACCCGTGGCTCAGAAGCAGCGTTAACTACCGCTGATCCAATTGAATACAATGATGAAGGCCTTTGCCCAGCAGTGGGATGATTAAATGCGAATACTACACTTATTTCGTCTGTGACTATACCCAGCTGTAGGCTTGTTTTGGTTATAAGTGCGTCCGGTTGGTGCGGTAATGTACGTGGTCATACGTAATACATCAATATTAATATTTTATACACGTAAAATAAGAACGTGAAAGAAAAAAAAAGTCTAAATAAAAATATCTAATCATCATCATCTTGTCAGCCTTCTTCATAAAAAATGTTTAAGACTTTACTTCAATGATGAGCTAGGGTCTTCTGAGTCCGGAAAATTAAGAAAACTCTTGTTAAAACACCCAGCCAAGGCCTTTGAAAATTTATTTTTACGACTTTCAATACTACATGAGCTTGGACCTGGATGGTATAACATTCCTTCCGAAGCATCCTTTAAACTACTATCTTATCTGTGCTACAACATCTCGTTTTGTCATTAACAATCACTACTGTAGTTTTACTACCTCAGAAGTGAATATAAATTTACTGAATCATGCTAGATATTAAATCCAGAAGCCCCGTACTTATACGAGTAAAACCTTATATCCCTTCAGAAAGTGCCTTGTGTTATTCAAGTGGTCTCCAGTTACAGAATTTATGAAGGAACCACGTTTTCGCACCCCTATAAAGCCCATCCTAAACCCAAGGCTAGAGTTGGGACATTCTGTTTATCGACTTCGATAATGGTATTCTGAATATAACAGCAGTTTGATAAGTTGATGTAATACACCAAGTAATATTGTATTTCTTGAGTTATGTAGGTACCAATACTTATACATATATTATTGACGTCCTTACATGTAAAAAGTACTGAAAACTTAACACTATATTAAATAAACTTTTTGATAAAAAAACCGGAATTGCAAGTTAGTTTTTTAAGAATTTAGCTATAATTTATGGACTTATATCTAAAATGATTAACTTGATTTGATTTTTGGAAACATATGTCATATTTAATTTTATTAAAAGTATTTAGCCATTCGTATTAGGTAGTTTTCCGGTCACATACTATAGCTTGAAGAAATAATTTTGATTAGGTAAACTCAATAAACACATCTTACCAACAATAGGGTACTGTAAAAGGCGGTTAAAGGAGTACTGTCAGAAAAAAAACGCGTCGTCCAAACTGTTGTTGTCCACCACACCCAACGCATTTGTAATTTTATTAATTTTTAATCGCAAAATAAGTACCTTTTCTGAAGACTACGAGTATCATTTCTCCACCCCTCAACCTACTTGTTGCAAGCAGCATCATCTGGTCAAGAAAAATCACACTTTGGAGGGACTTGATGACTTATAATATGCACTGATGCTAGACAAAAATTATACTATTGACACTCAAAACAGTTGTTATGACACAGAGAGATATACTATCGACTTTAAATATCGAAATAAACTATCGATAATGAAACTATCATAGCCTCACAACAACACTAGCGGTAGTCAAAAAGATTGCTGCCACGGCGTCACAGTGTGTTTGGGCGCAAACTCCTTGTTTGCATAATTTGGATGTACTCAAGGGCCTTACTCCGCAACTCGAATATCCGTAAATTCGAATCCAACCGTCTCTCTCACTCATACCAAAGCCTTCGAGTATCTGAAAGGGAAGATATATCTGTATTTTCGAACGTGTTGCGTAGTAGAGCTTCAGGGCCGAGTTATAAAGTGTAAGCTGTTACAAAAGGGTGAACTTATGATTACATTATTTTTTGAAGTGTTTAGTATGAGCCATAAAATGTAACTGATGTAAATGGTGAATAAAGACTTTTGTCATTGTTGATGAAAGGAATTATAACACTAGGATGAGGGTGGGGTATCGCCCCATTAGTCTAGTGATTTAAGTACTGGGGCCAAGATCTCGGGGTCCCGGGTTCAATCCCCGGGTCGAGCAACAAAAAGTTTTGAATTTTCGATGAGCGTGATGATTATGCCGTGCCCATCATAGCTGTGGTAACTTGAATCCAAGATGGAGGCCTTTGCATTGCACTGGGATGATTATAGACCGTTACAGTCCTTTCTGATCACACAAAAACCAAATTACCATTTAGTATTCTTTGCCTCCAGATACGGCAGCCCCCACCATTCCCGATCGCAGTCTGTTAAGGCGGGGAGGTCGCGGACTGGAGAGAGGCAACTACTGGGACTCCCTCAGCAGAGAGCCAGGGTTGCTTCCATGCCCAACACCGGGGTGGAAGAGGAGTATTATAGGCTGAGGCACTTTAGCATCACAGGTGAGAACATTGAGAGTATCATAGCTTTAGAATAAGATTGTTTAGAGTGTCGTGTGGTGACGTTAAACGAATAACATCACCCTCTTCCTATGGGTGTCGTAACTCGTAAGAGGCGAGAGGAGTACTGACAGAAGAATCCTGACAGGCGCGTCTCAGCTCTACCGTTTGCCAAACTGCTAACGCCTGCCAACCGTAGCGATTAAGACGAAAGTGTACCGGAATATTTATCTAACAATTTGGAAAATTTGTCTACCAAAACCGCTAGATCGCTGACTACTTTTGGATCAAGCTCCGTGGTCAGGATCAGGTCAGAAGGTGTGTCAGTAATCAAACCTTTCAACTGTTTCTTCAACCCTTCTACGGTTGAAACTGGAGTTTCTAAACGTATTAAAACTTCGTAAACTAGTTCGTCCTTAACCAACGCGTGAATGTTTAAAGAATTATCCATTTTTTTAAAATAGTTTGGTGGTAGAGATAAGTGCGTAGCTCAGAAATCACAACGTGACAAAAGCTTCCTTTTGGAGAGACCCAGCGGCGTGCAGCAGTGGACTGAAGTTAACTGAAATGGATGGTTAAGATGATCATATGACGAGGTCAGAGTATGTCGTAGCGGATGTGATCTTCTCTCGGGCACTTTCCGTTTGTTGTAGTGGTAAGGTAGCCTAACGAGGAAAAGTACTGGGTTTCATACCCTGACGAGTCAATTTTGGAAACAATCTCATCTAAATTGGACTACGTCTGATCAATGATAGTTTTAGCACAGGTTTTAGTTCAGAAGGCTTAGTTACTGGTCAAATGTAAGCCGTAAGAACAAGTCCAGTTCATAGACCGTTTTTTAAGCGGTGTTATATGATTAATTTGCACTGCCGTACCATCCTTTACTGGAACCATTTCGCCGCATTTTCAGGCCCCTATTTGAGAACCTCTGGATAAGACCAGAACGCAGAAATTTTCGTCATCCAGTAAGCTATAATTATATACTTTAAATCCAAAATTTCAAGTCTGTAGGTCATTTAGTTCCAAAATTAAGCGAAAGCAAAGTTTCGCATTTATGACACTCACTCATGATCAGCAAAATAGAACTAAATCGCAGTAAGGAACCTTAGACTTGGCACGACTTTGTCTAGATTTCATTACTTTTTAGAGACAAACAAGCAGCTCCATCGAGACTTGGCTAGTTTTTTACAAAATGTTTTTGGTGGGATGTTTATTTACGTCAATGACACTGCAATATCAAATGGTTATAATTTTTTTAAACTTTCTGGTTCCATTAAAACACACTACCTGTTGCCCGCGACTTCGTCCGAGTCAATTTTCCTCGATAAATGGACTATCCAACACAAAAATAATTTTTCAATCGATGGTTCGAATATTCGAATATGGTTCGGATAGTAGTTCCAGAGATAAACGCGTTCAAACAAACAGACTCTTCAGCTCTATAATATTAAGCATAGATAAAACTTAACACTTAGTGGGATTTAGTGCAATGTATTAATTATTTAAAAGTAAAATAGTATTTACTTTCTCGACTTTACTGCCTGCAGCTATTCCTGTAATTGGATAGAAACGTAGGGAATTCAAATATTATTTTACCTTCAAATAAATAATAGTTAGAGTGCATTAAAACTGCTTAGTGTTAAGTTTCAAGCAAATGAATAGTTGATAAGTGATGACAGTTGAAGAGGAACGTCATGAATAACAGGCAGCTTGGGAAAACTTTGACACTAAATCACCCTAGACTAGTAGAAATTATTCTAAGACTAGAAAATAGTATTCTATAAGGTATTATTTAAATAAATGTTAAATGTGGATAACTCAAATTGAGTAGGTAACTATTTTAAAGAACTCGTATTTTGAAAATCAAAATCAACCAAGGTAGGTACCACAAACACTCAGACCCGAGAAAATTTTGAAAAACATTGAGAGTTTTAAACATTAGATTAAACTCGGGACTTCTGAGCAGGCGACTCTTTGAAAACCGGTGTGTACGCCACTCCGCCACGGAGGTCCACAGATCTATATTTATGCTAGGAACATAATCACACAATAACAGGAATACCTCTCTCCGACAAAAATACGAGTGTCTAAGTCACAAAACACGGAGAAAAAGTTAGAAAAGCGATGTAGGCGGGGCAGGCGCGCCACAGAGGTGTTGAGCAAATGCTCATACTATTGCCCAAACATGACTGTAAGTGATCGCTGTGATTGGTTTCTTTTCACGTCACGCGATCCTATTGGTCTTGCAACGTCAAAAGAACTCGCTTGATTGGCGTTCTTTGACCTCGTTTTTATGTGCGAAAGCTTATTATGTGCACAAGTATTAGTGGGGATCATCAGTTCTCATACAAATGGCGCATAACAGCCTTTCTAACCTTTTTCCATGTTCTGTGGTCTAAGTATAGTTTTTCTTTAACCAGGCAAAGGCGTGGTGAACCGCGGAGACTCGCTGCGCTCGCGCCGCTCGAGGTCCAACACGTCCGTGGCGTCCAGCGCGTCCAGCACCGAGGCTGCCACGAGGGCCTCAGCGCCTTGCTCACTGGCGTCTTCCAGGTTTGCTAAATCAGTAAAATCTGTTTTATTTCTGCAAATTGGCCCCAGGAGGCGCTTTTGCACGTCCCAACATTCAAACCTACAACTGTTTTGGGACGAGTGTGGACTAGTGCCGTGAAGCAGCGCAAGAAACTCGGGTCACTAAGGTCAGCCTTTTTAAAAATGTTGACATAAGATATAATAAAATGCCAGTGCGAGCTAGGACAATTTAGCTATACTTACGTTCCTATCATTTATATGATCATGAATAGTATAATAGCCCTTTCTCATTTAAATTACTTTGACATACGAATTAAGTTTATGTACAGGCAGTTCAGCAATCGACTGTGGTTATTTGTAGTAAAAAGTAATACCTTTTTCCATGAATGAATTTCCAACTTTTTGTAGTCTGAAACCTAGACCGGCAAGTTCATCTTTAGTTTACGTCTGCTCATTGGTCTGCTCTATGAAGACCTCATGTTTTCTATTCAAAGTGGGAACGGGGCATGAAATTGTTAGTCCGCTGCTGAATTTAGGTCCAGAGTTATGAGCTGTTCTACCAGCAGACCTTTTATACCTTGATTATATTAACGGGTGTCCTTAGGTTCGCCTAATATTTAAAGTCCTAATTTCATTTGGCCGAATCGTATTGGCCTAAACATATAATTATTGTCTAGTCTAACACTTGTTTTCGCACTATTATAGTTTGGTCTAAAAATTTAAAACCCTAATATCAGTATGTCTAATATCGAATGCACTAAAATGTATTCGCATCTTTTTTTTTGGCATTACGCAAAGTATTAAAAGCTCTGTTTTTTTTTTAAACCGATAAAAGAAACGAATCGCTCACAAACCGACCCCAAGCAGTCTTGTCTGCCCTACCCCTAGAGTGTAATTTAAAAGCGCGTAGGCGAGGAGGGGCGAGGCGGCCCGCGGGCTGAGGAGCAGGAGGCTGTAAGCGAGGCGCCGCGGCTGAGGCTGGCGCCAGAAAGCCGAAGCTGTGGTGGTGAGCGTAAGCCATCTGCGACGACTAGCACGCGTGGGACCGCCGGAGCCCCGCAGCGACGAAGCCATCACGGAAGTCTGATTGTTTGAATGCATGCATATTTGCTTGATTGCATGCATGCTTGCTTGTTTGCATGCATGCAAGCTTGCTAGCATGCATGCTTACTTCTTTGCAAGCATGTATGAATATTTCAAATAATGATAAATTTTTAACTTTCTACGAATAAAAATTTGAAACTGTAAATGGTAGGTTTTAGGATATATTCGGCTAAATCTCGCATTTGGGAAATTATTATGATACGGCGATATACAGTAAGGCGTAGTAAAAATAGGCTAAACAAGTTTAGGAAAAGTAAAAATGCGCCAAAAATTTTTAGGCTAATAGTTTGTGTGTTAATGACAATTAGGAGTATAAAGAATTCGGCATTCCGATATATACCCCATCTTCAGGGCTCGTAAAGCGAATACCTCGAATTTTATCTTTAGTTCTTGGGAATAAATGAAAGTCGCAGGGCGCCAGGTCAGGACTGTATGGCGGATGACTCATTATCTCGACACCTGCCATAGTCAAATATTCAACGGTCCGTTTTGCGGAGTGTGCTGAAGCATTGTCGTGGTCAAGGAGGATCCTGCTTTGAGGGCGCTGCTGTCGAATTTTTTCCAAGACAACAGGCAAACAGCGATTGACATACCAGTCTGCAGTAGCTGTCCTTCCATCTTCTAGCACAACTGTCGCGAAATGACCTTTCCGACCAAAGAATGAGGCAATCATCTTTTTTCCTTGATTTCTTCCTTTCTTTACCCTTGGGTTTTGGGTACTAGACAACCGATACACTTTTTTACACACCCAGACCAGTACTTAAGCTCACAAATAGCTGAACTG
Organism: Anania crocealis; assembly: GCA_949315895.1. Classification (NCBI taxonomy): domain Eukaryota; kingdom Metazoa; phylum Arthropoda; class Insecta; order Lepidoptera; family Crambidae; genus Anania; species Anania crocealis. The sequence continues at coordinate 16,717,189 of OX438871.1, read as the reverse complement.
TGTGGTGATCGAACCCGTGACCCATGGCTAATAAGCGGTGTTTACTACCACTGATCCAACTGGTCGTCCGCGTCAGTATGATAATTTAGGCAAAAAATTCGTTTCCTATGAGTAACGAGGTCACTCTATATATTTGGAGCAATTTCTTACTGAGAGTACCTATAGGCAGGAAGCGATGATTTATGGGTGTCCTACTTTATTCAAATAACCTTTGATGCTAGGCAGTGTATCATCACATTAAATATTAATGTAAAGGTCACTTAGCAAAGGTTAACACGTCCTAGTTACTGAAAAGACTAATTAGGATAATTCGTAAGAACAATATGAATACCTAACTGCTTATTTACTGATTAATGGAATAAGATTAGGCGATGCAGGCACGTAAGGGAATCATAATATATTCGGAAACAATATTTATTCATTTTATTTCGTAGAGGTAGAGAGCGACATTAAAAAAAGGGTAGACAACTCGATGACGACTGACAGGATTCTATATATGGACGACTACACGATGATATTTAAGCAATTTAATTAAATAATAGATAATAAATAAATATTTTAAGACATGCCTCACTGGGCCACACAAAGCCATCTAGTCCCAAATTAAGCTACTATTAAGTACCCTGTCGTATGGGGTACTAGACAACCGATAAACTTACTTATATACTTTTTTTTTGTTAATACATACTTATAATACATAGAAAACACCCAGACCAGTACAAACAGACATGTTCATGCACACAAATATTTGTACTGTGCGGGGATCGAACCCGCGACCCATGGGTCAGAAGCAGCGTTAACTACCGCTGATCCAAATGGTCGTCAAATTGCAATTATAATATCAGTATTCAAACTTGAAAAGATATGTCTCTAACGGGACTTGAACCTGCATATGGAGTACCATCTACGAAATCATTTTTCAAGTTTAAATACTGACTGACAGGATTTTATGGAAGAGAAAAACATACTGCGCCGACCCCATAATATGACCCGAGAACAAGGCAAGTGAATCAATGACCATCGTTTCTTCTTTTTAATACACAATGGGATTGCTCTTGACTACATTTTTAACTCTACGGTTAAGAAGAAGCCTCAGATGGAGCGAGCTTACCCAGAGGCACTGGTCCTACCACACACCAACGGAACACAACTGAACAGAAAAACTGTTTGGCGCTGGACTCCGGCAGGAGGGCGGTAGCATCCGGGCAGCCTCTTACGAAGCCTACCACCGCAGAGGGATCTGTCTGCCGTCATCATTGGTTAGAAAAACCAAAGATGTCGTTGCCCAGGGTGGACCACTAGGAGGTAGATCCGACCACCCCAAAAGTTCTTCTTATAATGTGTCCCACCCACTGCCACCTCAGCTCCAATTCTTTGTGCTACGTCGATAACCTATCTTAGTTCTCCTATCAAGCACCGCTTTCTCCATTGCCCAATGTGTGGTCTGCGTAATAGGGTCATTAAGGTTTTTGTAATATTATCGAGGTAAAATATAACTCGGTGTAAAAAATATTGCAATTGAATCTGTTACTGATTCTTAACTTACCGTTTTTAGATTTCTTAAATACTGAAAGTAACCTTGTAAATAGTGAATTGATTAATTTTATTCTTTCGTCATCAGGGACTCTTCAGCAGGACTGAGTGCGTACAGGGTGCTAGTACTTGGCGGCCCAGGTGTGGGCAAGTCCAGTCTGGTTGGGCAGTTCATGACTTCCGAATACCTCCACGCGTACGACACGAGTATAGGTAAGATTCTTTAGAGAGATATATCTCAACATCATCGGATAAAAATGACGCTCAATAAAACGATGAAGGTAACAATCAACCTGCCAAATTAAATCTTTGACCCTGATCCTCTGAATACTCTTCCTTATTATTTTTGGTACACCCGAGAGAAGTGACCAACTCTAAAAAGGAGAATGACCTGCTTTAAGAGTCAACCGCAAATGATACCTCAAAGAACTGTGTCAATTTGTTCCGGGTTTGTTTAGCAAGTGGTTTGTCCTTCTTCCTCCTTCAACAGTTACACAAAATAGTTAAATCACATACGCTTCCCGTTGTTTCTCATCCATCACAGTAACGAGGGATGATTTTATCGGAAGACATTAATTTTAAATAATAAATATCATAAGTAAATGTGGACCACATCACATACATTGTTCTGATCCCAATTTGAATAACTATTTAAAGCTCTCGTATTTTGGAAACCAGAAACGAAGGTACCACAAACACTTAGACCTGAGAAAATGTAGAAAAACACTTTTTTCTACATTGACCTGTCCGGGAATCGAACCCGGGACCTCGGAGCATGCGACACCTTGAAAATCGGTGTGTACGCCACTCCGCCACGGAGGTCGTTAATTTTATAGAGATTCATGACTTGATGGAGTAACTGCTGGTCCTGGTGCGTTACATAATATTCTGCTTTCAAAATACCTGCAAATTTTATCAGTTTGTTCATCCAAAATCCAGAGTAGCAAGATATTTACCTAGAGACCCTTTATATGGCAATGTATAACAGATGACTTTATCTCTCCACCCCTATTTTAATATTTTTCCTTAGACTTCTGTAACAGCTGCCCTTAGCTCATGTTATTGATGAAGATCTGACCCAGAACATCAGGTTAGATGTAAGATAGATTACCATTGATTACTGTTTTCAGACGACGAGTCAGGCGAGCGGTCCGTCTGCGTACTGTTAGCCGGCGAGGAGTCGGAGATCACCTTCCTGGACTCCCCCCCAGATCATGTAGTCGTGAGTTTTGTTAAGCATGACCTCATGTTCATTTTCCACGGTGCCTGGTGCAAAAAGATTATTGTGGTTGCAGAAAAAAATATAACACTTCTAACATATTTAATATACTCAAAACTAAAGTTATCACATATTTTTGTTCCTTATCTTAACGTCCATTTTCAAAGATTCAGATTTTAACAATTGCATGAACAACTTTTTATGCAGGTTTCACTCTAGTTGATTAAAGGAATGCCCAACACTCGTACATTTAGTAAAAGTTATGCATTTTATTATTTGAAAAACAAGTTTTGACTGAACCTTTATATCTAAACGTACCACATGCTGCTATCATGCATTTTGAAGTTCGGAAACGATGAGTTGCATGATCACTCAGTCTTTTTTACCATATTAATGCACTGTCATCGTATTCCTATTTGCTCATAAGTTTCAACTCGATATATTTTCTAAGTAGATCAAATGTTTAGACAATTTCAGTTGAACATGTAAGTTAATAACTAAAGCAAATTAATAAACGCAAGCGGTTTTTATGCGACTGCGATAACGTGGTGGTCATTCTAATTCAGGAACCTTCCTCAATAGTTCTTTGCAATTTCATCTCTCTATCCAAATTGAAGTATCCTCTACCTAAAGGTTATCTGGAAGAGAACGCTAGTGATAAGACCATCTGAATTGTGCAACTCTTAATGTAGGCTTTCACCCTACATTGGGATGATTTTAGGCCGTTACCTAACTTTATAGTAGTTCAAGTAATTATGCCTGTACCCATCATTGGTACGCCTTGAAATCAATTTGCCTTGCAATGAGATGATTAAAGGCTGTTACTTTTAGAACTTTATTGCTCTAGTTTATTTTTGTCAATCATCTCTACAGATTATAGGCCGTTAATATATCTTAATAATAAATAAATAAATAAATAAATGTGAACAAACACCACATAGTATACATTGTTCTGATCCCAATTGGAATAACTATTTAAAGCATTCGTATTTTGGGAACCAGAAACAACGAAGGTACCACAAACACCCAGACCCGAGAATATGTAGAAAAACACTTTTTTTCTACATTGACCCGTCCGGGAATCGAACCAGGGACCTCGGAGCAGGCGACACCTTGAAAACCGGTGTGTCCGCCACGGAGGTCATCATAGTTCTAGAAGTTAATTTTTGCCAATAATCTGCACAGATCGAAGGCTGCGCGCACGGCTACTGCGTCGTCTACTCGACAGCGGACCGGGGCAGCTTTGCGGAGGCGGAGCGGAGGCTGCAAGTGCTGTGGGCGGCGGGGCACACAACCAGGAGAGCCGTGATCCTGGTGGGGAACAAGGCTGACCTGGCCAGGTCGAGGGTAGTGCCCACTGATGGTGAGTTATTACACCATCATTTTTTTTTTTCAAGGAAAACAAACAGTTTTTATACAACAATAAACACAGGTCGCAAGAATGACAGGTAGAAGTGAACTCATAAATAAATAATAATAAATAATAAATATTTTTAAGACATGCCTCACTGGGCCACACAGAGCCATCTAGTCCCAAATTAAGGTAGTATTAAGTACCCTGTCGTATGGGGTACTAGACAACCGATAATCTTACTTATATACTTTTTTTTTTTGTAAATACATACTTATAATACATAGAAAACACCCAGACCAGTACAAACAGACATGTTCATGCACACAAATATTTGTACTGTGCGGGGATCGAACCCGCGACCCATGGCTCAGAAGCAGCGTTAACTATCACTGATCCAAATGGTCGTCAAGAAAATAATTAAACACAGTAAGCCTAAAGTTTTCACCGATAAGACCATAATAAAATCATCATGATCATAATCATTTTCGTTCACAAAATCATCATTGTCATCAAGAAAATCATCATCATTGTCTTATCCTCATTATTATCGTCATCACCGTCATCATTAAGTTCGTTATGTTATCATTGTCCTTATAATCATCATCATCTTAATCTATATCATCATCTTAGCCAAACGACGCGGCCTACTGCGGGACATAGCCCCCCCCCCCCCCCCTTATAGATCACGATGAAGTTATTCAAAATAAATAAATAAAAATCTAGTCCCAAACTAAGCTTTATTGTACATATGTGTCATATTGTAATTTATGTTACCTTTGTTTTGTTATAAAAGAATTATCTAAATATGAAGATAGATGTTAGAAATATATGCTATAGCTGTTTGTCCCGGTTTCTGAAGCAAAAAAGTTTTCCAGACCCAAGCAAATTCAGATAAGATCGTGTACTAAATTTACCAGACAATCGAATAAGAAATCCGGGAATCGAACCCGAGTCCCTAACACTGAACTACTACGCCAACCTAACACAGGTTTCCGATTCTATTATATAACTTTACTTTGTCGCCAACGGGTCTTCAGAAATATTGTTTGAGAATTACTTTTCTGGGAAATTATTATCCGTCAGTCAGACCACTGATTTGCTTTACAAATTCGCCTATTCAATGATTTCTGTTTCTACTAATAAGGTAATTTTCCAACGTTACAGGTAAAATAAACATTTAGTTAAGTTCAACCCTTTCGCTAGTTCAAATAATTGAATTAATTAACTCATTTCACGGTGTTTTTATTCTGTTACTTCATCAAATTTACTTTTTCCTCAATAAATGTGAGAAATAACAGCCAACCATGATTATAGTAGAAGGTTCACATCATTGTCATCAACAGCTGTGACAGTCCACTGTTGGACATAGGTTCAAAGGGAGGTTCTTGGCATAATCGCATCGCTTGAAAGGTGTATAAGCCATCGCAGTTTGACCAACGGTAAAAACAACGGCAGGTCAACCTACCCACAAAGTTAAAGGTCATTGAATTGATTTTCAACTTCAAGTCCAACAAGAAGAGATCTATATCAATTAAGTCATAAGTCATAAGTCATTTATTCCAGTAACAAAATACATTGTGTAGGAAAACATTAAAATATATATGCGTTACATTATACCAGTCACATTATTATAGCATATATACTTAGGGTCAGATTAAACATTAAAATATAATTAATTAAATTAAACATTTAAAACATACACATTATATCATTTCAATTGTATTACCATTTATGTCAAAGTCGTGAATTTAATTTAAACATTATTAACATAATCCTCTATACTATAAAAACTGTTTTCCAATAGATAGACCCTTAGTCTGCTTTTAAATACATTCGGATTTGTTTCACTTTTGAGATCTTTTGGCAATCTGTTAAACAGTTTCACTACCTGAAATTTTACACTATGTCTAGCTATTCTTAGTTTTGGCTGTATTATATTCTTTATGTCTTTTCTTCTAGTCTGGTGGCGGTTTAACCTTTCCTGTGTGGTCTCATATCTCTCTGGGTGTTTAACAAAGTCTGTGAGAAGAACTAAAATATAAAGACACGGGACCAATTGAGAAAATTTGACTTTTTGTGGTAGGTTGACGTGCTGTTGTCTGTAAAGAAGACGCTGCTGCCCGTCTGCACCTCACAATATTCCTTTAGTCGCCTCTTACGACACATAAGAAGAGAAATGGTACTATTCTTATGTCCCGTCACCACTCGACACAGGCTGTCGCGTGTTTATAAATGGTGTTGAATACTCGTGATTTACGGCCCGTCCTGATAACCTATCTATCTTCAGTTTTGGAAAGAAAGAAAGAAAAAGAGAAAGAAACGTTTATTTGTCGAGACCCAGAGTTCTAGGCCGATTAAGGTGTACAAAAATAGGTAGCAAAATAAAAACATTACAAGTACGGTAAAGAAGAAAAACACACACCCAATAAATACAGTAACATAAATAAATAGGAAAACAACTTCTGTCTTTGTTTCTCTGGACGGCAAAATGAGAGACAGAAGATGTTTTCTATCTCCGATATGCCAAAACTGAAGATACATAGATTATTGGGACCGGCCGTTAATGGTTGAAGCATCCCCGGGTTGGTAACCAGAGATTAGAATTACCGGTCATTGCTCTAATTTGTAATCACCAAGCCGCATTTGGCAACCGTGGTGATTATGCCAGTACCCAGGCCAACGATGAAGGCCTTTGCCCTGCAGTAGGATGATTATAGGCGATTAGTTCACTACTATAAAATGTTCTTGACAAAAAAACTTGCTAGTGATCATGAAGTCCATCATAGTTTTGGGGAACCCTAAAAATTACGAAGAATCTTTAAAATGCTAGCTCAACATCGTACTTTGAACGTAATAACAGGTATCATCAAAAGCGAGGGAGTAGGGAGGCAGACGACCCTTAACTTTTTCTTGTTGTAATTATAATGAGTAAAACCAAACCCCTAATTATGTTCGTTGGAAACAATTTTGGAGAAATTAAAGCGGTAATTTGGACCGCCCGGTCATAGACCATAGTACAAAGAGGTTCAGAACATCCTATAGACTTATGTTACGTTATGTACTTGATAGAAGCATGGGAAATAAGGTAGTGCCTACCTTCCAAAAAGGGGTTTTTCCAAACTTGAAATGCAGATGAAACGTATACGTACCTGCTTAGGTAGGACTTGAACCCAGAACGGTTAAGTTCAAGTCTCACTTAAGCCGAAATTTTATTTTAAACGCAACTTAATTACTCTTAAGCTACCGTTTTTTAAAACAGATTTCAAATCGTGTACTGACTCGTGACTGATTCTCTATTGAATGATTTTCTTCTACTTGAAGGTTGTCTGGTAGACCGCCTAAATTGTACAATTCTAAGTCTTTCTCATGTGTTATTTTTTAATTTTACGGTGTGTAATAAAGAGTATCTATATATCTATCCATCTAATGATTAATAAAAAATCTCTATTGAATGATTTTTAAATTTCCATGGCTTTGTGTGCTATGTAGATGAGGTTCTGATTTGACACTGTTGCAAGCACCATGATAATGGAAAAACTTTAACTCTATATGACCGTTGCCATGAGCATTTAATACATTAGGCATACTGACCGTGCCTGTTCTGTGGTCAAACTTGGTAGATGCCCAATTAAGTCAACGCCTGGATGAATAAGGGTTTGGATGTAGGGTTTGGATGTCGGCGATGACCTTCTTCGTGAGACACGAGTCAATTATAAATATTACAGAGTTTTGTTATGACCAAAAGAGTCAGGGATTTGGGAGTTCAAACAGAAAACGGTTAACATGTGGAACTTCAAATAAAAGCACTTTGATTAGATTTTCTTTTTCTAACGATTTGTTTACGTGTTTACTATATTGTCATGCTGTGTGTACACGTTTTTTGGGTTACATTCTAGTGCATATATAGTCGTAATTGTGTAAGGCGTCGTGAATGTATGTAATCTGTTGTGTATACCATAATTTTTTATTTAATAATTTTAAAAAAAAAGTGAAAAAATGTCGACCTTTTTTTTTAATCATACCGGTTTTGTAATTTATGTAATTCACAACCTTATGTGACTTTCTTGTTTCTCAGATAATTAACAAGAACTGCTTAGTACTGTGGTCAAACTTGCTAGAACGAACATGTTAGAAGTAAATAAAAAAATAAAAAAATAATTTTTTTTTTTTTTCAGTAACAACCTTAAGTTTAGATAACATAGTTGATTGGGGTCTCCATTTAAGCAAGTATTGCCTGTGTTTGGTGACCCCGCTCTTCCTTATCTAGGCATACATTTTAGTTTTATTTTAGAAGCAAATAAACGTGAAAAACAGTAAATACAGTAATAAAATATAAGAACAAATTTGTATGCGCGGGCGTGTGTTTGTGTGTGTGTGTGTGTGTGTGTGTGTGTGTGTGTGTGTGTGTGTGTGTGTGTGTGTGTGTGTGTGTGTGTGTGTGTGTGTGTGTGTGTGTGTGTGTGAATTAATACAATAATCACGAAATGCGGTACAGCATAGATTCCGTTTCCTCATAAGATTTTAGCTGCAACCATTTAACAAGGATATTCTTACATATATGGTAAGTTTGGTCATAAATATTTATTTCTTTATTAATTTTGTTGTACAAGAATGCAGAACGTGACTTAAATTGCCTACTGGCAAACTTAGTTTTGGTGCCAGATGATTTAGCCACAACATACCTTCGTCGTGTTTTTAAGAGACGTGGGTCATAGGGCAGGGTTTTATGTATTTTCAATGTAGTCATAACGACATATAACTTCCTAACAGAGAGGAGACCACTTATGCGATAGAGATTATCTGTCGAGAAGAGTCTTTTTTTAAAATACATTACTTTGATAAGGGTTCGTTGAGCTCTTTCCAATTGTAGAAACTGAGTCTTTGCAGCTCCACCCCAGGCCGGAATACAATACGTAACAATAGATTGTGCAAGAGAAATATATATTTGGTTAAGGACATGTCTAGGAGAGTCGCACTCATTAAGACAATCGGGTATTACATGTCTGAGTGTTTTAAAAATCCAAATTAATTTTCTAATCCTACAAATAACATGTTCCAGGTGAGGGTACCATGACAACCTCTGATCTACAATGACACCCAAATATTTAATGTGCGACACTTTACTAATCGATGGGTAGTCACAGGATCTTTTATTAGTTTCCCCAGCACAATTATGTATTTTTAGGCTGAAGTCAGTCACTGGCTGCGAGTTGTTATTAATGCTAAAACAAAAAAAAATAGTCTTAGCTGCATTTACTGTGAGGAGATTTCGTTGCAACCACAGAGCGACTTGAGCCAGCCCATTTTCAGCAGTAGCCTTGACAGCATCCCAAGATTCACCGGTAAAAACTACAGCCGTGTCATCGGCATACGACAGGATTTTAGCGTTGGTATGGCAATTTTGCATACTTAGGTCATTTATATAAATAAAAAACAAGGTTGGCCTTAAAACGCTACCCTGTGGCACGCCATATTATGATGATAGCCCCGCGTCCCCGCCAGTGAATCCAGGTAGCTTTACTTTTTGTTTCCTCTCTGATAGGTAGTTTCTGAAGAGAGCATGCGGAGTTCCTCTTATTCCAATTTTTTCAAGCTCAAGAAGTGAAAAGGTTATAAATTGACCGAATCTAAAACAGCATGATAAACAACATTTATCTCAAAAAACCTACATCCCAATGCAAATTCATATATAAGATTACATTATATACTTACATTTCTATGTAATGTTTCATTAATAACAAGTAATTGTGCAAGAATGTGGGTTATTAATAATTCACAAGTGTCTTGTAACATAAATAATGTTCCTTGGGTAATATTTTTACTACATGTATCATAATCAAGATATTGCTTATAATATTTGCCAGGAGCTATCATTAACTGTTCATTGAATTTGAATGTTATTTTCGTACGAAATTGTATGAAAACAATATAAAATTTTATTGAGTTGTTTTTAATGTATTCGCAGTTACAAAGCTTGATAATGTCCTCACAAATATTTGATTAACAAATAGCTAATAGAGCTGTTTTCGACATCATTACTGTACTGACCAATAAATGAATAGCTCGGAGAGCTAATAAAGTATAATTCATTAATCAAATAATGTTTTTAATTAATTATTTTCAAAGACTAACGTGTGTGTTGTTGGCTCTAAAATGAAAAGGTTTAAGTCCGAAGTTTAGTCACGATCAATTTTTTTTTTAATTTTATATAATGGGCTTGCTCTTGATTAAATACTTAACTATACGGTTAAGGAGAAGCCTAAGATGGAGCGAGCTTACCCAGAGGTACTGGTTCTCTCACACACCAGCGGAACACAGAAAAACTGTTTGGCTCTGGACTCCGGCAGGAGGGTGGTATCCAGGCAGCCTCTTACGAAGCCTACCACCGCAGAGGGATCTGTTAGCCGTCATCATTGGTTAGAAAACCAAAGATGCCGTTGCCCAGGGTGGACCACTAGGAGGTAGATCCCACCACTTAAGAATATGGAAAGAAATGGAAGAAAATACGATGGTACAGAATCTCTCGGACCAGTCTGAATTGATTCGGAAATTGAGCCTTAGAAAATTGAGAAATAATCAAAGATAAAAAAGAAATATTTCACAAATCGAGCAAAAATATCGTTTATCTTAGGTTTATTTCTCGAAAAGTGGTCTTATGCCTTTTATAGGTCCCCCACGCGGTGCCGGTGTCCCCGGCTTTAATGAAGCGATAGATTTCAAGTTGTAAGCTAGTGATGTTTCTCATCTACCGATGACTTGTCGACAAATCTGTCAACTGGAATAACGTGACTTGTTATTGACAAGTAATTACGCTCTGAGTAGAAGACCTAAGATAACTGACATGACTCAAAGAATTACGAGCTGAAGTGACTGAGGGCGGGGCACAGAAAGTAGTACCGATTGGGGCGATCGCGCACCAGACTACAAATATGTGGGTGGGCCATCAGGTTGACCCACAATCTAGCAAAGGTCGCGAGAAGCCACTGCTTTATAATTTTCCAGTAATGTATCTTAGATATCTGAATAAATAGGTTCTAATTTATCCTGAAATCCCGTGTAATTACCACGATAACACGGCATAATTGATAACACTATAAAGTTTGTGTGAAGAAACGTGATATAGATGAAAAATGGCGCTTCCGGCTGGTTACCGTTTTTTAGGGTTCCGTACCCAAAGGGTAAAAACGGGACCGTATTACTAAGACTTCGCTGTCTGTCTGTCCATCTATCTGTATGGCCGTCTGTCCGTCTGCCTGTCACCAGGCTGCATCTTAGGAGCCGCGATAGTTAGACAGTTGAAATTTTCACAAACTATGTATTTCTGTTGCCGCAATAACAACAAATACATACTAAAATCAAAATAAAATAAATATTTAAAGGGGCTTCCCATACAAAAAACCCGTTTTTATGGGCTTTTTGGTACGGAACCCTTCGTGCGCGCGTCCAACTCGCACTTGGTCGATTTTTTTAAGCAGGCGTGTTAGATACTTTTCTCTATAAACAGTTATTTGCTACACCACTTACTATTTTAAAATACCCGGAATTCAACATTTTGAGATTCAACATTATGTTTTAAAAGGGTTGCGTTGCCTCTTAGTATTACTACAAAGATCTAAGCTACCATTTTTATTTTAGGTTAACACAACGTAATAATTGCCTTGACTACCACGACTCCATCATATCGATATTATTGGGCTATCGATATAACGCACATCACTACTTTAATCACGGAGTATCCTTAACGGACCATTTACAGGAATGCTTTAATAAGTTTTCGAGTATCGTTAAAATTAATATCTCGCGTTAAAGAGGGAAATTTAATTTGCTTGTCGTTCGCTCAATGAGTGCCAATAAAGGGTATATTAACAACAAACGAAGTCACTTTCGCATCATAAACATTGAGATTTCTAACTAAGTATACAGGGTTAAAATAATTTCATGACTGTTGATATAATAATTTAATGATTTTACAAGGCCCTTTATACAGAGCAGTTTTAAAAAGTGTGCTTAAACTATATAACACTCTCCACACTCCAAATGTATGTATAAATTACCTTGAAGTTTGCAAAAAAAAACTGAGGTTTAGTACGATCAAATATTTTTATGAATGACTGTTTTTTAATTTATTAGTATCAATAAACTAAAAAGTTTCGAATTTTCAAACTTTGCTCGGGTTTGTGATTATCAACCCGCATTTGGCAAGCGTGGTGATTATGCCAGTACCCATCATTGCTGTGGTAACTTGAATTCAATGATGGAGGCATTCATTTTAAACGCAGGAAGGAAATTGTATGACACATATTATCCACATTATTTACAAAAGCTGTTTTGTAACACACGCATGTTTCATTCTTGCTTAAATGAGTTATTCTTGCAGAAGAACGGTAGCACGTCTTCTGGCAAAACTACGATTGCCAAAAATACAATTTCATGAATAAAAAATATTCAAATACTAGTTTTTGCCGTTTTTTCTTCCTTTGTTTCTCTCAATATCACTAAGCGCACTTCATCTTAGTTTCCTCTTACGACACCCTTACTTAGGATAGGAAAGGATAATATTCGATTTAAGTCGGCACTACACTACACAACTCTCATCTAACAACCCTGTATTATTGTCCAATTTGGTCAGTGTGATGTGTACAATGAACGTTTATTTTCCCATTTCAGGAAATACTTTGTTTCTTTTCTTTCTGAGTGACAGTCGTTTTTCTGAACATTAGCCAGCTCATTGGGCTGTGAGGGTGACCTCTATCCTATGGATCGGAACTAAAATAAGAGCTAAGCTCAATAATCAGGTCAAGATAATGTAAAGCTTTTTATTTATCCGTAAAACAAAACAATAAACAAAATATTTGCAAAAGAAGAAAAATCGGTGAGATCGGTGAATTAATTAAAAAAGGAAAGTGAAAAATAACGTGGAGTATTTTTTTTAAACCGAAATAAGCTGAAAACGATTTGCAAAGTGAAAGACTTACACGCCATTTTGAGACCATCAATCAATCAAATAGAAATCAAGACCTCAATTGTCCCGAAGCAGTGGTAGCATAAAATATTGGAAAGTGTAAAAGCGCCTCCTGGGGCCTTTTTCCAGAAATAAAACATATTTTACTGATTTACTGATCCTATTTTAGCAACGAGCTTCGTAGTAAAGTGATTTGATCAAATGTAATATAGGGCAAAGGCCTCCATCATTGAATTGCTGATGCTGATCGGTGATCACAAACTCGAGAAATGTGCAACAATTTTAAACACTTGTTGACCGACCCGGGTACCCGGTAAACATTAGACTCCGAGATCTTGGCCCGGTATTTTTTTTTCTTTATTTATTTGGGACTTTTTGATATAAACCATGCCAGCGCCATCGTACTTTAATCTATACAAACAGTTGCGCAGGCGGCAGGAACTCAAGGGTTCAAAATCATTTCTGCTAAGTATTTCGCAGCCTCTGACGTAGGTTCAGATAGAATTTTATTAAATGCACCTAAATCGTAAATGTTTACATTGAATTTTTGCGCTCCTGCTCCTCCGATATTTAACACATTCTACAAGAATATTTTGGGCGTCGTCTATAGTGCCACAAACATCACAATTTGGGGAAGAGGCCTTTCTCATCAGGAATGCAAATTTATTTGATGGAAAATGTCCAGATCGCAGGCGGTGCAGTATAACAATGTGTTTTCTACTTAAATTATTATGATAAAATAAAATATGGCCCGGTATTTAAACCACTAGACCAACGAGGCGTTCAAAGTTCCAACAAACCAAATCGATTTTAACCAGATCGATAACTGGTTAAATTCGAAACTGCTCATCGCCCACAAACCTTTGACGTCAGTTCGTTCGGTGTAATTAGATAGCTCATACTGACATCGTCATCAGAACTGGCGTAGAAAGAGAAGGTTCACTAATATCGATGAAAATAAAATCAGTTTTATTTCTGCAAATAGGCCCCAGAAGGCGTTTTTACATGGCCCGATATTTTAAGGAGACAAGAGTGCGCTAGTGCTGAGAAGCAGCGCCAGGAACTCGGTCCCTATTGACAGGGTCATTTAAAATATATTTTTGGACGAAAAGTTATATCCCAGTAAGCAAAGATAATAAAATTCCATAAATTTATATTATTTACATAATCATTAATAATATAGTAGCCATTTTTCATCAAAATTACTTTTTAACATACGATTTAAGTTCATGTACAGGGAATTAGACTGTGGTTATTAGTTTAAATGCGAATACAAATCTCCATGATTGAATTTGCAGTCTGAAACCTGAAATAAGCTAAGATTCTCAACAAAAACGCGTACTTATGTAACTGTAACCAAGTTGTAACTCTTTTTATCTAACTTGTAAAAATCACGTGTCACAGTGTTTGTTCTCAAACACTTCCGAAACGCTTATGTACATTTGTATTATTCGTTGGCTTCCTTTTTATGTTGAGTACGGTTTCTATACATACTCGTTCTAGACAGACAGACGGGAGGGTATAGCAAAAATGAAAAGAGTGACTCGAAATTTCAAAAACTGTCTATTTGTGGTTCTATGTAGAAATTGAGATTATAAAATGGTTGAAAGGTTTAACATTTAACTTTCTATTTGTATGTGCTGAGTACTGCTGAGTCCATATGTATTGTGACTGAATTGTTGATGAGAAGCCGAACCGCTGACTGAATCGATTGCATCAACATTGACGCCGAAATCAATGCGTTTGATAGGACTAAGCACAGAGATTTTAGGACTTAAATGAAACTTATAGACCCAGCAGTCTTTGTTCTGATTGTTTGTAAATCGAAAAACTAGGTACTGAACCAGCGACCAAAACTTTTTCACCAAATAAGGGTCCACTTAATCGTTTATTCACTTAGTTACATTCAACTTTATGTCAAGTACGTAAGGTTAAATTTCCTTTAAAATTTTTGAAGCTTAAGATACAGCTCTTAGGACCATGTTATTGTTCATTAACTTCATCATTGAATTCAAGTTACCACACAGCAATGATGGTTACAGACATAATCACCACATCTGCTGGGTAAGTGATCACAAACGCGAGCAATGTTCGAAAAATCGTAACTCTTGTCGCTGATGTTACTGATTTTGCTACCCTGGGATGCAACCCAGGGACCCGGGACCTTGACCCGGTACTTAAATACTAGACCAACGGAGCAGTCCACTAGACCAAGTTTCTCTATAAAATAATGGTAAAACTATTGACCCAGTAATCGCAGTGTGACTATCCATATACTTAACATCTAGTTCAGTCTTTACTAAATCAATGGTATAAATATCGACCCAGTAATTGCAATGTGATTGTCCTCAACATTTCTTCCGCTTTGGTTTCAGAGGGCAAGACTTTAGCCACGTCATACGAATGCAAGTTCATCGAGACGTCTGTGGGCATCAACCACAACGTGGACGAGCTCCTGGTGGGTCTGCTCACGCAGATCAGGCTGAAGCAGCAGCACGCTGAGAAAGTGAGGTGAGAGACATTCTGCTGCATACGAGTCCATGACCATTACTATCATCATCATCACAGTCGTCCTCTTCATTGCTGAAAGTGGTTCGTGGTGGGCTTAGTTAGGTCTCTCCACCCTTGCCTGTCTTCGGTTCCATAAAAGCCAGGTTTATTAGAAGTCCCGTTTTGGCCTTGATTTGATCTGACCAACGGTATGGTGCCCTTCCTCGTGGTCTTTTCCCCTCTACTTTTCCCATCATGATGGTCTTTTCGAAGTTGTCTGGATCTCTTCTGGCCGTATGTCCGATCATTATAAGTCCACATTATTATTCTTCACGTCCACAAATCGAAATCAATGGCAGAGTGGCATACGCACCCGTTTTCTAGTTGCCACCTGCTCCAAAGCAAGGTAGAAAAGTGTTCTTCCACATTTTCTCGGGTCTGGGTGTTTGTGCTACCTACGTTTTTTCTGATTTCTAAAATACGATTGTCCACATTTATTAATTATACTCATAGTTAAGAAAGGATAACGTCTGTCGGGTCCGCTAGTAATAGCATAAAAAAATGCTATCAAGGTATATCAATATAATCGAACAAAAATAACTGTTAATAAAGTTTAAAATTCTTGGTAGACCAAGGACTTAAGGACTTGGTCAAAGAGAGATATCAAAATAAAAAATAATTATTTACTAAAACGTAAAGCCAAATCCTTTTTAATTCCTATCCACGCCCCTCGAGTCCTAGAGTGCCTGTCATTCGGAGGGAAGAATGCGAAAAAAATATTTGCGATTTCGATCCTCTTGGAAGTGTCCTCTTCGCAAACCTCTTGTCAGCAGGGGCTGGGCACTCTAGTGACGAGGTTTCTACGATACGATCCTTGATGTTAGTCGTAAGGTGTAAACTGAACGTTTTAATAGATTACTTATTTCAAATTCTAAATAAGTAGAGCTTTTCAAGCTGCTAATTACAGGCTTCTAAGTCTACTTACGACATCCGTCATCAATACCTACAGAATTAAAATTTTAACCGCTTCCCCAATTTTGATACAGTAATCTATGAGACAAGAAACAAAAGTCAGTATTTTTTTGATAAAACTGTCAAGATAAAACACTTAAAAAGGTCCGCCAGAAATCTAAAACTTTTGATACGGCCTCCTAGCAACACTTCTAGCACGCGATGCGCATCTTATTCGTTCATTACGATACTATCCATACATAAGTTTTTGATTTTACCTTCATACTTTAACAGGCTTAGAACCGTTAAAATAGAAAACTATATTATTGCGAAAAATATTTTCGGGTGAAAACTTGATTTACATTTGGAACGAAGTTCCTTATCGCGCGTTGCGAAAGGGTACACGGAAAAAATTATAACCAAAAGTTGTAACGACACTTTTTGCTATAGTTGTAAGCCGTGTGGCTTGCGCGTGTTTCTCTGTCTGTGTGAGAAAGAGAGAGAGAGAGAGAGAGAGAGATTTTATTTGTTTAAAATTTAATTTAAATACATTTTTATACTCTAAATACGATTCGACCTTGAAGGGGCTCAAGGAAACTTCTTTCGTTGCGTCGGTAAAGAAGTAAAGGAGTACACACTAAAATTTTATGAAATATTTACACAAAATCTGAAAAACTAAACAAATTAACACAAAAATAATATTATAGAAAAACGTATGTCGTCCGTGTCGCTGTGCAAAGCTCGTCCAAATTCGGTCATAATTTTTAAACTGTATAATGGCCAGTCTGTCAACGTTACTACAAAAAGTCCGTAACATTCCCACTTTCTCGAACTTTTTGAAGATGATGAAGGAGTGGTCCTGTATTTTGTGAAAAAAGTTAAATTCAATAACGTCTCGTACCGTTATCGTCGTTAATAAATCGACCTTTTCAGCAAACATCGAGTGAAGGGTCCTCAACATGTTGCGTATCGGAAATTTGCCATCAACTAAATTCCAATCAAAATCGCTTAAAGATACTTATGTAGGTATTGGATTGTTGCTAGATTGTGAATTGTCGAATCAGAAATATTTAACAGAATAATGGAGAGATTCTTTTGGCCTCAGTTTGGGGTTATCTACTGTTCTTAGAAAATGTAATCGTGTATTGTTTGAAATAAATGTTTTAAAGCTTAGGACGATTGTGAACTTCGTGTAGGTTGATGTTAAATCAAAACACAAACAGAATATCAAAACTTCCCTTCTCTTACTAGGGTGTGATAAGAGGCGACTAAAGGAGTAAAAGGAGACGGGTATCTGCTTCTTTTCACCGCTATTGCCAAAACTGTAAACTAGCCTGCCATGTGTGAAGCTTAGGGCAAAAATCCTCCCTCATTAAAATTCAGCTCAAGTTAGATTTAAATAATAAATATAAATACGGCAATGGATCATTGCAGTTTTCATTATATCTATTAACATGCAAGAGTCACACTACACTAGTTTTTTTAAACAAAACTGAGGTAACCACATTATTCTAAACCCTATGTAACTAATTAAAACACTATCTTGTTTCTTGGAAATAAAAAAAAACAACAAATTATCACAAACACGCATACACGAAACAATATAGAAACATATTTTTTTTCTTCATTAAACCGTCCGGTAATCAAACCCGGTTCCTCGGAGCGAGCAACACCTTGAAAACCACTCCACTCTCAAAATATTTTTTGTGTGTTGTAAATATTGATTGAGCTTTATTAAAATAATCACAGTTTTAGTATTCACTGAATTTGTTCAATTCAGTTAATAAGTTTTGTATAAAATTCGTACATATCCCGAATTTGTACCATTATTAACGATTCCAAATAAATTTATCTTATTTTATCTTAATAACAGAAAACGCACGGGACGCGTACGGGACACCCCGTTGGTCTAGTGGTTTAAATACCGGGCCAAGATCTCGTTGTCCCAGGTTCGATCCCCGGGTCGGGCTACAAAAAGTTTCGACTTTTCGAACGTTGCTCGGGTTTATGATGATCACCAACCCGCATTTGGAAAGCGTGGTGATTATGCCAGTACCCATCATTGCTGTGGTAACTTGAATTCAATGATGGAGGCCTTTTCCTGCAGTGGGATGATTATAGGCTGTTACTTACTTACTTGCTAACTTTTTTTTACAGAAAACGCAGCAGTTCCCGCAAGAATCGCAGCCGAGCGCGTTCCCCGCTGGAGACGGAGCCGCCGCCCCCGCCGCCCCCCGCCACCGTCTCCGCCAACAGCACGCCTCGGAAGCGGACCCGGCTCTCCGCTAGCGTTAAGGTATGAATACTTTACCTGTAGAGATGTAGTAAACCAGACAGCATTTTGTTGCCACGACCAATGTAAAACCATTTTGCCACTTATGTCCTTTTTTTAAAGTATTGTTCTATGTTTTGTTTATTTTGAGTCAAATGAATGTTACTTACTGTCTTTTTTTTTCTTTCTTTAATTCTTCTTTCATTTCTTATTTATTTAATCGTTTCTTTATTCGTTCTTTTATTTTTTCATGCTAAGACTTAAATATCCTCAGCATTATAGGTATTCCTAAGCTTGTGTGATAGTTTTAACTATCAAAATGGACTTGTGTTGTCTGATTTTATGAAAGAACTAGCTGTTGCCCGCGATTTCGTTCGCCTCAATTTCTTTTATTATAATTGCGATTAAGAAGTTTTCAAAAGAATATAACCTAAAGCCTTCCTCGATAAATGGACTACCCAACACAAAAATATTTATTCAATTCGAACCAGTACTTCCATAGATTAGCGCGTTCAACAAACACAAACTCTTCAGCTTTATAATATTAAGTAGGAGATAATTAGTATCTACAGTAGAGAAAGTTATCACAAAGTGGCTCGGAAATTTTATATTTTAGTGTGATTTAAAAGCGATATAAATTATGAGTTTAGCACTTTTACTACTTTGTAATCTATGCCTTTTCTCTTTTTATTGTAGAAGGAAGGATAATCATTATTTAAGAATAAACTGGTATCAAAATTTTCGCGAACTTATTTCAAGAGTCGAATTTTCGAACATTGCTCAGGTTTGAGATCACCTACCCTACATTTGGCAAGCGTGGTGATTATGACTATACCCATCATTGCTGTGGCAAGTTGAATTCAACGATGGAGGCCTTTGCCCTGCAGTGAGTGATTATAGGCCGTTTCTTACTTACTCCACACCAATCATTGTTCCAGGTGCGTGGACTCCTGGGCAGAGTTTGGGCGCGCGACTCCAAATCGAAGTCGTGCGAGAACCTACACGTGCTGTAGCACGCGCCCGCCGACCCTGTCGCCTGCTTCCCCTTCTTCGACTGCGCCGTCAACTACTCTTAGGCTACCAGACTACACGGTTACAGGTCAACGCACTAGTAGGCTACCAAAAGGTCAACCTACTTATGGGCTGCTAGATAGATCAACCTAACTACCTACTAAAAACAAGTGAACTTGCTCGTAAGTTAGTAGAAAATTCAGTTCTATGATCTACTCTTAGGCTATCAGACCACAAGGTTACAGATCAACGCACTAGTAGGCTACCGAGAGGTCAACCTGTTTGTAGGTACAGATCCACCTGCTTACAGACTACCGAGAGGTCAACGTTTTTGGGCTACTTACGGGTAATTTATAGACTACCGAGAGGTCACTCTGTTTGTGGGCTACTAACAGGTCAACCTGGAGGCTTCCAAGATAGATCAACGTATCTACTCAAGCAAGTTAACTCGATCGTAAATCATTATACAAGTCAATTGGCTAAAAAACCCACAAGCAGGTCTATTCGTTCGAAGCTTCAACCTTTTAATAAGCTAATATACAAATCAGTTCACTTGTACGCTATCAGTGGCTTCCAAACAAGTCAGCCTCGTTTCAGGTTACAAGGACAGGTCAATTTACAAGTTAGCCACAAGCAGGGCTATCCGTTTGTAGGCTACCGGATAGGTCAACCTCCTAGTCAGCTCCAAAAAGGTTAACCCAAATTAAAAATACAATTCCTTGATTATTCAATGTGCGGCTGCCTGAGGAGGGACTCGGAAACTACATAAAAGCGGTTGTACCCGCTTTTAGGCTAACAAACAGGTTAAACCTCTTGTAGGCTACCGAAAGGTCAACTAACTCGAAAACCATTCGTTTGTTTTTTATTTTATTATTTAACATTTAGCAAAATAAAATTGCCTTATGCGTGGTAACTGTCTATAAATGCGAGCAAAATAACCAATACCAAAGATATGCGAGTATAAATAATTAATTTTACTTTTAAAACGTCATTAAATATGAAGTGAAATATCTACTAGTAGGATCTGACACATTAAATTATTATTTTCTAGTAATAGCATGATACTTACCATTTTTTGTAATTTACCTATCTACTTCTTAGTTTTTTACCAGGTAGATGGTTCAGTCAAACTCTAATTTGCGTCGAATACGAATAACATTGTAATATATAAACATATTCTATTAATAGCTTAAAGAATCCAAATCACAAGGTCAGCTATGATGCCAAATACTGGGGAATAGACGCGAGGGGTCGGCGCAAAATAAAAATATGGAATTTCTAAACGATTGAATTCCTAAAATGTTTTGTCCCTATTTTATAATTGAAACACGACATAAGCGATATTTGAAATTAAACATTAATTAATTTAGTAAATGTGTATAAAATAATTTGTTACTTTACTAATGGCGACGAGTGTAAGTAAGCGCCATCTATTGGTCAGTGGCGAGCAACCACCGAGTACAGGTGGTTACACAAGTGTCAAAGTTTGTTTAAGGGTAAGGTTTGTTTGATATTTTAATCTGTGTATAACAGTTAATTATATCAAATTGTTGTATTTACTTTGGTATTACTTGTAAAGTGCAAAACTAATAAATGTTGAAAAGTGTTGGATGGAAAATGTGGTAAAAGAAAATGAAGGTATTATTATATTAGGGTTGGCATGATTACGTAAGAATGCTTTTATTTATAAGTATATAACTATTATATTACTAAAGTATTACAAAAAAGATACATGTAACAAAACGTATTTGATTCCTATGTGTTTCCTGAACGGACGTTTTAGAAACTAGAGTTATACTAGTTTGTATAATGTTAAGTTCTGATTTAACCAAATTATGGAACTGTAATTTTATTATTATTGAAAGAACTTTTGTTTGTATGTGTATTAGATATTATTGGTGTACATTACATGAATTGGACATTATAGTGATTGTATGATTCAGTATAATGTTAATATAATAAGATTATCTTTGTATATTTGTCTCAAAGTATGCATTTGTTGTAATAATCGTATTAATTTACTATATTCATAAGACTTGCACTACATTATACATATAAACCAAAGCATTTTGTTTATCCATTACTGAGTAGTGTTTGCGTACAAATTAAGTAAATTGTATTACTTAACATTTCTTCAGATACATTAATGTAACAAACCAATTGGGTCCACAGCTTCAAAATTTGAGCGAAACGAATTAGATGTAGTCTAGCTTTTTGTATATTCATTTTTATTTAAATTAACTCAAAGTAGACTAGTGTTGAATACGAATAAAACAAAAGTCATAATGATTACAAATAAAATTTAAAACAGTTTAATCCTTTTGGATTGTCGATATTTAGATATTTAAATATGTACGCTGTGTAACCAAAGGCAATCATCATTTCTATAGACATTTTACTTCATGACGAGGTAAAACGATTGTAGTAATTATAATGGTAGAAGAAGGTAGTATGCGGTGATGAAGTTATGCATTGCAACTAATACTAGTATGTACCTAGGTATCTGCATACTGAGAACTGATTGCGGGCTTTTATCCTGCAGGGTATAACTTTTTATGGGAATTTATTAATTACAATAATTACTAACTGAATAGTAAGAAATATGTGGACAGCATTATATACATGATTCTGGTTTAAAATTAGCCATTAAGGCACTTGTTTATGTTGCAATCGGAAACAACGAACGTACCACAAATACTCAGACCCGAAGAAATATTGAAAATTGTTTAATTCTCAACAAATAAATGAGCAAAACAATTTTATACAATGCTGCCCTGCTAGGTTAATGATAGTGATAAAGTTTGAGGTAAGCATAGTCTGAATTGAACTTGGAACAAAGCAATATAAGAACAGGCTTTGAAATATGGAACTAAAAAATCGAATCCATCCAATGATGAGATTGTTGAATACAAAAAAACAAATTAAACGTTCCTCAAGGTGACCTAGTCTTAGACTGTTTAAGTTGTAGTCAATCCACCGTAGATTTTTTTCATAAATTAAGAGAAATGCCTCACCTAGACCTAGTAAACATTTGTTTAAATGACAATTATTTCAATTTCAGTGCCTGATATTTAGAAATGGAATGAATATAATTATTTAATCCCTCCGAAAATAACCTGTTTGCCTTATTTTATTAGTGTCATTATTTTATATTTGAAGCGATTGGATAGACGCTAGAACATATATAAACATAATTAGTATTTATATTGCTAGTATAATTATAATATGAATTATTAGATAAAAAAATAGGTGTATTTTAACTTCTCTATTTGATGTTAAAATTAGATAATTATTAACATTAGTATACGTTCGGGCAGTTTGGTATTTATACTTTTTATCTTGAATTTAAAAGTACCTAGTGAGCATTACATTTCTTCTTCGTAGCCAATTTTTGTAAAATCAGTCTTTTTTAGTTTTTGTTCAATCAGCGAAAATATAAAATTCACACTTTTGTCGTTTCACCAACCATAATATCAGGTATACATTTACTTTGACAAAATTACATATTTTTGTAGCTGACTGTACTAAAATATGATTAAATATCGCATTTTTTGAACTATTTGAACCTCATTTTGTACTACTCACATTATTGAAAATAGTCGTTTTATAAACACTTAATACTTCAAAAGTGGTATTTTAAAACATAGATTTAATATACTGCTGATAGATTGGCAATGAAAAGAGACAGAATACAATGCAGCTATACGATAGAACGAGATAGATCACAAGGCCGTTCACGTACACGCTAAGAACCCGTAGCGTTTGTCTGAGTTCTGACGTCTGTCACGCGCAACACAATATTCCCTTTAGTTTTACTAGTTTCATTTTTATTATTGTAAAAAAGTGCCGAGTTGATGTATTTTCATTATGGTTACATGTTCAGTACCTGGAAGTAACTCATCTAAAAAAAGGGAACCAACATAATTCTACATTTCACACGTCAACACACAATCGCGATTATCAGCAGCAAAATGCAATGTTTCAGAGCTTTGACTAAAATTTTGTATACTAATTGATAGGGCATTTCATCAGGACAAGGATTTAAATTCATATGAATTCAATTAAAAATAATATCAAATACGTGAATTTCAGCAATTACTAACGTCACTTTTGTATTTTAGTGATTGACGTTGTCGATGATATCTTATCGACATTTCATTAGCTGACATATTTCACATTGTAAACCGCATACAGCCTAAATTGTTTAAATACGTTAGAAAAGGTTGAAATTGCCTAATAGAAAAGAATGTTCGCCCAATAAATATTCGAGCGCAGTTTACATTTGCACCCTAAGTGTTTTTAACACAGAGGCGATCAGCCTGTAAAATTAGGCTCTGGATCAATGTCCATATTGTTCAAGCCCCCATCAATCCCCATTAGTTAAACATTAAATATATGTATATTTAGTGTACGTTTGTAATGTGTAATTGAAAAATATATTTTAACTTTGGCGATAGCGATCGCAAAATGAGGCAAAATTGTTAAATACTGGCAAGTAAAGCCTACGATATTTTTTACAATAAATTGATTTTGTTCGGGGATAAGTAATTATAAAATAAAAAACATATCTAGGTATTTACTTGCAGTTTTTTGGCGTTCTTTTAATAATACTAAAAAATAAGTCACCTGCGTCAACGTAAACTATGTCGATGGAATCGATATCGAAAGCAAGCAGACAATGCAGTACCTGCACTATTTATCTCACGCACATGCTCACTTTATGCACACTAGCGTAACCTAGTTTTGGTCTCGTTTTCAGGATTCAATTGCCAATCTATCATCTATATTAAATCTATGTTTTAAAAAAAGTAAAAGATCAAACTGCCTCTAACAATAATATTGTCTAAATCGTAAATCATCGTCTTCGATAATAACGTCGAAGCGCATTAAAGTGTATTTATTAAATCCCAGGGTCCAATAAAAAACACCAATTTCACTAATCCCTTGGACTATCCTGGAAAACTAGACCTAGCTTTCTTATTATCAGCAGTAGACCTTAGTTCGAAAGATATTCATAATAATGATACATTTCTGCGCTGAATTACCAACAATGTTATGATTTTAAAAAATCAAAATATATGCATTATAAGAAGCTGATGTTATCCTAAAGGTGTAACCACAAATTTTGAATTGACAACATTAAAATGAAATTAAGTTCATCAAATAGGTAGTATTAATTTTATTTTATTTTTAAATCATGTTTTATTTGATACAAAAATTAGTGAGAAATATATATATTTCAGGGACGAGACAATAAAAGCGTAATGAAACATTAGATGCTTCATATAGCTACATTTATCATCTCGCTTCGCTTGATAAACTGTTAACTATCAGATACATGGACCTCTCGTGCTGTATTGATAAACGGCATATTTACAAACAAACAAATCATTTTCTTCTTCTTATCGTATTTACCCTCTAAGGGTAACTAATTGACGACCATTTGGATCAGTGGTATTAAACGCTGCTTCTGTTCCATGGTCGCGGTTTCGGTTTCGATCCGCGGTACTGATCTGGGTGTTTTTCTATGTTTAATAAGTATATATTTACAAAAAAAAGTATATAAGTTTGTCGGTTGTCTAGTACCCCATACGCAAAGCTACTTTGGGACTAGATGGCTCTATGTGGCCCAGCGTTATAGCATGGTAATTTGGCGTCAGCGTTTTCCATGCCGCCTATTACAGGTTTTTGACGCGACTACGACTTCATCTTGCGTTTAATGGGTCATAATAAAGAACGATTATTACCAACATTACGTAGAAAACATTGTTTCCTGAATTGGCTTCCGTTAATTTGGTCCGGGACCCTTAAGTAGTAGTCTGACACCGCGCCACCGCTGCTACTGGGTCGGCAGTAATATAATAATAATTAAACAATTATGAGTTCATAATGGCTAGGCTCCTATTGTTTTGTAATACAGCACGGGAATTCAAATAACACTAAAAACGAGGTATTTCTGATATTTAAACTAAATCTACTGCTGCTTCCTCCCCTTGCTTGGCTCCTATCACGCTTGACCAAAGTGTTCACACAAGACTTGGGCGATAGAAGCCGCGGTCATTGTCTCACTCATATTATTATAAATAATTGCAGGTCCCCAAGTCTGAACCTAAAATAAGTTCATGCCTAATTATAAAATCCCTTTGGACCACGTTAAGCAATATATCTATATATTTGATAGGCCCATAGATTTCATAGAATTTAGTAGGCGTAGCTTACAGTAGAGTTTTATATATCGTAATTAAACTCGGTAATACTTTGCAGAGTAATATTGGTGTCCATTTGAATACATCATTATGATCGGTGTGATTTAACTGAATAAGATTTTTCTGAAAACTTTATGTGCTAATTATTAATTAGTAGATGTGCCATCTTGTAGTACTGTAAATTATCACGAAATAATGTTAATTTATCTTAAATTCATAACAATAGCTTTCATAATCAATCGGATAAGTGTAATACTAAAATATTAAACTAATTTGTCATAATATTATTTTATAATAATAAAAGCAACAGTGTTGAAATACACATATTTTAAAACTTTATAAGTCATTCAATTGTTTTTGCTATAAAAAAAAGC